>UFQX01000320.1:111011-248627 GCA_900497675.1 Arapaima gigas
GGGGGGGGGGGGGGGTGCGCAGAGGGGATTTGGAGGGACTAGATGCTTGAAAACATGATCAAAAGGCAAATAGATAAAGAGGTGTAGGCAGGAGAGGATTGAAGCACTGGTGTCAAATCCAAACTTCTACCGTCAGCTTTGTAGCGTGAGCCACAGTCCCTCTCGCTTGTTCTTGTCTCTTTAAGATAAGCCTTTTTATTTAAGCCAGCCATCCTATAAAAGGAAATTTTCCCCCTTTTTCCGTGTTTTTGTGTTTTTTTTAATCGTTTGTTGATTTGTCAAAGGCATTTGCATTCAGTGCAGAAAAAACCAATAAACGAATCTTTTGAAAATGGAAAAAAAAGCTGATACTTTGTCCTGCATTTGGAGTAATGTGGGGGAGAGGTGGTATCAACTCCCGCAATTCGCCTTTTAAACTGTTAAAAGGGGCACGCGGCGGGTGCACGAATGAAGGCCCGTTTAGGCAACAGTGCGGCACTTTGAAACAAGATGGATGCACGGGGGTGGGGGTGGTGGATCAATTTAACATTATCCGCAATTTGCTGTAATTGAATTGTGAAAACAATCCATCACGTGCGATCGATGCCGAACAAGCGGAACACTTTGCGGCGCCACCGTCCCGCGAACGTCGCCGAAGAGAGGCTCGGCGCCGTTTCGGTTACCCCCCGGCGGCTGTCACCCTCTCTCCCTTTGTCCCCCGGTGAAATGCTGCATACGGGAAACTCGGAGGGTTGGCTGCTAGCAAACGGAACGCAAATTTCCAGTGTATCCAGGAAAGATTCACAGCGAAACAGCAAAATCGCGATTTAGCGCCTCTCAGGGAACCTATCAAAAGAGCGCATTGAGGCCCCTCCTACAAAGCGCATCACTCCACCTCCAGCCGTGCGTCTTTCGCGAGCGGCGCGCTGCGAACTGACGCCTTCCTGCGCAAACGGAGACACACGAGCGCGGCGCGTCACGGCTTTAATCTAAGTACACCGCGTGGTGTTTGCACACTGGTGTGGGTGTTTCCTTTCAAATCCTCTGCTTGTCTGCCAAGGCAGCCATATAGAGATAAATACTAAAGGCGCTTCCTAATGCTCTTACACATATGTAGATACACTTAGAATATGTTTTCATTTCTTCTATTGCGGTTCATAATTGTAAAATATTAATTCTGACGAATACATAAAAGTAACAACGAAAGAGGGAAATTCAATTATTTATAGTATTATTCTATCGCTGTCGACGGCTTTCAAGTTTTTCTTTTCAAAATAATACCGCAGTGACGTAACGTTTGGCATGTTTTTTTTTTTTTTTAGTATTAATAAATGCTAAAAGCGTTTAAGACCCTGTTCGAGATTTTGAAGCGTGCCATGAAAGGACCGAAGGAACCCAATTCCCTCACAGCCTGTTGAGAAAGCGCCCGATGTGCCGAGTCACGTGTCTCCACCCTCAGGTGCGTTTGAGACGAATTACGGCGACAGGCCCAGCTCGCGGACTTTTATAATTGTATTACATATCATGCCGGATGAAGCAGTCAGAAACAGGAGCATAAAACCCCGTCGAGATGTCTAGGCACCAGAGTGGAGAAGTGGTTACGGCACTGAAAGCATCTCATTGAAGCGTTCTGATTTATTTTGGTCTATCCCAGCGCCAAATCCCGCAGCTCCCGTTGGCCCGATACGGTGCTCACGAGTGGTGTGACACAGTGCCCGCATCATGCAAGATGAAGCTCGGGTCCAGCGTTTCGTAAGATTTCTAATGGTGTCATAAAAACAGCGGGGGACTTGCTTTGCGTGCAGAGAAAAAGCCGACTCACGTGTGAGCCGACGGGTTTTAACATTTAGGCGCGCTCGCTCTCGTTCGATACGCCCCACGCGAGTCCATTAATCGGCCTGCGTGTCGGGATGCTCTCCGCTCACCTGCAGCCCCCCGCGGGCCCCGTGGTGACAGCCATTTGTGTCGCAGCTGTCAGGAAATGAGATGCTCTCTCTAAATTCCTTCGATTGCCTCGGAACCCCGTCACGGACTCTTCATTATGCCAATTCCTGCCCCCAACAGGTAACAAGTCTGTCTGTCAATTACTGGGGACGAGGTGGCCAGCTGGAGAGTATCAGGGTTGGTGTCGAGGGGGCGGTCAAGGCCCAATCGTGTCTCCAGAAAGAAAACAGAAGGAAATCAGACATATAGTCAAGAGGCACTAGGTGGTTGTTCAGTGATTTGTTTATTCGCGTGGTTGTCTCTGGGAGTCGCGGACACTAGGGGGCGGCGCACATATTGACTGTTAATTCCACATTAAAAAGCTCGCCGCTCGTCCAAACCGTGCCGGAGCTGCTGTGGTTGCCTGCCCTTATGGAACAGGCCTGACCCCCGAGGCAGGATTTAATGGGCCTAAAATAACTGAGCAATTTGTTAGCGCTGAGGTCTAATCCCAGTGAGGGGAGGGTGGGAGGCCTGGGAGTTATAAATATAGCCTTGAGTCAAAACCCCAGAGAAGACAGTGTGGTTCAAGGACCAGGGACCCCCAGAGCAGAGCTGTGGTACAGTGAGACATGACCGGATGGACTGACAGCGGCTTCTCTTGACGTTAGAGAGATGTTAGAGAAGCTATTTGCTCCCACTTGGCTCCTCTGAACATATGCTTCTTTATACAATGAATCTATCTTCTCATCAAAGTGCACAGACCACCCTGTGGTCACAGTAAGAGTTTGTGGGAGGTTTCAGCCCAGGCCACACTCCTCTGGAGCTGAAGGCCACACCTCGGAAGACCCGGACGAGATGAAATGGGCGACAGACGACAATGTGGGACAAGGAAGGGAAGGCAGCGGGTGTCTTTTGTGCTATTTGTTTTGTTGCGTTACGTGATTTAGTTGCCTGTTTTGTGTCTCACTTCTTTTTTTGTCTGTTTTCTTACAGTAGAGCTTCTCTCTTTGTCAGCTATTTAGTTTATTTGTGTTAAATATCTTTTGTATTCATGGAAAATAAAATCTGTGACTTTACCCGTGCCTATCTTATGGCCAGAACCAGGTCACCCTGGTGTGTTATGATAATAATCCTTTTAGACTTGTCCTTTGCATAAAGATCATTATTTGAATGAAAGTTGGCCAGTTACTGCTGTCGAAGTGGAGAGAGATGGAGACACCAACAACAGTCTGGCTCTGCACACTGTGGTCACCTTGAAATCACCAGCAAAGGTGTGGTGACGCGGCGGCTCCGAGTCCCCCCGCTCAGCAGCGTGGACCGGTCAGAGGTCCGGTCTACAGGTCGATGACAGAGCTCGTGGGGGTAGATTCAGTGCGGGAGCAGCGGACTGAGATGAGCAGAGAGGAGAATGAAGGTGCGAGGCAGGATGCTGCTGCAGAGTGGGCTGTTCAGCTTCAGCGGTTCCTCTATCCAAGCTTCTCTGAGTCAGCCGGAACCCCCCAGAGACACCGGACTGAGCAAATTTAAAGAGCCGTTTCATAAAATGACGTGGGTGTGACTGCGTGAATGCTACGATAAGCAGAACGTGAGAAACGTGTGCATTTTCCATCTCGGCAGAAAACAAAGACATTTCGTAAAGCCACAGTTTGAAAAAGGTCAACATACCCCCGAGAGGAGGTGCTGACTGATCTCCCAGCAGGTATGGACACCCCGCACCAGGCCCTGGTGATGCCCCGCGTACGCTGGTGTCGGTTCACCGTAATTGACGATGGTTTGCGAAACAAATCGTACGATCGCAATCGTGCTCCGTGGGCTTCCGCATCATTTATAACAGTTGCTAAATACCAGAAAGCAAATAATACATATTAGGTGACTCCAACTAATGAACAGAATACACGTCCCATTGTTCCTTGGCTTTCACGAGCAGCGCAAATTTAAAAAAGAATATAGTAAAGAACGAATTTATTCCTTCTCGTTTGTTTATTTATTCTAAAGGGGACATGTGATCACAAACGGATGTGAAATAGTTTGCGAGTAGCGTCACTGTAGCGGGTGTCCCTCTGCAACGTGACGGAAAAGTACCCGGCCACTTTCCGGTTATTTCCATCCTGCTTAACGTGATTTGAACTGTGCAGTTAATTGGGCAAATGACTCAATCGAGGCAACTTAATGAACATGTCGGATTGAACAGAAAGCACGGCATGCTGGGGGGGGGCAGGAGAGTAACTGCCGGAAGAGATGCTGACATACCAGCAGAAGCACTCAGTCAGTGCAACTCTATTAGCACCGACACACTTTAAATAATCCGTGTCACGCGAGCGCTCAACTTCGCCAACTTCGGCCGAACATTTTCCGGTAACAAGGAAAACGGCAGTATAGCGTACGGTGGCTGCAAAAAAAAAAAAAAAATAAAAACACAGCGAATTATCAGACCGAAGTCTTAGCTCGTCTGCTTCTCCCCAGTCGACGCAGTTAAACCGAACGAAACCGTTACCGACGTTTTCCCACCTAACTTTATGAGACCGAAAGCTGAGAACTGAATATTAATTTTAAAAAAAACAACACAATGTAATACAAATAAATGTCAACATCAGGGGCTTAATTCCAAGCAAAAAAGAAATATTCGAATACATATGAATCTAACCAGGAGCAATATCCCTGTTATGCTTACCGCGGTCACAGTGGCATTTACGGCAGAAGGTTGGAACCCTGGTTAGACCCACAGCAGACTGTCAATTATAAAATCAAGTAATCAATCGATCAATCGGCTGTTTCTGCGGCAACACAATAGCGTATTTACCCAGCAGCACTTGAGGCCCGCGGCTAATCAGCCAAATGAACGGAACCCGCGGTCAGGTGCTGACCGGGCAGTCGGAGCCACTTATTGTCCAATCAGCTCGCGAGTCAACAAGCGTGGGGGCGCAGCGCCCCCCCCGGGGTGGAGACTCACCGAGCAGCGTGAGGACGCAGGCCAGGATGGCGACCAGGGCACCGGTGCTCAAGCCAGCGGGCAGCATGTAGGCCTCGGCGCTGCAGGACTGGGCCACGCCGTCGAGGTCGCAGTCGCACACGCGGATCGACAGGGTGTTGGTGCTGCTGAGCGACGGCGTCCCGCTGTCCCCGATCAGGATGGGCAGCCAGTAGAGCGACTGCTCCCGGCGCCGGAAGCCCCCGCGCTTCGTCAGGATGGAGGCCGTGTTGTCTAGGAAGGTACGGGGTGGTACAGGTCAGCAGAGTGGGTTAGCAGTAGACCGTCGCGCTGTTTTAGACGTGCACCAGGGCGGTTTTAAGTCTGCGGCAAAAAGATCTGTGCATATAGTCGATATCTGCTGCACTGGATATACCGTCGCTTTTTCTCCGATTTACTTTGATGTTTCATCCGGACTTCAATACAACCGATTCGGGAACAATAAATGTAATCGGTTGTCAACGGGAAGTGTGCTAGTTTCCCTCTTTTTTTTTTTTTTAAGTACCTTTTAAATTTAAAAAAAAAAATGCTATAATTGAAAATGTATCTAAAACGGATCCTACTAACTTGCCAGGAATAGAACCGAATGCTTCTTTGGTCTTATTTTTAGGTTTACACAAGTCTTATATGAAAAATAAATTAACTCTTCTGAAGGATAAAGTGCAGAGTTTGGTAAGAAGAAAAGTTCGTGTTGTACTTTGCATCAGTGCTTGAAGTGGGCTGGTACTTCCATGTTTTTTTTTTTTTTTTTTTTTTTTTGGGTACAGGGACTTTTTCTTGCATTTCTTGTGTTTCAGCACTTCCCATAATCCCCCGGTGCTCTTTTCTGCCTCCTGTTGACCAGATTCTCTGTCTGAGCTGCTCTCCCAGCAAAATACTGTAACTTCAGAACATGGATGTTATTCATAACAGCCTCTCAGCTACATTTCATTAGCCAAGGAGCACTAAGTTACCCTGCAAGTCGGCTCACACGATGCTTTCCGACTGCCGATTCGAATTCCAAGTTCTTTTTATTACAGAAACATATAGTGTGAAGATCAGCAACATCATCCACTAACTTTTGTTCAGTTAAGAAACTCGAGGTTAAATTCCTAACAGTTTTCTGATACCAGCTGATACGCGAACGAGAGTCCGAGAGACGGACCTGCCCAGAGTCGGTGGACGGTGAGCGAAAGTAGCTGATGTTAAATCCCCACGTTGCAGCTCCCACTTCGCACGCCCTCCTCTGCAGACAGTGATTTTAAATCTGGTCATTGATAAATCTGCATAAATAAATCCTTGACCTCCTCCAACTGACAGTGTTTGGATTCGACAGGCGAGGCTTAAATTAAGTTGGGTTCACTAAGCGAAGTTTGTGATTTAACCAGCTCGAGATTTATAGTCCATCAAAAGCAGGCTTGAGTCTATAAAAGTAATAAAATGAGATCCTGCAGAACTGCTGGCCCCCACCTTTGTTGTCTCTAACGGTGAAGTTGAGATTGCTGGCCGCCTCTGGGGTGAGAGCGAAGAAGAACCGGTGGCCGCTCGGCGGCTCATCTGGGTCCACAGCACTGATGGTCTGAATCACCTGATGGAGGAAGACGATTCACTTGAGTCTTCTCACCCCGTTTTTGAATCTCTCACACACACACACACACACACACACACATTGCAAACACTCAGCTGAGCAACCCTGATCTCTGTGGGACCGCTATGGGAATGCGACCAACAGTTAGTTGCTTCGTGTGAGCGTCTGTTGCCATCATCTGAAATTAGACACGCAGCAGAGTTGGGTTTAACCACCACTGATGGGTTTCTCCCATTTCCCCGCTGTGTCTCTGGATCAGAGCATCACAGAGACGTGAGGCAGCCGAAGGAAGAAAACTCCCATTAATATCTGCTACCAAATCTTAACGCCTTGTTACAACAGCATCAGCCCGAGGCACCGATATATAGATGGAATCAAACAAAAACACAGATGCCACCCTCCTTCCATCTCATCTAATCCTCCTAATGATCAACGAGGGAGATCGGGGATAACCGGATTTGCCTTTCTCGACCAACAACCCACGTCGACCCGCACGGGCGCATGGTTCGAGGAAGGCAATACGCAGTGCGGCAGGTTTCAAAGAAAATCCAGTGAATAAAACACGTATGTGTTTGAAAAAATAACACTATCGAATGAGCCATCAGGTGGTGGTCTAAGAAGATTCCCCAGGCGCTTGCACCGGTGGCCTAATCTCTGGGCACTGGCTGGGTTAAACGCTCAGCGCCAAAGCTGTCTCCCCCGTGTTGGACTCAGCACAAACTCAATCTGCCATAAAATCTCTCCTAGCAGGGAGTCGGCGCGAGTGGGCGAGGCAGCAGTAAACCGACTTATCCAATATATATTTTCGTGAGAGGCAGAAATATGACCTTGTGGTTACGGAGATTTATTTTATATTTCATTTATTTATTCAACGATAGTTTTATCCCTTGCACTTACAGTAAGTGATTATTTGGCAAGGAAATGGAAGAGATTTAAGAATACTCTTTTGTAGACCCTCCCTACGAAAAAATCTTTTGAATCTTGTATGAATAATAGGGAGGATTTGTTTTTTAATAGGACCAAAACAGCCGTTTTGCCTCCTTCCTTCCACTATAACAGGAGATCCCACAGTAAACAATGTCACACTCCGAATCCGAATTCCTAAACATGGCACGTGAGTGTAAAGGAATATTAAATAAACATGGCTGAAAATCAGAAACATTTCACAAGACTTTATGAACACAGGTGAGTATCAGCAAATGTAAGCAATGTTGCTTCTTCATATATTTGGTGTTTTTTTTTTTTTTTTAATACGGCAAAAAAATGCCCTTGAAGATATTTACTTTTACTAATTCAGCAGATGCTTTTACCCAAACAACTAAGAGAGGGCTTAGCACGTTTCCCCAAAACATGGTGAGATATAGATTCTAACATGCAATTCTTGAAATATAATAACTTAGTCCAATACCACAACTGGAAATATGGCTTTTTTTTGGTTTGATTTGACTGGTTTTGCTGGTACCTTTTCCACCACATTTAGAGTTGATAGGAGCTATGTTTTTTTTTTTTTAAATGAATGCTACAATGAAAGTGTACAGAGCACACAAGAGATCAGGAGAAAAGCTGATCTGAGAGAGATGTGGTTTGAGACACTTCTTGAATTTTGATAAGGATTTTGAGTGACAAGACGCTAATTCCACTACGCTGAGTCTTTTGATTTTGGGCCTCTTGTCCTGCAGGTATCTGGATGCAGGTCCATTGAGAGACTTGTAGGTTGTAGCCAGTCTTGAACTTGATGAGAGCAGCTATGTGGACAGAGACGAGGAGGGGAGATACACGGGAAAGCTTTGGCAGATCAAACACATCTTGTAGAGAAGTGTTTTGTAGCAGCTAGAGAGAACTGATGGAAGGAAGGAGTTGCAGAAGGCTAGGAGTGATATTACCATGGCCTTGACCAGAAGCTACGCTGAATGTGTTATAACCCCACATGCTGGGGATGTTACGCAAGACGTATCTACGGGACCGAGTTATGGCTTGGATGTAAGAGAAGCCGAGAGTCGAGTTAACCATTGATCCCATTCTCTTGACGAATGAAACGGATGAACTGAGCAAACTGTCCGGGTTAGAGACTTCCTGACAAAGCGGACAGAGGTGCTCAAAGGTAAAGGATCTCGAACACGGGTTCGAGTTGTAGGTGGTGGTCAATCATCGAAGCAACGATGCTCTACAGGTCAGCTACAACACAGGGAAATACATTTGTTGAGGCTCGGGGTGAAAAGAAAGGGTATCATCACCACAACAGTGACAGGAGGACTAATGAGAGGCAGCAGAAGAGCTGTAGATGTAGAAAAGTAAGGGTATCTGGTACAAACCCTGCCGAACACTAGTTCAGAGAAAGTGAGGGGAAAACAGAGAGCCACGCTGGATCACCTAGTAATATCTAGCTGATGCATAAGACTTTCATTGCTGTTTTTTGGACTCCAAGCTGCAAGAGAGTAAAGCAGGATCTGGTGGTCGATGGTGTCAAACGCTACAGACTGGTTTATGAGAATGAGGAGTAAGGAGAGCTCTCCGGTCGGCCGGAGAGCTTCTGTTTCTGCGAGGAAGGAGGGAGGGAGGGCTGGGAAGGGCTGGGAGGGAAGACTGACCACACCAAATCTCCGAAGACCAACACTGAGGAATGTTTTCAGAAATTGAGGAATAAGTGTATGCTGATTTATGATGCGGCATTAAGAAACAGGTTTGCCCGCTGGTGTGCGTATTATCCTGAAAATATGTTATGAAAATGCTTTTAGAAAAAAATGTTACATGTTTGTGAGCCTTGGTGAGGGCATCCAATTTGTGTCAGACAGACAGTCATCCATTTTCCTGTGGCTAAGCCTGCCTGAGTAGAGATCTGCCTGCCAGCCTTGTTCAAACCTGGGGCAAACGCTTTCCATGGGGGCAGGAGCCGGCAGGAGGCTCTGCAGCCTGACAGAAGCAGAGGCCCAGTGGGCTGAAGTCAGATTTGAGGCGAGCCAATCTGAGCGGGGAAAATGTTTGGACGGGGATTTTGCTCCGTAACATTTCCAACCGACTGAGACATCGCGGCCCCCTCGGTCGGGGAGGGACCGTTTTCAGCCATTTGATTCAGAGGGAAAAAGTGATTAGAATTTGTTCTTCCCCAGTTGTTTGGTTAATCTCTCTGCTGAACGGATGGAGCTCTTATGCAGCCAAACTTCTACAGTATGTTGTGTGAAAATTCTTCACACCACCACTTTTGTGTTGCCACGGAAGTAGCCACAGAAACATGCCACCGAAACGATTTAATATCTCACTTTTTAAATATCTATCCATTATCCTTAATCCCCGCCAGGATCATATGGGGGGGAGAAAAATTAAAAATACAAATGTTCAAAATAAATAATAAAAAGCAAAGGTTTAAAACTGCAGGTTGAGCCGCTTTCTCAATTTCCCCCCCATTTTTTCTCAACAATACACTAACAGTATAAACATTATATAACACTGTATATAACACTGTATATAACATTGTGTATAAAGTACACAATGCATTGTGCTATACATGTTACACTGAAAAATTACACTATACGTTATATTATGAAGTGTAATAGATGGCTTTAGACAGAAAAACATAGTAAAACACAGTCACTTCACTGTAAATCACTATCAGTCACTTGTTTTAATTGACCGTTCTGTGCATTTTAATTTTAAGGAAGGCATTAATGGTCTAGGAGTTAGCGCGGAATATAAATCTAAGTTACGGCGAGCACTCGGTACAGCACGCCGGCATCCTTCAGTAAAACACTGATGGGCTTTCCAGTTTCATTAGCTCCGATGCTCTCCGGAGATTAATTTCCCGACAAACATTACGGGATGCAGAGCGTTGGGAGAATTACACGGAGCCATAAACCTCGTCGCTTGCGCCGGGCCTGTCAGAAAGAGACGTAAAGAGGCAGACAAATCAAAATTTTAATGGGATTTTGTGTTTACATACTGCTCCGCACAAGCACAAAGAGACAGAAGAGGGAAATGCAGCCAAATCCAAAGTTGTATAATACTGCAGGCTGAGCAAACACTCGTACGCAAGTGCCCAAACGTCGCCATATGGGTACAACTCTCCCGATCGTGCGACATCGGGGGCAAACAGTGCCGCGTCGGCGGCGGTAAAACACTGTAGCCACTGCCGCAGTCTGACGACACACGGAACAAACAGGCCGGTGAGGAAAATTCAACCGGAGAAGTTATTTTTAAGCTTCATTTTAACACCCGGTCTGTGACTCATGAACGTGTTGACTGTATGTGGCTCTGCGGTGCGTGAGGAGAAATAAACAAAGACGTGCTGTAGATTGAAAAGGTAGTCATTCGAGTTTCATAAGCATAGCTGGCGGAGGAGGTGGCGAAATGAGGAGAGCGTGCGTCTCCTCATCTTCCCGGCCATTCACTGCCATCTCAACAATCGAGCTCTGTTTGAGGTTCTCGCGCCGCAACTTTTCCGACGCAGAATAATTCATTTAGGCGAACCAGATGAGTCACGGCGGAGGCCGGCAGAATGGTGAATAATGCACCCGATCCATCCGAGCCTGACTGTAACCCCGGTGCCGCTGTTACTACCTCTACCGCTTCTCCTCCGTTGCAGAGGCACGCTGCGTTTGCCGCCGTCCCCCAGACCGACCCCTACTGCCCAGGTGTTCCCTGCGGCCCTGTCAGAAACAAACTAATGCCCAAAAGCAGCCACAGGATTTGTGTGCCAAACCACTGCTGATATTTGCACGTGCTAAGACTCACACGGATTATAATTTTACCGTTTTCATGAGGCCAAGCATCTCTCCTCAAGGGTACAACCGTTGGCTTCCCGTGGGAACGTTTCTTGCTGGCTCCTGTTCATTTCCATGCAAACACCAATGCGTTTGGTCATTGCAGTGACCATCAGTAAGATCCTCCTCCATCCGTTATTCCACATGCGGGGTATCAAAGGGGAAAGAGGGTCTCGCCGCTGGTCTTTTGTGTCATACAGCCCAGGATCCTCTCACCAGGGCTATGCTCCACTTACAATGTTCACCTGCTTCTGTCGTCACAGACATCAGAGGGACCGGTAACCACATGGGATGAGAAGAAAGGGGGAATGGGGGGGGGGTACCTCCAAATTCTTAGGTATATATTTTTTATAGCAATTTCCATTTCAGAGCATACGCTGGAGAGGTACCTGAATCCATCGGGTTCCAATGTGACTGCAAAGTAATTTGGCCTGTAATATGAAAGAGAGCCTTTGAAAGCTGGGAAGGACGGCCCCCCAGAGGGACCAAAAAAAAAAAAAAAAAATCCACAGCGCAACATGTTCCGGGGATTTTTAGGGGCGTTTTTAATTTCAAACGCGAGAAACGCGTCTTTCTTGATGAGCCCGCGGGCATCGTGACACTTACAAAAACAAATACAATTCTCCGCGGCTCGAGGGCCCAAACAGGCTCTGCCTAATTACCGAGGCACACAATGGATTTCTACCATTTTTTTTTTTTTTTTACTTTCCATTTTTTGGAGAGATGAGAGCTGTGATGGGAGAAGTGGATTGTTTTTTAAAACCACTTAAAACGGCTTCACAGCTTTTCAATCAGCGACACAATCAAGCTGTTTGTTTTACGGAATTGGCCTTGTTATCCAATTAGAATCAGACAGTGAGGCAATCTGGAAGGTTCTGCAAGGAGGGCCTAGCAGGAGGGGTCTTCGGATAGGACAAAGGACGTCCAAAGTAAGTATTTGTTACAATGTTCGCTTTTCCTTTATTTCAAAAATAATCAAACCGCATCGATGCTGCTGCCGTATTTACATCTGCTCTTACTATTCAGCTGCATCTCAGAGGTGAATAAAAGTTTCTTTGGTGACCGGCGGTGTGAAGGTTGACATTGTAAATGCAAGGGAAGTCTTTCTGTTTTTAATTTCATGTTCACGTTTGATTTTTATTCCTACCCGACGTGTGAGAAACAACTGGGATAGAGTCTCGGGAGACAAATGCTCCTCAGCAGTTGGTTGCTCCAAGGCCACGGCAAAGATATTGACTTTCAACAAGAGTTGAGATGAGACCGTGGTGCAAATCGGAGACCTTACGTGGGGTTCGACGAAACGATGTGAAGATTTAAGTGGTGTCTTCTGAACGTGGCAGGAGCATCCATAGAGGATACCTCGTGCCCGGTCAGGGAGGCGTTTATTTGTACAACTTAGTTACGACCAGCGGTCGACATAGCATCACATCCTAAAGTAAGAGAGAAATATTTTCTTTTTCACTGCCAGTCATGCAATGCAATTTCTTTGTTGTCAAGGGTACTTTGTAGGGATAGTTTAAAGTTTATGCGCTGTAGGCGAATTGTCGTATCAGTAATGTCGGTTATCACATTTTTTTAACACGTTAACAGCTGGCTTACATTTCTTTGTAGATCAGATTCATACAAACAACAGCCTTTTACGTGAGGTTTCAGGTTCCGCACTGGAGGAAGCAGCAAAATAACAGATAATAATATAATAATATCAAAATAATAGATGTAATTAATGCATCTCTTAAGTAGAGAACGAGACGGGACCGCGGTGCACCGATGCTGCGGGGTTCAAGAACTCGCAGCCTTCAACGTTCGCATCTGTTATTCCCCACACTGTCAGAACTGCAGCCACTGTTATAAATTAGATGTTTAATCAGAGAACAAAGGCAAACCCCCCAGGGACAAACTCGTACGTTTTAAGGGGCTCCGGCTGCATTTTCCGTTGCGCAGATCAGAGCGGTGGGTGCCACGCTATCGTCCCCCACCCCCGACCTAATCTTATCACCAGACGTTCCAGTGGAACCAGTTCCAGCAGAGTTCTGGCAGAGTGAAAGACTCATTTACGTAATGGCTACATCTGCGTCGGGGCACAAACCCAGCCTGCAGGAGGAAACCGGTAAAAACAGAGTAAGAGGAGACAGTGAGGACTCAAAGTGGAGGTACACTAGCAAAGCTGGCCCCCTGTAACGCTATTATTTCTCACGATTGCTACTGTTCAGAAACCTGTTGCCGACTGATATGTGCAAAGGGGGTCCTGGCTAAGCTTGCGAGAGAACTTTTTCTTGGGTTTACACTGATTCTGGGATGCAGCTATGCAGCTGCTTGGGGCTGACGGTGCCAGTCAAAAGTTTGATTACACGAGTTGAGTCGAGCCACGTCCTCCCTGCGCGTCTGCAGCGATTCCCGGGAAGCATCGGACGCTTGCGCGTTGAACGGCTTCCGCGCTTCTGCCCAGAATCGTCCCATACAGGTGGCACCCGTGTGCTTTCAGAGTTCTGACCAGACGTTTGTCACCTGAATCCGTTACAGAAATGTTCAGCTGTCCGCTTTCGATGCCAAAGTTTAAATCTAAATCTATACTGTCCATCATCCCAGAGAGAGATGAATAAACATAAAATATAGATGCTTGCGCGTCATTCGGATTTTTAAATGGGTGGAGCCTAGAAGCGGATGCGAGCGGTCCGGACTGGACTTCCGTTAAAGAGAAGAGGTAAGTCAAACAACACCTGGTGATGTTGCCTGTAAGATCAGAAGCGATGACCGCTGTCACTGTGGTTCTGCCCAGGGAAAGGGGTGGAAAATGGTGGCCAAGGGCACCTCTAAAGCCTGATCCACGAGCAGCACCTTAAGCATGAGCTGCTGGAAGATGTTAGTCCTCTGGCCACTGCTACCTTTTCAGCCTGTGAAAAACAGCCATCGACCAACAGGAGCGTTCCGTGAGCTGGGGACTGGTAAGGAACAATCACAAACTGCTAAGATCTGGGATTTAAAATGGATTCTGATGCCGGTACGGGCCAGCGCTACGCAGATGTCAGTGCGATATGTTCCTCTATCTGCGTGCGGGGTGGGCACGCCTCTCTGCAAACACAAAGCCCATTTGATTGTGTACAATGACTTGACAAGGACAAATGAAGATGACGTATTGGACAGTTTGAAGTCTCTGTCACAAATAAGCAACAGATGAGATACCCGCTCGTGTTGGGAGATTGCAGGCGGGCCGTGAAGAGCGCAGGGAATACGAGCGCAGCCTCCAAACAAAATAAAGAACATGTACCCTGGGTTTTGAAAATGACAAACCATCATGTATTATTAAAATACACAATAACCACTTCCCCCCCCACTGACTAGCGTGTGGAAAGTTTCTCTATATGTACATTCAAGGTCAATAATGCCGACAGTTTGCTGCATCAATCGGTAACAGTTAAACTTTCTGGGCAACAAAGGAGAAACAATGAAATTCTCTGATCACGGAAAGTTCACGCCTTCCTTTCGAATCCCTGCTCCGGCTGTGGTTCCCTTGATCAGGGCTCTTGCCAAAATCCAGTTGTTTACATCATTGCGAGTACGTAAAACCTAATAGGTTTAATTTATTTTGGACAAAAGCAACAGCTCAGTGAATAAATATTAAATTGTAAACGATAAATTACAATAGCAATTCAGTTCATTATCCGTAAGGATTTGACCGATGGGGGGCCTGTTTTTGGCGCGCAGGCCTTGCAGGAAGGTACACTGAAGAGTACGCTTTGTCGGGAACAACAACAACAACAACCATCATCATGATCATATCATATACTATTGCTATTCTTGCCCTAAGTTCTTGCATCTTGCTCTGCTGACGTAGCATCCCGTGAAATAATTCGTACTTGTTCACAGGGCCGGTTTATCTGTCGTCGTCATTGTTGCGGCATTTGGAGGTAAACAGCCAACCCAGGTTCTCCTGGAAACGTGTCGATGTTGACGACGCCATTACGTTTGCTGACACAGCATAAGGAAGTTTTGGATCTGTGAGCTTCGAGGCACCCCCACTGGGACGTTCCGACTGATGTGCACTGAGCTCTGGATACTTTACCGCGATTGCATCTCGAGTTTGTTATTTATTCATCTGCGGTCATAGCACTGTTTTGCGATTAAATGTGAATAATCTGATGTTTTATTTAATATTCTGCTCTCACGGATGCAGGTATGGGGACTGCTGGATGGAGCTTTCTGTACTCATCTCTTAATGCCGCTGCAGTTTCTTTTCATTAATGGGGTTTTGTGCGGAAAGATCACTTTGAAACTTCTTCACCGAACACAGCAAAAGGTAAGAAGGTAGAAGGTAACTCTAGGTTAGTAAATGGGTAAACTATCAATGCACTCGAAACAAAACCAAAACCCCTCCTTCTCCAGATAAACGTGAAAGTGCAGCATCCCGAACGACCATCATGACAAAAACATAACAATACTTTAACATTACCTGTCCAGGTAAGGCGTTTTCACAAAGGAAGGTCTCGTAGTCAATGGCGAAGACGGGGGCGTTGTCATTAATGTCCATCACAGTGATGAGGGCGATTCCCTTTCCCACCTGCAGCGGGTCCTCTGCAGATGAAGAGAAAACACAAATACAGATACACCGAAACCTCAGGTATTTGGTTAAAAAAAAAAAAAAAAAATACAGGGCTCTTTTGCAGCAAAGGTGTACTATTCACTGTGACAGGTTCACGGAATTGCAGTCTGCAGAATGGTTCCATATGGTTTTAATCCTCGCTAGAAAACGCTATCACTCATCTCGCAGTAACCCCCCGACTTCTGCCTTCCCAAACGCCGTCAGTCGTCGTCTTTTTAAAATCGAATCGCGTTAAATCCGAAAGTCGCGCGACGCGCTGCAGCCCCTTTCCAAACGTGATCGTTTCTGCCACAGATTTAGTTTGATGTCGTGTTTATTTTGAAGCGGCTCTAGACGCACGTCCACAAGAAACGACGCGACGAACATCCAGATGGAGCGTGTTTGTTTTCTGAAAAGCTCATCTCCTCCCTGTTTATTTTATTGTTCCGCTAACCAGGATTACAGAGAGGCCCTGTGGCGAGGCCACCGTTTCCCCCCAACTTCCCGCAAAACTCCCTGCTCTGCTTTGTTTTTTTTTTGTTGTTTTTTTTTTACCCCCGCATTCTCCAATTGCACGTTAAATCTAATGTAAGCAGACGTATTTGGCACGTACACGCGTGTGCGCTCAGCAGATGTGCGTGATGAAAAGTAGCGCCCGGTTGTGATTGATATCAGTCGGTAGCATTAGGCGGGTTTTCGTCAGTTTTCCAGACAGTTCTGACACTAGTTAACGCTGGAACATCTGGAGAACGGGCGACGTGGAGTCTCCTGCCTTATTCTTAGCAGTCTAAATCACACGCACGTGGGGAATCTGGACATCACACCTGGCCACAAATGTAATTACATGAGTTTTTTTTTTTTTTTTTTGAAATCATATCCTGATGCTCGGCTGCTGTCCAACACGTACCGCAGCCCATTGGAAACGACTGCGCTACTGCCAAGCGTGTTTTTCTTTGATGGGAGCGTTTGCTGAGTTCAAAAACCAGGGGCTGAGGTCCCTCAGTAGTGGGCACTCCTCTGTGGGTCATTACAAAAGGGGTGACGGATGGTGACGGTTTTACTGCTTCGGGAGGACCACCTACCGACTTCTAGTTATACATTAGTTATTTTCATGCCCTAGGGTGGGTAGGTCCATAATGTTTTTTCAGCTTACCGCCATACTTTCATAAGTATCTGGAAGTGCTTTTCTGAGTGCAACACCATTCAGCTTACGCTTGTGCGACGTGTTTGACGTGTGGAAGGTGTCTTCTACAGTTCCAACCTAGAGTTCACCAAGCAGGTGGCATATACTGCACAAAATTGATATCCTATGTTCCTCTTGGGGTGAGATTTTAAACTGGAAGCACAATTAGATTCTTTTTCCAGTGTAAGGATGTGGGTTTGAGGTCTGCTCTTCCTGCAGTGGCCTTGATCAAGTTACTTACCCTGAACTGATACTGTAAGTGTAGCCATGTGTACAACTGAGTACACCTATGCCTGGGTATCCGAGTGTATCGGATTCTTATTAATGGCTAAAATACTGCAAAATCAAATACTGAGAAGCTATTTTCATGATTTATTATGAGGAAAATTAAGATTTATTGCAGGTTCATTCGAGAAACCCCAATTAATTTCCTCACAACATCCCCAACACTCAAAAAAAGAAAAA
The DNA here is from genome assembly GCA_900497675.1 of Arapaima gigas. Classification (NCBI taxonomy): domain Eukaryota; kingdom Metazoa; phylum Chordata; class Actinopteri; order Osteoglossiformes; family Osteoglossidae; genus Arapaima; species Arapaima gigas. Next base: position 128,430 of record UFQX01000320.1, read on the forward strand.
AAACCTACTATGGCAAGAATAAAAAACACTTAAACATCGGTTTCTAATTGCCAAACAGTCATGAGGTCATTTTTATGTTTCTGTGTTTATATGCCATTACTTTTTCATTTCATATCACACATTACGTTTTGTTTCTTACTAGTAGCAATAGCAATGGACATTTAACAGTGAAATTCAGGTGAAATTTAAAGAAATAAAATCGATGTTGCCATGGAGAGCCGTTTACATTTTACAAAATACAAAAAACGTTATATGTTCCTACTGTAAAGGGCTGTTACTGTAATGAACTGTTAGTGGGAGCCACCTAAACAGAAGCGTCAAAAAATGATGGAGCGCAACCCGGGTCACACTAGGCAAAAACCGAGAATGCAAATGCTGGGCGCAGTGTCCTAGTGTCACACCTGCACCCATTTCCAATATTTCTCTGATGTGTTTTGGCATCGTTCAGATAGAGCTTTTTTTATTCCATGCCTTCTCAACATGAGTACCGAACCGAGTATATCGAGTATAATATATACCGTTTGTTCGACCGGGAATTCTGAAACACGGAGCTTGAATTTTGGGGTATACAGTACTGTGCAAAAGTGTTAGACATGCAACTTCAATGTCTGTTGAGAAGTACAGCTAGATTCTTATCTACCATCAGGGAGGTTTCTGACTGGTCCAAAATCCATTCTGCAGCCTGAGAATGACCTCAAACACCCAATCTCAGTCATACACAACTATGTTGAGCAAAAAGAAGGAATCCTGCAACAGATGCTATGGTCCCCACAGAGCCCTCATCTCAACATGATCGAGTCAGTCTGGGAGGACATGCAGAGACAGTCAAAACTGTGGCCAGTTCCTCAAAATGTTTGGAAGAACCTACCAACCTCTACCTTAAACTGCATGCAAGTTTGCATAAGAGAATTGATGGTGTTTTAAAGGCAAAGGGTGGTCCCACCAAATATTGATCTGACAGGTTTTTTGTCTACTACACTTTTTAGAAGGTTTATTGATCAATAAGTATTCGTGGCATTATTTCTGGAACCATCCTCGCTTTATAGCATTTTTCCCCACATGGGCCTAAGACTTTTGCACAGTACTGTAGATATAATGTTAGTGTATAGTATAAAATACATGTCACCTTGGACAAAAGCATAAGCTAAATAACGGTTAATGTTAATAATATGTTGACGAACTACTTCCAGATGCGAGCATGAGCTAACATTTAATTTGGTAAATATTTCAAATCTGAGATTTTCTTAGTGGATTGTGGCCCTCGCCCCAAGTAAAAATAAATAAGATCAAAAACACGAGCGTAGCCCACATTTCCATGCCCTGCAAAATACAGGGGTCCGAACGAGAAGAACCGAGTCTGAGGTTTCCCTCACTTGGCCACACTGATTGGAAGGAGACTGTGGAACATCTGCCAGCGATTCCGGCACACCTGCTGTTGGTTTAGCCTGGCGAGGGAGGGGCCGGAGGTGGGCAAGAGCAAAGCAGCAGTTAATTAGAATAGTTTTTCCTCTTTTTTGCTGCAGTCAAGCAGCAGGAGGACGGGGAGGGAGACAGAGGTGGGGGAACTTGTCGAAGTGCAGACCGGGGGAGCTCTCGCTCGCCCACTGTGTCCGTGACACTAACACGATTGTTTAAAGGGGCTCCGCAGAAAGCGGGACATTATTTACTGCGGTGCCCCTGGCAGCCTGACAGAAAGCGACACGCTGACATATGGACTGCTCCTTCACTTTGACACAGATAAAGAAATGGACACGAGCAACCTGAGGGCAGCGGCCAGACGTTGGCACCGAGCTGGGAGAGCTCCAAGCCTGATGCAAGCAATTCGGTCCCGATAAAACAAACGGTGGCGTTATCTAACAGTGGAGCATTGTGTCTTAAATATGAGTTTAAAGCAAAAACAGCCATCTTAAGTGTACGGGTTGACTTAAGAAAACTAACTATCTTATTGGGGAAAGTCTAGATGGATATGCTTCAAATAGTACGGAACATCCTATTTACTGGACACATACATAACGTATGCGTGTTATATAACATGTCCAAGTAACTATACGGCACTCTTGTTACCATAGACTGTATGGTCAGCAACCGTGTGTGTCAGGGAACTCTGCCGGACAACACTGCTATTGTGCTGTATTGCATAGATAGATTTCCGCGGTCACTTGGTCATCGGTGAAGTGTCACTGGTCAGTAAAGAGCCACAGTCAGTTGCTACAAAAATTAAAGTCAATAGATGAGCAAACAATCTGAAAGGCAGCTATGTTTGTGATGGGAACGGAGAGGCTGTTGTCCATGATCACACGTTGTTGCCCCAGTTGTCCCTTGGATGTTGTTGAACGCTTTTGACTACTTTTAGATGCCCTGGGGATTGTTCAGTTGTTCGTCAAAATGTAAATGCATCAGGTCTTTTTTTTTTTTAAGTTAATGGGATGGACGACCAAAAAGTGAATTATCAGATGGGAAAAAAAAAAAAAAAAAAAAAAACCCACTGGTCGGATAAGGAGTTCCNGACGACCAAAAAGTGAATTATCAGATGGGAAAAAAAAAAAAAAAAAAAAAGACCCACTGGTCGGATAAGGAGTTCCCACTGCACTGTAGACAGACGTTTTCTTGTTGAGGGAAGTTCTGCTTGCCTTCTCAGTAGCAATAGCTAAATTCAGCAAACTTTACAGAAGTGTTAAAGTTTGAGGCATTTCATCTCCCCGGATGTAGAAAATGTCAGGATTTTTCCAATTATTTTAGGGATTTTCTAAACGTGTGCACATGTTACAGAGAGACCACTCCAGAGACCATGGACCTTCGCAGTTAACTGAAACTTACATGAAGATAACTTTAAGGGACACTCCTGGAATGAGCTGTCTGAGCTTTTCAGTCAGATACCTAAGTTTTCAAACTTTAAATCAAAGAATCACTTTTTAAACCCGTGATTCTGACTTTTCCACTCCAATGTTTGGTCTCATTATCCCATGTAGATTTGTTACCGCGTTTTCTAACTGCAAATTACTTTTCCTGGACTGCAACCTGTCCAGTGCAGGAGGTCTTTGGCTTGTTTTGGCATCTTTGAGGGCTCTGCTTCCTAAAAGATAAATGGGAGAAGACATTTCAATCTTCTTTCCAACAATGCCCTTCAGGGCAGTAGGACGCCTCTGACAATGATCTAAAGAGTGTGAGAATGTGCAACGTGCTCTCAAGGTGTGCAAATCCACGGAAATCGGAGCAGAGATAACAATTATGAGCTCTTTTCTCCCCATCATCCAAACCAGTGTCCCCCCACCATCTGTCTCCCAATACACACGAAGCTTGAGGGTTGGTCATGTTGACGAAACGCGGTAAAACAGGCCATATCGCTAATGTCGTCCCGCCTAAAGGTGCGGCCTCTCACCTTTGCGGGACCACTTGGTTACCGATCTAACAATGGACTAAAAGCTGAAAATCGATTAACAAATAGACGTCTCAAAGAAGAAGTGTCAGTTGAGTCCTCCACAGCGCTGGCCCTTCCACACATCGATCATTTACACTCAAACAACCATAATTCGGACTCATTACAGCGGCTACTCACGGCTCTCCATGGCAAATATAGTGATGTTGTGCACAGCGTTGACTTCTCGGTCCAGCTGCTTTGCAGTGCTGATGACACCCGTCGTGGCGTCGATGTTGAAGAAGCGCTCCAGGTCCGTGTTGCGGTCAATGGAGTACCTGGATAAGGAAACGTTGCGTCAGCTCGCGGTAATGTGAGTGCGGAAAGCAACAAGACTGACAGCTGCACCTGAAAGCGACCTGATAGCAGAATAATGAGCCACAGGTGCAGCAAATATAAAGGATTCCGTAAAAAGCCAGACCCTGAGCGAGAGAGAAGGGAGAGCTTTGGTAGATGAGACTGGTGGGTAGCTTTAGTTGTTATGGGGGTTTTTAAAAATTGCATTTTGTGTTCTGCTTTTTCCTACCAACGCCCCCCCCCCCTTCTTTTGGATTGATTCTTGCACGGTCACTCCTTGGACCCAGCAGGCCCAGGTGTGCCACACTGCGACTGCAAAAGTCTCACAGCGTGTTGTGTCACTAAGGCCTCTCCTGATCAACACGGAACAATCCAGAACAGCGACGCACATAAGTAGCGGATCACACAAGTGGTTGCGATGTGTTATAAAAGCTTATGCTCTTTAATTTGAAGCACAATGAATGATTAAACTTTTTGCCGCGCTTGAAATTCGGCGAGCCCCTCTCACGCTGAATTTGGACGACGCGAAATGTAATTATCCTGCCTTCACGCCGATTTTCCGGGTAACCGCGTCTAACCTGTTCGATCTTGCTGGTTCTCTCGCCGACGCTAAACGGCACGTCCCCTTCAGAGAGCGACGGGTCGCGGAGAAGAATAAGTCAGCTTATTTTGGGCGTGGGCTCCGTTTCCTGACAGCGGTGACCACCGACGCCGCAACGTTTTGTCCTCGGCAAAATGAGGGAGAGGCTGAATGAAAAGGGAAATAAACGCCACCTTCTTGCCAAGGCTGCGCCTGTTGCACATGCCAGACCCTCTTGGGGAATAACCTCTGACGCACACAAAAAAAAGCCATTTGTGTTTTGCAGATGTTATATTCTGACGTGCACGCGTTTTCTGGCACGGACACGCTGCGTGGTGCTCTGTTTCTGATCATCTTCTGGACCTTAATTTCATACTGACTTTACCGTCCTAAGCTCTGCTCGCACCTGTTTCAAAACAGCCCAGGCGCAGGTCGATCAACGCTTCCCTCCCCCAAAGCCGACGGCTGTCTTTACACCATGTAAATCTCACCTGCCCTGCGGTATATACATCACGGATTACTGCAGCTGCCTGTGCCAGACAGCTGCCAGGCAACAACCTGCAGGCTCTCAACGCATCTGTAGAAGATGCTTAGGTAATGAAGAGCTGACAATTTACTCCATAGCAGTGGTGGTTTATTTCGCACCTCTGTGATCGGACAATATAGCTCCCGAACCTTCACCTGTGCAGGTGGAGTGTACCTGCAGCTGGGAAGAAAGTGTTACAGTATAAAGCTGACCTTACAGCGCACATAGCTGTGGCTATAACTCAGCCTTTCAAGGTGGAAAAAAGCTCTGGCCAAGAAGCTGTTTATGTGCATTTCTTTGTGAAGTTGCTGAAAAATGAATTTCCTACTAGCCCATGTATGGACTAGAGCTCCAGCTGTGCAAGACCTTGAACCTGAGTGTCTTGTGTTGGCGTCACAGCGGGACGGTGGTGGCTTACTGGAAGCTTTGGAGCTGAACAAGTATCTAGGCACTTGTTTTGCGGAGAAGCCACAGAGAAGAAACGGCGTAACATGAAATTGTGTGTTTGCAGTTAAACATCAAATTTTTCCCCTCTGTAAACTAACTGGTCCAATGAGGGAAAGCAAGAGTAAGCAGCAAATACTTTTAAAATATCTAAACAAATACATGTTGGATAACAGTTACTGGTCGAGTTTCTACCTGATGGCACTGCTGGAGGAGTCCGGGTCGTGGGCAGAGACTGTCCCGATTGTGGTGCCCACCTTGGCAGCTTCGGAGACCACCATCTTGCTGAGAGGTGAGGTGAAAACGGGCGGCTCGTCCACGTCCTCCACGGTTACGTGCACAGTGGCAGTGTCGCTGAAGGTGCCCAGGTTCACGAAACGCGGGTCGATGTTCCGGTTAACCGCCTCGATCCTCAGCGTGTAGCTGGCCTTGGTTTCGAAATCCAGCGGCTGCATATTGACAGAGAAAAAGGCATTAGGGAGCTGAAGATGGACCACCCCCGAATGACTGTGCCCGGTTGTGACCTTGAAAATACAAAGTATAATTGGCCCTGATTTGTCTTTCATCCGTTTGTATTGACTTTCATTGCCAACTGAGTGCCAAGAATTGATCGGAGGAAAAACCTAGGGCTTCAAGCGCTTGCTTTTTAATGGTTATATTAAGCCTTTAATTTGTGCTTTTTGCCTGTTAGATTTACCAATACAGTGAACAGAGCACCACAAGAATATTGTTTTCAATGCATGTTGACAGGTAAGTAATGGTTCGATAATGAACCGATGTAAAGTCCCTTTGGATGTATCCGGAGATGCAAGTCCGGCGAGGAAAGTCGAGACGCGGCGTTCGGCCCTGCGCAATGAATCCCGGCGAACGCCTTTGTTGCCTTCAGCGAGAAAACAAAGCCTGGCGCATCATTGGAGTCAATGGCGCTGGCAGCCGCTCAAAGACAGAAGCCACAGATTTTGAGATGTGGCTTCATTACTTAACCTTGTTTATTTCACTGGGAATGATTCATACACACGCTGCGTGACCCACGGAGACATTTTCATCAGTCACACCTCCACGTATGAACTATGCAGAGATGTGTTGTGCAGCCACCTTCTTTACCTTCAGCAAACCTTCTTTGTTTATCACTCTGTTTTTCCCCCTTGGATACATAGAGAAACGTATACTGAGGAGGGGAATAACACACAGCCAACAAGCTTGGGAGAGCGTCATAGACCCGTACTAAAGAGAGGGGCCGACGTCGTCGTCCGTTTTGCTGCGGAAGAAGAAGCCGTTTACTTATGAAAAGGGGAAAGATTAAGCTGTCATTTGTTTTGCAGCTGTGTTCGATTTGCGTATGCAGAACGGGAACGTGTTTTTTTTTTTATTAACCTGAGACACGACAGAATGCCCCGTACCTTTTGCAGAGTTATCACGCCTTCCTGCGTGTCTTTATCAGGTGCGACTTTGAACATCCCGAGGCCGTCCCCATCTATAATTCTGTAGTCCATCTCGGCGTTGGGGCCGACGTCGGAGTCGGCGGCTTTTATCTTGGCCACCGTGGAGGCCACAGGCAGGGATTCTGGCACGGTGAACTGATAGGATTCTGCAAAAGTCCAGCACGGTTATTGATGAGACAATTTTCTTCCGCTTATCACCTGGCTGCTAAATTCCGACAAGGCCGGCTTCGCGGCCCACGCTCCCGCTCTTTCCGTTGTCGGCAACGTGCACCGGGCACGGCTTCGGCCGCCCTGTCTGCACAGCAAGAAGGGTGTTCCTCTGCCTCTTTTGTGTCAATATGCACTTAGTCAGCTGTAGAAAAACAGGCACCTGAATCGTGCGGCGAACTCCTGAATTACGGCCCTGCTTTAACCCTATTTGCAGATTATAATATGCACCCGCGGAGTTGTGGAAAATACTGGTTTAAGCGCCGTGTTTTGCGCTGAAAAATAAAAATCTTGCTTTAAAAACCGATAGAGGGAAAAATATAAACAGCGATGTCGGTTAGAGAACGAAGAAGGCACCGAGTGGGTAGGGAATACATCGTGTGTGGCGTGCTGGGCAGGGAAAGCGTCTTACTGCGAGTGAAGCGTGGCGGGTTGTCGTTCACGTCTGTGAGCGTGACAGTGACGGACGTGGTACCGGAGAGCCCGCCCATCTGCCCCACCATGTCCTTGGCCTGAATGACCAGCAAATACTGGTCGCGAGCCTCTCGGTCCATGCTGGGTAGGGCTGTCCTGATGATACCTGCAGTAGAGAAGCAGCAGGAGGGCAGTGAATGGCTGGAAATAAAAATATATCACAAGGACAAGGCAGTTCTACGGAATTACGTATTTACGGAAAACTAATGAACTGGGGCAATTTAATGTGATAATACATATGAATTAAATGTACACAATTGATGGTTTTCAACAAAAGGGATACCAGTACAAAATGTGCCTTAAAAGGGGTCCTGTATCAAGAATTCTTGTTTCTTATCTTCTTTCTTTGGCCTGAGAAAAAGACATCAGACATTTTGGCTTCAAGTCTCCCTCTTTCATCGATTGAATTTTATTGTGACATTATTAAAAAAGACACTGCATGTGTCTCTTTTTTCACTGCCTTTAAATTGTTTCATTTTGTGATAAAAGCACAAAGCAATCTTATAAATAACCGAAAAGGTGGCTGGGGGCGTCATTTGCATTAGAACATGCTAACAGGAGCGCATGCTAAGAAATGACAACACGCTAGCAAGCAATGATGTACATCCTAGATGACCGGCCTGGCGTTCCACAGCCTCCCCCGTTCCAAAAAGCCCCTCTTCGCTCCCACGTGTGAAGACAAGATGACGCTGTGTTTGGCCTCTGATATCTGAAGAAAAGTTTCGCCGCTATCCATTACGTACCACTGTTTACCTATCTCCTGTATCCACACCGCCCAACATCCCAGTGGTGGGAGCCACACGGGCCTCTCAAGACCACACATCCCCTGACATTTGCCTAGGACTAGTGTGGCATTAAAGTGGTGCGGCCAAGTGAAGGAGGTGGAGAGCACTCCGCGGGGAGCCTGCCTTCAACGACAGTGTTGCTCTCAAGTATTCAGGTGACAAAAGTTCACCGTGGCCTCAGCAAAACTTTCAGGAGACTCTAAAGAACAAAACTATCATTTTGTAATGTCGCGGTCAAAGATGATAATGCGCAAAGGACGCCAGCATGTTGTATTTATTTATTTATTGTTAACGGAGCAATTGTTATACAAAGAAAAAAGTTATTTTTCTCTTATTATGAGAACATTTTACAATAACGTTGCCAGTTATTCTTTATTGGGTGTAAATGGTTCATTATGGTTATTTCATTAAACTGGGATCAGCTGAGAACTAATATACATCCTTCTGTCTATCATAACCCATTTTTGCACCACTGTGTGCATAGATGAGGTTCGAAATGCTGAAAGTCTGGAAATAAAACTCTATATATCAGCTGGCACCAAAAAACACTGTGATTAGTACTAAGGCACGTGGTTATAACCCGAAGATACAGTCCCTGTGTCATTTTGCCTCGGTATCCTTCACTCCGGGCTGGTGCAATAAAAATGCCAATACGAATTGCCTCCAGACCTGTATTTCTGGCAGATATAATGGATTGCAAAACGCAATTCCGCAGTCAAGATTCAGAAAGGACGTAAGTATAACTTAATAAGACTGGCCTTATCATTATCGAGGGTGACGCAGGTTGAAATACTCCGCTTTAGTCTGTCTGGAATTGAGCGCCACGTTTGGCAGGCAACCTCACCCAATTTTAGAAGAGCAAAAGCAGACTTCAGGTTCCCTTACAAGGCTTTTCATACCTAATTTTATCATAGCACAGCTTTTTTTTTAATATATATTATATTTTAGCTTTGTTCTTTGGCTGTTTTCAAACAATAAGAATCTGACAGATTTGCATTCAATTAAATAATACCTTTCTCTGCAACGGAAATGGGCAAAGATGAATCTGTATCATTAGGCGCTGCCATTTAGGAAAATATCAGGAATGTCAAATTGAAATGCATGCCCCCCCCTCAATATCCCCTTAAACATAATTAGTTCTTTCAAGGCTGTCTGGCCTTTCCTCAAACTCATTCCATTAAAGGCTTGAAAGGGTGCGGTAATTTGGTTAAACTCGCAGAATGACAGCCCCTTGTGTACGTTCCTGGACTGAGGTTCCGAGGACAGCTCAGTGAAGAGTGGTGAGCACGGCTCAGATTATCATCGCTTATGACTTACGTCTCCGACACCTTTATCCAACATTTCTTGCCCCGTTTGATTAAGTTGTACAGCGAGACATCTGTGCTGGAGCAATTCAGGGGAGGGCCCTGCTCGAGGGTACACGCGACGGATTGAAATGTTACCTCCAGATTACTATCCCGCGAGCTTCACCACGACACCAACTGCCGGTCCACGGTGTTTTCAAAGATTGGAGTTTTCTGACGTATTCACTGGCACTTAAGCAAAGCACGATCACTATGTAAAGCATTCGATGTTTCACCATTAATTTCAGATTGAAATACTTTCTCCTTGCACCCTGAGCACAAACCCAACTGCGAAAGGGACGTCCATCTTACAAAGATACAGTAGTGTGCAAAAGTGTTAGACATGCAACTTCAATGTCTGTTGAGAAGTACAGGTAGATTCTTATCTACCATCAGGGGGGTTTCTCCTTGGTCCCAAATTCATTGTGCAGCCTGAGAATGACCTCAAACATCCAATCTCAGTCATACACAACTATCTTCAGCCAAAAGAAGCAATCCTGCAACAGATGGTCTGGTCCCCACAGAGCCCTGATCTCAACATGATCGAGTCAGTCTGGGAGGACATGCAGAGACAGTCAAAACTGTGGCCAGTTCCTCAAAATGTTTGGAAGAACCTACCGACCTCTACCTTAAACTGCATGCAAGTTTGCATAAGAGAATTGATGGTGTTTTAAAGGCAAAGGGTGGTCCCGCCAAATATTGATCTGACTGAGGTTTTTTCGTCTACTGCACTTTTTAGAAGGTTTATTGATTAATAAGTATTCATGGCATTATTTCTGGAACCATCCTCGCTTTATAGCATTTTTCCCACAGGTGCCTAAGACTTTTGCACAGTACTGTATGTCATCATAATACATCATCAAAGACATTTTACAGTATAAGGCAATATTTATTGGATAGCTCTGGACACATTTTACTAATTCTAACACTTTAAATGTATGGCAAAGCAAATAACGGATGTAAAATGCAAAATAAATTAACGGAAATCCCTTTAAGGCCGAGATTAAATTAAACCGTCGTGAGCTACAATACGCAATGCATTAAGGCTTAAATCGATGAACTGTCAAGTCTTTCTATGGTTCAAATGGCACGGTGCGGGCCGTCAGGAGTAATTGTTATTGTGCCTCTTTTTTTTTTTTTTTTTTTTGCGTTTCTTTCCCCCGCCCTTTTTTTTTAGACTTGGCAGTTAGACTGATTATTTGCAGCGTGATATTGAAGGTGGTTGAGTTCCTGGAATCTGTCCATGTGGTGATTTTTAATTAAGTTACTCTTCATCAACATTACAACAATTTGCCAAAAAAAAAAAAACAAAACCACACCACAATATACTTTATAATCAGGGGCAAACAGCTCCGCCTGATTAAAGGAGATGGTTCTCCAACTCCCAATCAGCAGGTCTTCACCAGACAGACCCTTTACATGGTCTCCACATGCGTGTTTTCACACGAGTGCCCGCGGATTATGTCAGCCATTCATAACCGGGCTCTTCTGAACTGTGCAAACATGCCGTAGTGCGTGTTTTCTTCGTTGGCTCACGTTAAAGTGTTCGAGAAGAATTTATCGAGGAAGGGCTGGTGAGTTCGCGGCCATTGGAGTGTAAAAATAAATTAACGCGCTGCATTTCTTTTTCAGAGGAGAAAAAAATAGTTTTTTTTTGATGGACTGTGACGTAGCAGTTAAACAAAAAGGAGGGCAGCTATATTCCGAAAGTTTGTCACACCGATCACAAAATGTTATCTGGTAGCTAACAGGATGGTTTTTTTTTTTTTGTTCGATCGAGCGGTATATAAAAAATGGTTCATCTGAAACGTTTCCGACGGTATGCTGCATTTTAAGTCACAACAAGCGTGGCTTGTGAATTGTGACAAATAGTTCATTTAACAAAATGTACTCACTGTGCATGTAGGAAAGAATTGTGCTCAAGGTTGGCTTACGTTTTTCTGCTTAAAAATATACAGCACTGTGCAAAAGTGTTAGGCACCTGTGGGAAAAATGCTATAAAGCGAAGATGGTTCCAAAAATAATGCAATGAATACTTATTAATCGATAAACCCTCCAAAAAGTGCAGTAGACAAAAAAAAACCTCAGTCAGATCAATATTTGGTGGGACCACCCTTTGCCTTTAAAACACCATCAATTCTCTTATGCAAACTTGCATGCAGTTTAAGGTGGAGGTTGGTAGGTTCTTGCAAACATTTTGAGGAACCGGCCACAGTTCTTCTGCACACTTTGACCGTCTCTGCATGTCCTCCCAGACTGACTTGACCATGTTGGGATGAGGGCTCTGTGGGGACCAGACCATCTGTTGCAGGATTGCTTCTTGTTGCTCAACATAGTTGTGTATGACTGAGATTGGGTGTTTGAGGTCATTCTCAGGCTGCAGAATGAATTTGGGACCAACCAGAAACCCCCCTGATGGTAGATAAGAATCTACCTGTACTTCCCAACACACACTGAAGTTGCAAGCCTAAAACTTTTGCACAGTACTGTACAAGTCCATTTGATGCGTATGTATCATCATACAGTTGTACAAATTCTTCGATTCTAGTCTATAACTCCAGTGGTAGAATTGGAGTCGGAATTACAACAAAAGGAACTGATATAAACGGTAATTGCCTGGCATAACAACAAAACATCTAAAAAAAGTCCCTATCGTCATCAAACTCCCCATCTCTTCCATGTTAAGAGTAACAGAAAACAGCCCTTTAATGAATAGGATTCAATAATATAATTATTACGATTTGGGTATACAGCAAAAATGATATTCCAAGTGCCTACATTTTTCTCCTTTATTCTCCGGGTTGTCACACTCAAGCAATTCAGTTTAAGTATCTACCTCAAGGATGTCACAGAATGGTCTTGGGACTCAACACAGCAACCAGCAAGTCACAGTTCAGCATCTTTAGGTTCTTGCTACAATACCTTGTAACCGCATCTCGACTAATAGTGTACAAGATTAAATGGCTGAAGTCTAAAAAAGCCTTGTCACAAAACCTTTGTAGGTCTGGATCATCTCGTGAGCTTGATGGCAGTCCGAGCTAAAATAGATTTCTGTGAAAAGAAAAATAGCAGCGCAAAGTGCAATTACGGCCCAAGGGCAGGTGAGGAGTCAAACGCGGAGGCACGCTAATTTATTTTTTTGCTTATTTACTGAAAGCCAAAACCAAAAGGTCCCTGCAGACCAGACCTTGGTTTAATTTGTTTTTGTTTTTTTTCTTTAGGAACCAGTTTGAAATTAGGGCTATTTGGTGTCTTTATCTGGCTGCTCATCCACAGACCTACGGGGGGGGATTTATATGGGACGTTTAGAGGTGAGCGTGGACATAATCCGTTGAGGGAAGCGCGATTATCCGAGTGTATTAAAGGGCGATCGCTGGTCACACAAACTCGATCATCGTTCCTACCTTTCCTCCTGCTCCACAGGTGGTTAAGCTCATACGGGAATACCTCTGAACAGGGCTACGAATTACAGCGATACAACATTGTTACCTGTAACCTTACAGATCTGCGACATGGTTATTCAGCACAAAAATGTTGTTTTTTTGACACTATTCTCCAAAGCAGCCTACAACGGTTACCCATTTACACAGGCAGATTATTATTATTATTATTATTATTATTATTATTATTATTATTATTATTTTAATGCTGTTTTTGTTATCGATTGATTGAAGGAGGAGGAATTCAGGCTACGTGGCTTCCGCGGCTTTTCAAGGGTACCAGTGGGTACTACTAGGTGTGGGTTTTGAAACCAGATCCTTTGAGCGAAAAGCAGCCGCTTGAATCACCACACCACCAGGTGCCCCCCTGCCATGTTATCACTGGCACAGCCACGGAAGTGTTACTAAAATTTCGCACGGCATCTGGGCTGCCCACCTTGAGGCAGATTCTTTGTGTATTGGGTGTTTTCACCCTGTATATACTTAAGACAACTTGTGCAGTTTGTGTTTCTTATTATTTTTGTTCTTCTCACAAGGGCACTTATGTTGGTAATACCCTCACCCAATTACACAGGGAATCAGCATTCAGCAAGACAAAGGGAAGATGACCTTTCCAAGCTTTGAGGCGATTTTTCTCATTCCACCTCTTTCTTTAGTGCAGGAGCTGGAGGTACATTAGTATTCATGACGGGACTGTTTAATTCGTGGGGACAGATTCCCATTCCAGACAACAGTCTCTTAACATTCTCATAACAGAGCGAATCAATTCCGAACCCCGTAAACGCCGTGAAGAACAAAGCAGGAGACACCTGCAGTAGGCCTATCTGAAATCCTTCTCTAGGCGATCCCACCCCCAGGTGCTGCAGAAAATCTATGGGTGGAAACATGACAAACAGGCTGCAACCAGTTTAACTTCCCCCAGACAGGTGTATTGCTGTCTATACCAATGTGCTCTGTAGACTATATGATGGAACCAAACTGATACCCTGCATTAATAGAATAAAAGTAGGTTTTGTTTCCCCACATTCACGCAGAGCAACAAGGGCTTCGGTTGCCGAGTTAGCTGTCGATGAGTCGTCGCAGCTTCGCCGCAGAATTTCTTGTGCGCTGGTGAAAACATCAAGTCCTGAAGCAGAAATCTATATTTTTTTTTTTTACCAAATCCTTTGTGGCCACGTTCAAAAACGCACGTCCGAAAATGGAGCACGTTTCTGTGGAACGTAAACTAGCATGTAACCGTATCTTTCCGGAACGCGCTGTGTCAAACAGAGGGCAATATTAAGCGTTTCAAACCCAGAATACCTCGCAAAGAGGAAAACATAAAATAAAGGTTTGCGTTTCAGAACACAGGGCTGATGAAAACGCACTTTTCATTAAATGATGTTTGTTTACCTGTCTTCGACTCCACAGAGAAGTACGGCTGTCCCTCAAGGATGCTGTAGACCACCCTGGCGCTGTTGCCATATGTGGGGTCATCGGCGTCCGTTGCGACCACCTGAACCACGGAAGTTCCTGCAAAGAACGAAAGCGGCGTAATCCAAACAACATTCCGGGAGTTTCGAGTCACACCTGCCAAAACAAACGCGACGGCACGGGAACGTCTGTGCGTGACCGTCACGCAAAACCACTTTAAAGTGTTTAAAAAAAAAAACAATAAAACCGGAATGTGGATCAGGGCAATATTGTGGATTAAAAGGCTTGCTGCAACTTGAGGGTTATTTTTCGGGCTGAAGAAGTAGAACATAACTGTGCCTTTTAGCTTGGCAAAGTATAGCTATCAAAATAATGACAGACGGATAAAAATGTCAGCTTTTAACACCTGTACAGTCGTGGTCTGTAGTGAATGGAAAGGGGGAAAAAAAAACCTTTATCATGAAGCTCCTTTGTATACAACATGAAAAGCAAAATAAAATAAACAGAAACCTGGGAAAACAGAAGCAGAACATTTTTTTAGGCAGCCAGTCTTTGCGGCGAACGTCCCACGATGCCTCTCGACCGCACAGCCGTGTTCGATGAATGTTAACACGAGTAACACACACCGCCCGTGAATTAGACACAGCTCGGTTCTGGTTAGCGACGTTTAAAAAGTGCAACATGCATTTAAAAGGCCGCTTCACGTTCCCTTTTCATAATCTTTGGCTCCTTCTTTTCCATAAAAAAGCTTTTATTTTCAAAACCTATGAGTTGCCGCTCAATCGCTACTGATGAAATTTGGTTGCAATCTGAACGCAATTTGTCGAATTTAACATTCATTCAATGAATAATTTGGTGGAAGGATCATATATGAAAAAAAAAAAAGGAAATATGTTTCCCCATCCTGGAAGGCTTCTGTCCAAATGTTAAATATGTTATTTGCGAGGGCTAAGAAGTTTTCTGAGAGCAAAAAAACACACCGCGTCGCTCCTTTCAATGGCCCAAATTCCCATTTCCTATTCAAAGTCAGCTTATTTTACAGGAAGCCATCCCATCTGAATGCTCTAGTAAATAATATCTGATAGAAAAAAAAACACTGCCTTCATCTTCTTATTCATTTTCTCATTACACATCATTTGTTTACTCTGCCACTCGCACCCATCGCGACAGGTAGTGACTTTCAAACAGGGTTTGCAGCAAGAACGAGGCTGTATTTGCATGCATCTTCCGTGAGATCGTGTGGCAAAAGTTCTCACCTTCAGAGCACAGAAAAATGAACACAAACACCGAATATATGATAAGCGCTGCTTTGTTCAGGTACCACGCGCCCCAGTCCAGGTCCTAAGAACCCGGTCCTTCCCCCGAACCCCGAGCTGAGTCCCGTTCGCAGTTTTCCAGACTGCGGTAAAATTACCGACAGCGAAGCCTCTGTCAAAAGCGAGTGCCGCCTTCGCGCCGGGCTCGCTTTCGGAGTCCTTCTCTGCTATCTGTTTGGTTAAAGGGCTAATTTGTGATGGCAGATTTTCGAAAAGCGACAGTTAGAGCGGGGAAAAATGTCTGCTTTATAATGACACTTTCTGCTTCGTGAGTATGGCCTTTGCAGTCTAAAATGATCACATAAAAAGTGTCTGGATTTTAAAATTTTTTTTTTTTTTTTTTTGAAAAGGAGCAGAGCTCTGACTGTTTCTGTACCAGTGGTGGCACATAAAAGAAAGCACTGACTTCAAGTTGGGCTGTATTTTACCTTCACAGTAAAGTGCCTAATAACGGCTCCCGGTCACCAGCATAAGATGTATTTATGGGTTTTTATAGAATTCAGCGCTCAGAAAATAAAAAGGCCAGATTAAAAGTCTCCATTTTGTGCCATTAAGCAGAATTAGTAGAGTTTGGGACTTTTTTCCAGTTTGTGCCATTACCCACATATGGAGAACTCATGAAGCTAGATGAAGCTCTTCCGTAATGAAAAAAGGACACTTTCGATGCTTGTGGCAGCCAGGTTAGCGCAGCAGTGCCCATAACTCGTGGTTAAGTATATATGTTCAGCCCGAATATCAACCAGAAGAGAAAGGTGCTTTACATTAAGTCTTTTTAAAGCTTAGGATGTTTTGACATTTTCGTGTAGCTTGACTTGAAAACGGAGCGAATCCTACCGAGCTCTTGCTTTTTTTTTTTTTTTTTTTTTTTTTTGGTCTAAAGCTTCAATAGCCGAGCAAGTTCTTGAACTCTGGGACCGGAAGCTCGGCGAAGCTCGAGAAGCATTAAACAAGACTCGATCCATTTCCTTGGTCGGAAACCACGGCTCCTGAGAAGATGAGCTCGCACGGGCCGTGACGGCCGAGGTCCCGGGTGGGTTGGGGCCGATCGTCGCTAACGCTACACCCTCGGCCCGCCAACGCGGCGCTCGCTGTTTCTTCCGTGCCGTCGTGCGACTCATTTGCGATGCGCCGTCGAGCTAAATAAGGTTTTTGGGTCACGAGGTCTTCACATCTACCTGTCAGTTCTGGTCCTAATTATCTAATTAAACTCATAATTTTCTCCTAATTGAACACATTTATCATTCAGGTCTTTGGCTGTTAATAATTTATAACACGTCTGTAAAGCAATCGCCGACTTGTCTAGCCTTGCTGCAGTTTATGGCACTGTGAAATACTTTGCACAGATACCAGCAAGGAGCAGATGAATAATTCATATATCATTTAGTAGGACAAGAGTGAGAATGCAGCAGTTGTGAATTGGTTTGTTGGTTAAATATAATAGCGAATGTGGATGTTTGGGTAATTACTGAACCGAGATGTAAGAGTGAACATCTGTCAGAAGCGTGGAGAGAAATCTGTTTATATAACACGTCGGATTTAACTTCCTCTGTAATTTTACCCTGTCGACAATAAGAAATACTCCGGAAATATGAAACCAGTCAGGCCAATAAAAACCGAAGAGAGGCAGAACGAAAAGTAAGGACTGCGCAGCAGTTCTGAATGCTTAAGGAGCCGGGAGCGCGTGGCTGCCATCCTTTATTTTGTGCCCACGTCATCCTCGGTGCGTAAACGTACGTGAAACTCTTTGCGATTTCCACAACTGAAACAGCAAGCAGAAGTAGGACTTTGGGGCGTGCGTGCGTTATCCGTATTTTCGTGCAAACCCCTTGCCTGCAGAAGAGATGTCTACGGCAACGTCATCACCGGTTGCCCTAAATAAACATCCCTGGATGATCTCCATCGGGTGCTGATGTTGTGCAAATCATTACCTGCAAAACCATAACTCTGGTTATGGAAGAGCTGTCCGCTTTCTGCTGTCGGATTGCACAGCTTAACAGATGTTTGTCTACCGTTTATTTTTTTCACCGACTCATAAAAAAGAAACACGTACAGTCAGGGTGACTGCCGATGCTGATGAGCTTGTCCGTGATCTCCACAGAATATCATCTGGAAACACGCCTAGCTCCGGCAACTCACATCTGGCACATATCTGCACCACGGTAGTTCTTATGAATGCCATGTGACCCATTTGGATCACGCTCCCACAAAACCACAGGCCTCTAAAATGAACAGAAAAAAAGTGCTTCAAAGTGTATGTGAGAATACTACAGACTTTCAAAAAAAAAATTTCCTGCTCCTACTCAGTGGCAAAGCATTTGTTTTCTGGTTCGTGCTTCTTGCTCTTTCATCCTCGTGAACATTAAAAAAAATCTCATGATTTTTATAAAGCCATTTCATAGATATAGTTTCTACTGTAAAGACAATACAAGGACCAAAAAACCCACAGCAATAACTCTCAACACCGGCTTGTACACGGAATGCATATTATTCCTTTTCAAACTACAGAGTTTCCCGTATTTACAATTTTTTTTCAGCCGTATTCTTCACCCATTAACAGTGTTGAGCTGCAGTTTTCAGTGGTTCAGGGCTTCGCGGAAGAGCAGATCCCTATCGCCGAATATGTTTCTATGTCACTTTATTCCCCAGCATGAGGAGGGAAGAAAAAAGGTGTCGACTTTTTTAGTTTGCGGCACACGTTGTTCCATTCTTGGCAAAGAGTCCCATAAATTCTAAATGAGCGCTTAATCCGCACGCCCTATTCAGGCAGAATTGGCTGCGGGTATTGTGGCGCGGCGAGCTTAGATTTTTTTCCTCCTGTCATGAATACCTGTGGAAGTGTTACCTTACGTGTCCTGTTGAGTTTAAACCTGCTATCTAAGCACGCAGCTTTGCTGCTGCCTTTGTTTGCTGGGCTTGTGTTTCCGTGGCAGCTCAGTTGTTGTACCTTTTTTTTTTCTGTTGTTTTTGAGCATATGAGGGATACATTACCTGCCCCACCTCAATATCTGCCTTGTGGAACCTAAATCAGGTTCTACTCATGGGATGCGCTGGTTTTTTCAGGAGACGCACTTAAACGGCTAAATGGGTGTTTTAATGCATTATTTGTAAAGGAGCCGCTCTCCTTAACTCTCCTTAAATGCTTTGCTCAAAGGAAATGACTCGGCAACCTCTTGGACCCCATTTCCAGCTTCGCTGTGTCACACTGTTGGATGCAGTCCTATAACAACTACCACTGCTGCTGTTGCCATGGCTGCCATACTGCTGGTACCTAAGAGGCACCACCCTGGCACACCTACCAACAGGGGACATCTCAGGAACTCCTGCTGTGTAGGGCCCATCGAGGAACTTTGGCTCATTGTCGTTGATGTCCTGGACCTTGATGATGAACTCGGACTCGGGCTCCACCGGTCGGCTCGTGTGGCGGTCCAGGGCCTGGGCGCGGAGAGTGTAGTAGGCTTGCTCCTCTCTGTCCAGCCGCTTGGTGGCGTGAATATCGCCGGTGTTCTCGTCGATGATGAAGATGGAGCTGGCACCCTCCCCGGAGAGGACGTACTTCACCCGGCCTTCCCCTTTATCCACGTCCGAGTGCAGCTGAAGAGGCAGAGAAAAGGGTGAGAGGTCGGAGATCATAGCAACAGACCGTTTCACAAGCGTCATTTCATGACACTTCTGTGTAGTATCCTCTACAAAATTCATTTTTAATCGCTGTTTGCTGTATCTAAAATGGAAAAAAAAATCGCACCTGGATGATGATTAAAGTGTAATACATCAAAAACCGTTCGGCATTCTATAAGAATTCCGCCGGTTTTCCAAATGCCAGTCTAAACCCTCTTTCCCGAATGTTCCTTGTGTTACATTATTGTCCCAAAGAGGCGCTCAAACATGCTTTGAACTGCTGATGACACCTGAAGGTGCTATGGATTTGTCTGTGTTCCATCACCGCAATCCCCCCCCCCCCATTTCCTCTTATCCACGCCTTAGGTATTTACCAGTCGAGTGCAGAGAACGTAAGGAGAAACCTGTATGACTGCACAGCAATAAATAAACACACGACATTATCTTTGCTGCGACTCCTTGCGATTGTGGACCGAACGCAGGCCCTGCGGACTGAGTGTGTACACAGGCACTCACACTGCGCGTGACCCCACTGTGGTGCTTATACCCGGCTCGCTTTTTCGCTACGCTTAACTTTTAAAACCGCATTTATTTACTTATTTCCGTATTTATTTATATTTTAAATCAATCGACACGCGTGCTTCTTCAGCACAATGCAAATGAGGGTGCCGCAGAGCTCCTGTAAACCCCCCCCCCCCACCATGGAGCGGAGCGGTGCATAGACGGGAAAGCAAAGCCCCGCTAAATCACTGCTGACACACATCTGCCAGTGTGTGCGAGCGTAACGCTCCGGAGAAACAGGTCAAGTGCTTCTGTTCCCGACTTGTACGCGTATTAAGTAAAAAACTTTTATATTTTACTTAATATAAAGATTTTGAAAATTGTGGCACTGAAATGCTACTGTGCAATTTGTAATTTTTGCTGCTGTAGCGCAGAGCATATGGTTTTGTGTTTCTTGCTCACACCTTGCCAAAGAAAGAGCTCCTCTCTATTCTGGAATCATCTCTCTGGCTTGTTGGCTTTGTTTAATACTGGTCCCCAGAGCATCCCAAAGTGCAAATAAAGCTGAAGGCTTTTTTCACCCCCCCCGACCAAAACAAAAAAAAGCATAGATAAAAATCTTCCGTCAAGCATTCAGTGGTCTCGGGGGGTGCGTTTCTCTCCTGCCTGGCGAGCCGTGTACACACAGCGTCGAGCCAAGCGAAAACATACAGTCTATACCCATAAGTGAAGTTGGCAGCCGTACAGAGCGCTAGTCCCTGCAACGCCACTCTCTCTAGATGAAGAAGTGCCCCCCGGAGCCTCGGTACGAGGGCTGTTTGGACACGCTGGCATGTGCGGCACAGAAAGCCGGAGGTGGATTTACGGGCTCGACCAAAAAGCGACGCGCGGACCGAGGTGCGCCAGTCTGAGCCCACTTGGTGTGCTTCCCCAGTAAGGCGCCTGTGCCAAAACCCCCAGGCTCCTCGCTGTTTGGGCGGCACAGCGGTCTAACGCCAAACAGCTCAGAAAGTGGCTGTCCAAAGCTGCAGAGCTTGACCCGGGTTCAACGATTTCTGGACACCACTGGCACCAGTGGGTTCGTGGACCACTCCAGTGGACTTTGCACGTGGGACGTGACGGCGCTACTGCCAGGTGATGTGGCTTCGTCGTCTCTGAGACCTTCTTTCCGATATCTGCTGGACATGTTGAGAGGACTGTCAGTAACACGGGGATCAGCTTTATAGATGTGTTTTTAAGAAATGGAGCTTAATGAAGCAGCGCTATAAGAGGTCAGTAATGCAGTATATTGACTAAATGGAGCTTGAAAACTGCACATGGGGAACATAGTACCAAACAGCCTAGCTATACCGTACTTTTCATAACCTTAATAACTTTTAATAACTTTTAAAAAACACAAAAACTGTCAATTTCATGAATAAAAGATCCAGAAAATTTGGAATTTTTTCAGTTCTTCTGATTTTTTTAATATGGTAAATTATTTTGATAAATTACTCAAAGGGCTAGAAAAAGAGTGCTATTGCACTAAGGGGGTAGCGCCGATCGAGGTGTTACCGTATTGGGCAAACTGCCATTCTTTGCTCAATATGTCAATAAATCAATATAATAAATCAGATCCAACAAAAGGCACACGATGTCTGAAAACAACGGGGTCTACATGGCTGATGGATCCCATGTGTAAGAAAAAGCACTGGCGTGACGGAGCCCAGGAGGTCAACAGTTCACGATCTTGGTTTGGGGTTTTGGAGCATCTTTACAAAACAATGACTGTAATATTATGGACTCTTCCTTCGGTGAAATATTCAGTTTGATATTTTCACCATGTCAGCAACACAACCAAACAAACCCTTGTAAATAAATAACTGAAGTTAACCTGTGCCCAGCGTACATGTGAACAAATCTTTGTGTTGATAGTAGGGGGGGTTTTTTGGCCAGGAGGGGTTCTCCTGCACTCTGCCAGTGTTCTTGATGACGAAAAAAAACAATAATAATAAATAAAACACAAATAAACCGCTGCGGCTGATTTATTCACTTATTGCCTTCCCTGCGAGGCCGGGCACGGTTCTGCCCTCTGAAGAGCTTACCGCTCAGCAGCCCGCCGCCACCCCCCGACTCCCCTGTCCCCCACCCCCCCACCCCACCCTTCACAGCGCGCAAAAGAGAGAGGTTCCGGCTGGACGGTGCTAGGGACAGCTGCTCTCTCCGTTCTTCCGCATCGCCCGGTCCGGGTGCCTGAAACCCCCCCCCCGGCTCTCCATCCTGTAAGTATGCTTCAATTACTCCCCCTTCCCCCGCACTGGGATCACCTCTTGTGCCCACCAGCCTGTGTCTTCGGCTCTCTAAGTGGCCTTCTGGCAATGTCACGTTGTGTGCCCCACCTTGTGGCTGCTGACAGTCAGCCAGGGCAGGGGTGCTTTGGGTGATGGGGACGGGTGAGGGAGGGGGCTGATACCAAACCCCAGGTGCCACCAGTGGCCACGGCGCAGAGTGTTAAACGCCATGTGTTTATGCAGACAGGACTCTGCAGGAGGTGTGGGGTGGGGTAAAGGGGTGCGAATAGGGCTGCATACAGAGTAGAATTCACAACACGGAGACTCATTATGGGTGTAACCAACCCTGGTGACTGCAAGACCATGGAGAATAACACGCGGCCCTGTTTGCTCCATCTTCCAGTCAATATGGACGATACACACAATAAAAACATGCAGGTGTACATGGAGTAAAAAGTACCGGTTATGAGGAGCAGATAAAGAGGGGCTAAGTGGCACCCCCTTGACCCTCGCTGGAACGTGCCGTGTCACCATTAAAGCAGACAATGCAGAAGGGCGTGAGGCGGTGGGCTCCCCCCCTCCAATCCCCTCGCCAGGAAGGCAGCCAGGTTATCATGGAGAGCATATTGCGCTCTGATAAATTAAATGTCATTACAACCCTGCCATTTTGTCCCCTGGCAGTCATGGAGACCAATTACTCCCAAATGTTACAAACGGCGCTCGGTTTGTATCCCGCTAATTTAGCACTCGCCTGCCTCACCGCGTCCGTGGAAGGGGAGCGCCGGTGGCTTTTGATTACCGACATGCCGAGCCGCTTGTCAGCATCTGCCTCTGCCAGGCGCATCTTGGAAGGTTGCGTTGTGGAGGAAAGGGGGCTGCGAAGCCGGGAGGTATTAGAAGGCATGATGATACCAGCCTTCACCGTAGGCCCCCGGTACCGATTTAGTCCTCTACATAGATGTCGCGACTAAAGTAAAACAGTCTCGACCTTTACAGATTTACATTCACATTCTCCAAAGCGACTTACAATGTGGAGCTACAGCGATTTACCCATGTGTACAGCAGGGTAACTTTTACTGGATTCAGGGTAAGTACCTTGCTCAAGGGTACCAACAGCAGGAGGTGGGAAGAGGGTCCTGGGTCCTTTGAGCGTAGGATGTCAAATTACATCATTATGCCATATGCTCCCCTAGCAGTGTTTCTCATCTTGTATTATTACATCGGTAGGATGACCTTGCTGTCTATCCATGTCAGAGTGAGGAGTCTGAATCTCAGGTGCTGGGTATCTCTGAACAGCCATTTATGGTCTCCCAGAAGATGTATGGTGGTGACCGAACAGTCAAGCCAATATCCATCGCTGGGTGAAAAGGGACTACTTGGTCCAAGAAAGTCTGAGTGCACGAAGGGCATGGAGATGGCAAGGGGCGACCAGCTTTCTCCACTTGGTCCCTTTTGATAAATTTACAGAAAGTGTTTGGTGTAGAAAACCTTTAAGTCCTCTCTGTGGTGCTACAATGATTGTCTTCAGGGCAACTAAATGAATGTCAGATAAATCACCCAACATTCAAGTGTCCTGCAATGACTTTTTGCCTCCTAACACTGTAACAGCATCCATCCTGAACCTGTTCTGCTGTCTCTTCTCCAAGTCACTCAATGTTTTACCAGATTTCTATATTACACTCTGTCTGATTTTGCAGTTAAATTTACCCAGCCCTGGCTGTGAGACACTGCAATTCTCCCGCAGCACAGACTGCACCATAACAGCCACTTTACATTCTGTCACACGGCTGTAAATTTCCATTCCTCAAGGGCCCCACTTTGACGTCTGTCACAGTCGGCAGCAGCCTCGTTCAATACCGAAGTCACATTCTGACCACAACGCACTGTCTCTTGTAAATGTCCCACAAAGTTAAAGCAGCTCTTGAAGTGATTTGCAAAATGCAGTTAAAGAGACTTAGTGGGGTTGCATGGGGCTGTAGGTAAGGTGTTTCTGCAATTATATGTAGCTGTATATCAAATCCCCTGGGAGTGACTGGAGTCCCATCCAGGAGTGGTTTCGTGGTCTTGTGCCTTCTGCTTTTGGAATAGGCTCCAGATCGCCCTACCCTACCCAGGGTAGAACGGTTAGGAGGAGGATGTATCAATTCATTTTCCGTAACCCCATTCCGAATCCTAATCCAGAATCAGAAGACATCACACCACCAAGCAGTTGCACCCTACTCTAAGAAACTACACCTTGGATAGGCCGTCTAGTATTTCTCCAACTTCTCTTCTTCCTGATGTTCCTATCTCTTGGAATCACCACACCTATCACTGCTGCTGTTTTCTCCCCCTTATCTTTTACCACTATATCTGGTTGTTTAGTCTGTACCTGTTTATGTGTCTGGATGTGAAAGGCCCACAGGTTCTTGGCTCTGTTGTTCTCCACCACTCTCTGTGGAACCTCCCATTTAGACTTGGGAGTGTCTAGGTCATACTCCTTACAGATGTTGCTGTATATCATCCCTGCCACTTAGTTAGTGCACCACAGTATATGCTGTGCCTGTCTGCATCTTGCAGCTGCTACTAGGTGCTGGATTGTTTCAGGGTGTTTTTTTTTACAGTCTGCACCTGAGGTCTCGTTCAGCTGGATCTTTGGCACCCGTCGTACTCCATGGAGATATTTGGATGTTGCTGTCTTCCTTGTTTCCGCCTCATGGTTCCCCCTGTGATAGGAGAATTCCCAGATACTTGTAGTTGTCCTGCACATCTGTTATGTGGCCTTGCGGTAGTTCAACTACCTCTGTCCTCATCACTTTCCCTCTTTTTATTACCATCTTGCTGCACTTCTAGACATCTCAATATCCTCACTGTAGATCCTGGTCAGGTGGATCAGGGAGTCAGTGCCTCTCTGTTTACAGCTTGATACCATCCATGTACAGGAGGTGGCTGATGGTAACTCCACCTGTATCCATAACCACATTTAGTATTCGTTACCTCCCAGTGTCTGCATATGTTTCCCTCCTCTGTGTTACTTACTTGTTTGCACTTTATACAAGTTCTCAATCATTACTTTGTCCTATGAATCACCACCTTACTCTTGGAAACCAGATCCTGATGGCAAGTTCTAAACAACCAGCGCTGGACCCACAAAGCTACTTTTTTCTCGACTCTGCACTTCTTGCACACTTTGCTTTCAATCACTTACCTAGTAAATATTAGTGACCAGTTTTAGTATCTCTGTTGCACTGTTACGTGGTGGTTGGGATTGTGGATACTACTCCATTCATATCTACTAGCAAGCTGTCCAAATGTACCTTGTCATCAAGTCTAGAAACCCTAGTGTTATGGTTGACGCTAGTTAGCTTAGCTGTGATCTTTTTCCTTATGTCTACAGCTGAGCCAGGAAAAGTGCCTGGAATGTGCTCTGGCTCTCCATCATAGGATCTTCTCTGGATTCCCCTTGTATGGGTTTGGATTGCAGTTGCATGGATTTTCAGCTTTGGCATCTGCATTTTATATAATCAATTTCCAGTTCTGACACGAGACTTCATTTGATGATGTTTGAACATCGGGTCACTAGCTGTTTCTCTGTGAGTGTTGGTGGGTGCAACCAACTCTGGTGTCAGTCTTTTCCTTATCCAGTTTCTTTGTGCATTTTATAACCTCTCTCATTGGGTGTACTGTCGTTGTAGCGTTCTGTCAAGTCCATATTGTGAAATCTTTTCCGTCTGTGTTTTGTTCCTGCAGCTCGAACTGCCCTGTTTCCCAAACATTCAATGCGGACCTTGTTAATTCGGGTGACGTCTGAGGCGTCAAGACTCTCTTTGTTCTAGTCACTCTCACATAGGTAAGTAGACGAATGTAGCCTGAAGTCTTGCCTAAGGACTTTTATTGAATAGCGATGGTAGTCCAGGACCAGGAACCGAAGCCCAGTCTCCCAAAATAAACAAGAAAAATTATAAGAAACACAAAAACACCTTGGCTGCTTCACTAGCTCCTATAGCCCTGTTTCATTATATCACTTTTTTACTTTTGCTGTTTGGGTAATTCATCATAAATAGTTACTATTTTTTTTAAAAATCAAAAAAACATTTTGAAACTTTTTTGGACTGTTCTCTGCGTTTATCCACTAGTACTAGAGGTATAACTAGTTTGTTTTTGGTTGAAATGTACAGATTTCAAGACCTATTTATGCAATGTATTAATGACTTTTTATAGTGGTGTTTCTTTAAGATCAAGACCATATCTAGAGTCATAATACAAGTTTTACTGTTCATATATACATCAGTATAGTGGTAATGGATAAGAAAGCAAAAACGGCAGTGGTGATAAGTGTGGTGACTCCACGTGACGGAAAAATCAGGAAAAAGGAATACGAGAAGGTAGAGAAATACC
This sequence comes from Arapaima gigas, assembly GCA_900497675.1. Classification (NCBI taxonomy): domain Eukaryota; kingdom Metazoa; phylum Chordata; class Actinopteri; order Osteoglossiformes; family Osteoglossidae; genus Arapaima; species Arapaima gigas. The sequence continues at coordinate 154,875 of UFQX01000320.1, forward strand.
AGGGATTGAGAGAAGAACCAGAGAGAACGTGGAAGGTGAAAGCCAAGGTAGTCCCATTGGTGGTAGGAGCACTTGGGGCTGTAACCCCTAAGATGGAGGAGTGGCTCCATCAAATCCATGGTATGACAACACGGGTCACAGTCCACAAGAGCACGGTCCTAGAAACAGCAAAAATACTGCACCTGTACCCTCGAACTCCAAGGCCTCTGGTAGGAGCCCCGAATCTGAGGGAAGTTACGACCCACAGCAGGAAACTGGGTAAGAAAGAAATTTAAACGATAACATTATATTATTATGATCATCCTACTGTATAACCTAATTCCCTTTAAGTGGAGCTGTACAACAAAATACAGTAAGTAGCTGTATAGCTACAATAAAGTAAAACAATTTTTCCAATAAGAAGTATTAACACACACACACACACACACACACACACACACAGAAAAAGGCAGTTTAAAGTAAAAAGATCATCGTTCATTACAGTTATCTTGTGAAAAACCACCCCTTCTACAGATAAGAACCCAAAGGGGGTTTCATATCCGGATAAGGAGCGAAGACGGTTTGTGTGCTGCATTTGCAAACTGGCACGAACACACTGGGATTCTGCTGGGGTGAGCACTAATAGTATTACATTCCCAACAAGTGCACACCATTTAATGGGTACTTAACCGCATTTGCACTTCCACAGAACAACAACTTGATTGTTCTGCCATCATTTGAAATAATTATTGTCACAAACCATGCGACGAGCAAATGCGGCACCAGGCAGCCAGCAGCTTCGCACGCAAACCACGCGGACCCTCTGGGGCGTTAATGAGGCGGGGTTATGGATCTGGGGGCAGCTATGCAGACTGAGGGTGACGGCCAGCCCGGCCAAACCGATAACATTAACTTAGGTTAACCGGGACGTCGGGTGTGCTGGGAAAGGCCTGTAGACTGAGCCTCGGAAGGATCCTTGCGTGCATTAGACTAAATCCCCGCAGGTATCCTGGGGCTGAGGGAAGGCACTGGGACCTGGGTGTGCTTGGCATGCTCATAATGTGTGAAGCAGCTTGACAGGAGTGAGCGCGGGTATAGGGGAAAGGGGTGGGGGGCAATCCTCCTTCAGGTGGGGCGGTTGTAGATACGGCAAGTGCCCCTCTCCTCCTTCTGCACCGCTCCAGTAGCCTGATAGCACATAAGCAGGACCCCCGACTGCTATTTATACAGTTTTCTCTGGCTGTGTGACTTGGGACCGCACTATGAGCGAACGCCTACACCCAAAATGTTCGGAGCGCCTCGACTGACGGCGCGGCGATCAAAACGCAGCAGTGCAAAGTGGCACATTCTGAATGCAAACTACTGCATATCTTGAATGCGTAATCCTAAATATACGTTTTGCAAAGGACTATTGGAGAGCGAATCAAATACTCAATATTGTTTTGATATTTTATTCCACTCTATAGTTGCAAAATAAACAGATTAGGTGCGATGCATGAATAAAGTTTACTTTAATACACTGTCCTTCCCGGAGATGAGACCGTCTCTTTTTCTTTACAACACTGTACTCATTTTTATTTATGTTCCCTATTTACGTTACTGTTGCTTTGAATTGGATTGATTAACCGGTGGCTTTTGGCATTTCTTTGGGGGGAAAAAAAGCCTTTCTTCCACTGTGCAAAACCCAGAGGTGAATCAACGTACAAAAAAGCACTATATAAATGCAAATGGTATTGTATTGCTCCATGCTGCTACACCGTTCTTGGGCTTTCAAATAAGGCATTTTCTCATTCAGCGGAATCAGGCACGTCAGCTCATATCATTCCTCAAAAAAAGGGGGAAAAAAATGTCAGCCAGATTCTATCAAAGGGGCTGCTGGTGAAAGAGGTGCGGTTCGCTTCCCTTAATGACCCGAAAGAGGGCCTATTCATGATCTCCATTTGCGGGAGTGCGAGCAAACCACGCCAAGGCCGCCAGCCGAAAGCCAAAGCGATCGGCAGCCTGGCGGCTTTCGTCTGCGCCGATGACAAATGGCCACGGCGGCGGCAGGCCTCGCGGACGGGGAGGCGGAGGAGGACGACGAGAGGGGGTCTAGATTAAAAGGCGCCCTGCTCCTGTATTGCATTTAATTACCAAACACATGTTTGGGACCCACTCCAGCAGGAGAAGGGGGGAGCGCCGTCGACCCAGAACGCGACGCGCACGGCCGCCGTTTCCCATCAGGTCCACGGGCAAGCAGAAGCGGGTTTTTCTGAGCAGTTTCTTGACACGGGTCTTCCGGCAGGGAAGGGGGGGATAACGCAGCGTGTCCAGTCGACGTGTCGGGGGTGGATGGGTGATGGGCGGGGTGGTTCGGAGGCAGACCCGGCCTGCACCTCATTAAGCGCATATTTAGCGACCGAAGCGCAAGTTGGTTTTGGCAGCACAGAAAAGAAATGTAAATGGACCCCAGCACTCCGACTGCTGGCCCGGTGTCCCGGCAAAGACTCATCAAAGGGTCCACGCCAATTAAAGGAGATTTATGGGCCGTCCCCTAGGGACGCCTCAGAGAGGGGACTGGAAATATGATCTGTGGAACTACGCAGCAGTGCTGCCGTGTATAGATCAAACGTGAAATCCGGCAGCGGGCGGCCTCCGAGGGGGCTTCCATATCTGCGCCGTGTAGGAGGACACCCTCTGCAGCATGTAAATTGCAACCATCGTGACCCCGACACCTTACACGCAAAGTAGCCGACAGCGCCGGCCCGAGACGCTAACAATTCCATGTCCTCCCCGAAAGGACAAAGTTCTGTTCCCTTTCTAAGGGGAAACCAGGTCAGCAGGGCAGCAAATAACTTTGACACGTGACAAGAAGGTTTTGGGTTCCAAATCCTAAACAGGGCAGCAGGCAGCATAGCGGCTCGACACACTGCCCTGTATTTGAAGGAACGGATCCTGCCTCGTGCTCTAGTACTCTTGGAAAAGTACTAACCCTGAACTTACTCTGGCACACTTTAACCTGCTGTATAAAGGATTCATTTAACATTTCTTTAAGAAAAACATGAGCTAAATAAGCTAATAATAATAATAATAATAATAATAATAGGTAGAGGTTCATGCTGGACTTTCACCTGTTACCAAAAATGTGAATTCCGTGAGTAGCCACTGGAGACCCACATGTGCGTTGGCTTTCTGCTTATTAGCTCTCTAATGAAGACGTGTCGGTGATGTGGACACCGTGGTCATCCATTATAAATGTTGACATAGCTAAACTAACCCCGCAGATGTGGGGACGCATGCATAATTAGCTGCGGCACGGACCCTTCAAAGGGGCCACGCCTGAGTGTCATGTACAGACGTGATCTGCACCGATGTTGTTCAAACGGGGCTGCCAGAGCACTTGTCAGGCTTTCTAATGGAGCCGCTGCGGGTGTTAAGGCCCGCTGGTAACACCGTGAGTCGTCCGAGGTTCGGTCTCAGACGCCTTCTATTATCTCCGGCTGATACGCATACAGTAACACCTGGATTAGCAGTCTAGAAGCGTTCTTGAGAAACGGAGCTTATTGAATCGCTGCTATAAGAGGTCATTCATGTAATACAGTAATTCCTTGGTATCTGGATTTAATTCGTCCCTAAAAACGTGTCAGATACCAAAATTTCGGATTCAGATTCAGTGTCTGTTCCCCATTATTTTAAACGGGGACGAGAAAATAAAAATCGCACCCCCACCCCGTCAGAAAACACCGGCGTAACCATGAACTCAGGACCTCGGCATGATAAACACGGTAAACACCAGTTTCCTCATTAGAAAACACTTAGTTTTGTCATTAATTTGCATGTTTACAACACGTAGCACAATACGGACAGTACAAGATATTTCACGTGTCAGTGCCGCCATCCGGGTCACCACGTTACACACGGGAGACGAGAGGGCAAAATAACCGACGGAACGGCCTCTGTTTGAAGCAAAAAATGGAATTTAAATAAATATGTTTAGTAAAAAAATTAAATGCGCAGTAAAGTGGTACAAATGCATCCAGAGAAAGCAAAACTAGCAGAAATAGCTGATAAGACAGCAGCACAGGCGGGCGCATGTCTCGCTTTGGATAAATTACACAGCACAGCTTATTACAGTGCACACAGCACTGTTTTATTGCCGTACAGCATTTATTTGTTGATTTTTCTACATTTGTTTGTATTTTTATTCACGTTTTTATTTATTTTCTTATTACGGACAAGCTTCGGATACAAATGTGTTCTAGCCAAACTTTCCGTCCGGATGCCGATAGGTATTTGTTTTGAAATTGTAGTGAAAATTCAGACTGCTGCGCATCACATGAATTGAGTTTTTGGAAGCAGTGCATGCGCAACATAATACAAAATCTAACCGTGGCGAGTAAACATTGAAAAGTCTATTTTCTTTTTTTTTTGGAAAATTTTCAAAACGCGGCAAGTACGCAGTCACTCAAAGGGGCAAAATAACAGCGCTGTCCCAAAACAGTGCGGTAGCACTCGACGCGGCTTGAGGTGTTACTGTGCGTTGGTTATTTGTTGTAAAGATTATTGTTTTGCGTACTCGCCTTCACTTGCAGGGCGTTTCGTAAAGACACCTCTAAATAAAGCTTTATTTAATAATCCAGGCACATTCTGTTTATAGGGTGTTTTGGCGCAGCCAAGGCTGAATGCGATCGAGTTTTTAATTTTGCTTCTTCTGCTTCTTTAAACATGATCAAGGAAAGCTTTAATTTGTGGAAATTGTTGGAAATGTGAAAATGAGAATGCTTCCCGGTTTGCTGTTTGTTTAGAATTAAACACAAGCTGCCCTTTATACACAAGCGATTTAGCCGAATTGTATCATCAGTTACGGCCCAGTATTCAATAGCAGGTAAAATCCCGCAACGTTTCCACGAACGGCTCTGTTGGAAGTACAGTTCAGCAAGTGATTTATTACTGTAAAGCCTTCGTGAACAAGTCATAAGAGGGGATGTAATGTATGCGGCTTATGCGGCAACTATGAGTTTCACCTGAAAAATTCTGTCCTTGGTGTATTATGCTGTTAAAAGATGAAAGCATTCACTTTGGGACTTTGGCACACCTTGAAAATCCCAAAGTATTGCACATAAACTAATGAATTGACATCATTAAGAATAAAGGCGGGCGGCACAGTAGGTAGGGCTGCCACCTCATAGCACCTGTGACATGTTTCAGGCTACCAGTACGGTGCGAATCCTCAGTGACTCTGGGAAAAGGTTCCTGACCTTTGCACCCCTGACCAGTGAAGAGTAAAGGTGTGTGAGCTAGGCACGTGCCGGCGTGGACTCAAGCTCGTCGTGCTGATCTCAGACACACGCGCCTTTCGCGGTCAGACATCGGTATCCCAGGGGCGAAGATCTCTCCGGCGACTTCTTCAGCCATCGCTCCACTCAGCATTTAATGATGAGCACAATTCCCGAGGAACAGCAGCGTTTGTGCGGAATGAAACGCGCCGCGTGGCGAACGTCTCGGTGTCTGCTGTGCCGAAAACGTGATCGACACCGAGGCAAATGGTCTTTATATCGTGCCGGCTTCTCGCATCCACGTGTCCGATGGCGACGGCTTTGTAATTTGTCATCTGCGCCTCTATTGTCACAAAAGTGCCTGGCAAAAGATTGTTTTCTGGACCGAATCCTCAGCCGGGCTCTACACCTAATTGTTTGTGGTTTGAATGTGAATCGGGCACAGTTATCGCTCACGATTACATACAACAAAATATGTTTATGCCCCCAGGTAGGTGAACAGTTTAGAAGGTTACGGAACACGGAGAACGATTCGGAATTATGAGGCCCGACACAAATCCGGGCAGAGAAATTTTATATAGGCGGGAGTCAAAAATATTAATTGATCTCATCACGCAGATACACACTTTGCGAAAATTCATTCTCCCACGTACGAGGTGAGGTTATTGCAACGTAAAAGACCCGCAAAATGGCCCTGGCTGCGACAGCCTGTGCCGCCTCAGTGAAAACGTAATTCTTGGTATCCTGTGCAATAAATTTCATTATGCAGCCTCTTGACACCGAATCGCTACGGCGAGACAACATGTCACAGCGTGCTGAGATAAAGGGGAGGGTCCACGCATTAATAAAGTCTGCTTTGTATGCGCTTTTACTGCGGCGGCCTTTCTAATGAGATCCTCCTCCCGCGGCCGTATCTGTCGCACCCGAGCCCAAGTGCGTCGAATCGTTTCATTGTCTAGAGGGCCTCTCCACAGACTCACGTCACCGGGGAACGTATAGAGTTTTATTTACAGCTAACATCAGCAGCATGTAAGACAGGACAGCATAGGAGATATAGGACTGGGGAGGAGACCATAAAAAGGCTTTTAGAAAATGCTTTCGAAAAATGCACGGCATGGAAGGAAATAGATCCGGCAGCAAATTGATTTATGGAAACAAGTGACTCCAAAACGGTGGGCTGGGCAGCGTAGCGGCATCCGCTATACCAACCGGCGGCTTCAGCGAATGTATTCGGTCCTTTGGCTTCCGGCTGAAGCCGTTGCTAAGACAGGCATCAAAATATAAAATATTTCGTTTCATTATTGACCACCGCAGTCGTGTGTAGCTTCTCATGGGAACAGTCATTGTTTTCAGCTCTGCCATCGCAGGCTGCTTTGGGAAATGATCTCTGGACAACGTCAAGGAATTTGTCTGAAAAGTTTTTGGAATAATCTCGAAACATTTTTAAAAAGCGTTTTCATTTGGTGACAAAGGTCACTCTACGTCCCCTCCGTCTCCCAAAAGCATAGGAGGTCAAAGGGGTCTGACGGGTCATATTTTTAGGTTCCTGTCATGGTTCAACCAACAGAAATCGGATGTTCCTGTATTTTGGCAGTTTTTGCATTATGAATAATACATGCGTTTGCTGGGTGTGTAATATAAACACGAGACGTCTATGTGAAACTGCTGCCAGCTCCCCGGAAATATAAACCCCAGGTCTGCCTGCTCAGATGACACGTATGTTCCCAGAGAGATGCTCTTGGAGTATTTCTGAAAGCACGTCTGAAACATCTGCGTAAAGGGCGTCGCTGCGCGTGCCGCCGTCTACATTTACCGCGACGCGCGGCGTTCCATAAATAGAGAAATTTTGCGTCGTCATTTAGTAAGTTGTTGAGAGGCGCGTGCGGCTGCGACCTTTGCTTTTCAGGAAGACTCGACGGGCTACATACAAACGAACGCTGTCTGAGCATCTCCTCACACCACCTCTGACTCACATTCATGTTCAAGTGCCTCCGTGCTCCAGCTTTATCCCACCCACCCACCAGTGAGTTCAACCTGGCACTGAAAGTGTTCACTATTAATTTTCCACAGCTTTGTCTATATAATTAATGTTGCGTTTTCGAGGCCAACTCATAAGACCGATTACATTTTCCTCTATAACAGCTCCGAAATTAATGTTCTTGGATAAAATAGCCTGCTAGATTTCCAAATAGCTGCTTGAAAATGTGATAATGTTGCATTTTGTTGTAGGAAAATGAGCAGGTATAATTTATGCACGCGGTGAAGGGGATACTTTTCATATCGCTGCTGTAAGGTTGTTTATCTTAAAGTAGAAGTTTCGGTTTTTCCATTATTGGGTAATCATTTCTGAATTTTTAATTGGTTCTCAGGTGTCTCGGAAGCTGCAAAAAAGTCTAACACAGTTTAATGGATGCGGTCTGGTAACCAGGAGGTTGACCGCTCGAGTCCTAGGAAGGGCCTTGTTGGTCGTGGCCTTGAAAAAGGAGCCGTACCCAAAATATCGTGCTGTTTTAACTGAATGAATAAGTCATTTAGCCGAAACTCTTCACTTAGAACGTTGTGCTAATTCATTCGGGTGGATCACTTTGTAAGCATTTCAGGAAAAGTACCAAAGTTTCAAAGCAGGCGTAGGGATTCGACCCTGAGACCTGAGCAGAAGATGGCGGATTTGATCGATGCAGAACGTTTCGCTCCGGCAATGTTATCTGAGGAAAAGCTAAGTCGCTTAGATAAAAAAGCAACATATAAACCCAGCTAAAACTCTATCCTCCATATGTGCCGCATATTCCATTCACGAAGGAGAAAACGGTCCGTTTTTGCACGTCCAAGGTGACGTCCCGCATGTTATCGGTTTATCTCGGCTGTTTCCGGGTCCATTCGGTGTCATCCGCCCATTTCAAAACCCAGAATGCCGAACGTCGGGAAAGCAGAACTGCGGACGCTCTTTATAAACGGAATTTCAGCAAAATCAACAACAACGTTTTAACAGAAGCACAAGCCCTTCGTTGGTTAAGCGTGGAGACGTTCGCGTTTGTAGATCATCTGCTAAACACGCGACAGTTTTAAAATGAGACGATAACAAGGAACAAGCAATGAAGGTGGCGGCGGGAAAAAATAGTTAACAGCACATCAAGTGGTCACTTTCTCTCCTAATCCTAATAACCGCACCGAATGTTCCTGTAATGGATGGAGTGTAAATGAATTCCTTGGTTCACTGAGCAACTGGCGACAGGGGATATAGATAGAGGCAAATTCCAGAGCACCATTATATTTTCTGTAAATTAGTTATAGAACCGTTACATCCATTGTGCAAACAGTATTTTACGGAGTCGACTAAACTTTTCACATCTTTTCATTTGTTAGGTTGTACCTGGGTAGCTGGCATGAAAGACCTGCAGGGTTTCTCCTCAGTACAGCCAAGATAATGTTTGGAGCAGGCGGGCTGGATCTGAAGTCTTCTTTGTTGCGGATATTTTTTCCGTTTATGTCGAACGCATCTGTGGCAGTAATGAATCCGGACTTGTTCTTCACCTCCCGTTTTCAATTTCCATCACTGCATGTGAATAGCGCTTCTCTTTTCCGCTCACGAATACAGCCGAGCTCCATCGTGTCGACAGATTGCCCCATTCAAACTGTAAGGAGTCGGTGACAAAGGAAAAAATCATCTTTGTGCGCCGACGTCTCACAAAAGTCCTCCAACAACTTGTTACCTGAGGCCTGCTCCTTTTCTTTATACGCATCTTCATATCAGACATAAGGTAGTTTTGCATGCAGTGTTGTTTTCTTTATTTATAAAAAGACAACCCTGGATCAGCTGGATATGTAAAATGTGCTGTTTTCTATCGCAGCTGAGTGAAAACGCCGCCGTAATGATCTGATATGTAAGTAATCGACATGTTCCAGTCTGTTAGCAATAAAATGCAGTCGGACTGGAGAACATGCACCAAAGGAGCAGTGGCTGTTTTGAGGAGAACCGTAGACTTTTACAAGCTTGTTTTATTTCCTCTGCTTATTCACATCAGACTGTGAACTTGTCAAGCGGAGGAATGGAAGACATCAAGATGAGGTAGTTGAAGGTTTGAAAGGGAACGCACGATATTTCTTTGAATTGCCCATCAACATTTTAAGCTCTGTCAAAAAAAAAAAGATCCTATTATATATATAATTGGAGATTGTGCATTAAAAAATGAAGCCACGGCATGGAGAATATATTTTAGCCAGATGATTATTCATTCACTGTCAGTCCTCTTTTAGAACTCATGTCTAAAAATAGGGAGCGAGAGCAGAAAGGCCTCGTACAACAGACCCGGTGCTGACCCGGCACCGGGTGGGAGCCAAGTGCCCTGGGGGGGTCAGCCCACGGTTTATGGAAGGACAGCGCAACCTGGCAGGCCGGCTCATCATCCCCCCCCCCCGCCGTCCCGGACTGGTCCTCAGCTGCCGGGTACAGACACACCGTGGAAGCGTGTGCGACCACATGCCGGGAACTTCCTTTGGAGTGGCCTCCCATGGGTGTAAAAAGTGAAGGGGTTTTGTCGTCCTGGCTGCCAGGCCTCCGCTGAAATGTCAGGAGCTGGGGTGCGATACCAAATGCCACTCGGGGCGACGAAAAGTGTCACATCTCAGACAGAGGGATCGATTTGAGCCAGAGTGAAAAAGGGGCTTTGAAGGAGACGGGGAACCTGCTCATAACCGCACTGCCCTGGGTTTTGCCACCAGGCTGCGTTCAGCATTCCTTTTTAACCGACTGCATTTCGAACGCCGGTCAGGTGTCATCTTGCTGTGCCAAACACTGAACTTTCTGCAACGGTGTTAAATCTAACTTTACTGCATTGACAAGTGGGTCCAGTCCAGGTTCGCCCCTCGTTCAGAATTCAAGATCGACCAAGATCCGTGACATAAGTGAAATAAACTTTTCTTGTTTTTTCTCATTTTACATTGTTAACGTTGTTTGCGTTGCTGTGCTATTTCAACAAAATGGGCAGAACGAAGGACAAGTAAAAATGAGTTACAAAGGAGGTATCGACCAACCCTTAATATAGTTGCGAATGAGTGATGTACCCAACCTCTTCTTTTAGTCTAGTTCCCACAAGACATTTTTCTACTGATAGAAAGGTATCTCTCCTCTACTTACGGGTCCTCAGTCTAAAATCACAGAAGAAGGTTCTGATGATGCCTCAGCCTTCCATGCCCCTTGCTGGGTCCACAGTCTCTCACTGCTCCGTAACTGTAAGGGAGGTACTGTGATTTCACACGGAAAGACAAGGGAAGGTTGGGAGGGATGAAAAATGCTCTATTCTGGACTTCCTCCTGGGAGGAAATGGCCACTGTTGAGTTAAAAGGTTGTCTTTGTCTGACCTCCTTAGAGCTGGATCGTTCATCTTTTTTTTAACAGGTTTCTGAAGCCTGGAGCGTGAACCGGATGGCGGACGCAGGGAAAACTGTCCATTTTAATGGCGGCGGAATTCCTTCCCTGGCTGAGCGGTGACAATCTGAGCGCCTCGAATTAGCAACCCGGAGCCCAAGAGCAAAAGGACTGCAGTCAATCTCAATACTCGAATCTCTCGTACCTCTGAAATATGCGACAGGGACGGTCAAACACGGAAGAGCGTGTTCTTCGACTCAACCTACACCCGCTAATGTGTTTCCGCAAATCCAGACGATCAAATAGTGTCATTTACTATAATGTTATGAATTACATCGTATGGATGCATCCTAGAGATTGTAAAATTTTTTGGAGTTTCTTTGTCAATGGCCTTGCATTTTTACGAATATACAGGATAAGTTGACAGATATCCTGCGCTTAGTCACTGGGATGAAGCATAGAGCCCTACCCTACCCACCTAACAACCTACCCACCTACTCCCCTCCGACCCTAACGCGCCACCTTGTAAGCTCCTCACCGGGGTCATCAGGTAGGCACCATCCTTCATCGGTGTTTCGCTAACTTAGGCCCACGACACCGCCGGATGGCTCAGCAGAGAGGCCTGGCGTCCCAGACCCACCCCCCTCCAAGCCTACTAGGTCAAAGGTCCACGTAGCCCCCAATAACTCTACTGTAGCCCAATCCCACCTATCCCACCTTCCCCCACTGTAGTTGAGCTCGCCTCAACCACAGCCACTGACTAGCCCTCTCAGCTACTTGCGACAATTACTCTATTTAATATTTGTAAACCATCCGTACGTTTAATTCATTTTATGTATTGGATAAACATGAGAAGAACAATCAGCGCTTTCCCAGAACAAGGCACGTATAGTGAACTGTCCAGGGTTCTCACCGGAATTAAATGTAAGCCTAACTAAAAGAGACAAAAAAAAAGGTAACGCAACTTGAGTGCCCGTGTGACTAAAGATTGAATAGAATGGCACATATGACTGTGTTTTCTGTTTAATGTACCATAACCCTCACGCTTAAAAGATCCTCAGTGGAAAAGAACCAAAAAACAGCAAATGCTTAGATCCATCAAAGCGGAGAGCAAACGCCAGTTTAAGGGGCAATCTGGGGGCCGGCCTCGGTCAATAAGAGCCGTAACGCCCCTGGTCATAAGCACACATCGGGACCCGAGTGTTCCAGCCACACCGGAGGGACGCTTCGCTTCAGCCTTGACCACCATTATGGAAGTTTGTCTCGCAAACCCCGGAAGCCACGACGTTCCCTGGATGCGACAGGCAGGACAAAGAAAGGCTTTTACCTCCTCAGCAAAGTCTAACTCTTGGGTGGTGGGAAACACAGTAAAGTACCCTCCCCTGGCCTCCTTTGACATATTTCTCTGCAATTACATTTACTCACTGGGAATTCTTGTATATAATGGACCTGCAGCAAACTTGCAGTCATTTCAGTTCCATCGGCAAAACTTTCTGCTGATGCATTACTGTTCCTAAGGCTATATCTTATCCTGCTTTCCAAATTCATCTGTCATCCTAATAATTATATATTTTGGTGGCAATGAATAATAACATCAGCAAAATCTGATTGTTTTTTTTTCTTTTCAAAAAATGATGCTTATTATATCTTATTATAAGGACATTGCCAATCCCTTTATGCTGCTTCCACCTACGACTCCACACTGACATAAAGAAGCAGATGGGTCCCGATTTTCTCACTTTATTTAAGAGTTTTTCTTAAACATTCAAATTTGCATGGCGGTGGTCACTATGTGAAATTTAGGCCACATCAGAGAGACAAGTTTTACCTTCGGTCTGCAAAGCCGTGTAGGCAGGCAAAATAAATAGGAGCGGCAAGGACGGTCCAGGGCGTTGCGAGCAAGTACCACAAAGGCAATATATTTCCCCCCACGGTATCTCCGGAGTCCCGGCAACGGAGGGGTGACATAAAAGAAGATGCAAGCATTTTTTTTTTTGCCGCTTTCGTGCGATAGCGAAAACTGAGTCTCTCTTTTTTCAACCGCAACACAGAGAGAACAGAGGTACTGGGAAGAAGGTCTCAAACGTTTCTTTACCGCGTTGGATCAAGGATGGAGGTAATTAGCCTGGATTCAGATGCTTGGTCACTTTCATTATTGTGAGTTTTTTTTCTTTAAACATCCGAGTTTATTCAGGCTATGACAAATAATTCACCAGCCGGACCTCCAGGATGTAGAAACACTCACTCGTCGAGTGAGTGAAACCTCAGGCACCTGCCCCAGATTTAGACCTTGTCATCTGACCAAAGTACGCGCATGCGGTTCTAAGATTTAGACCTTGTGTTCCGCAGGACGAAAGGGATATATCATACATGTCAATCTGACTTTCTAAATGCAGCCTTTCATGAGCACAAACGCACAAGTAGGCAGCAAGAAGCCATGGTGTGGAAGAAGAGGAGAGCCTCCCCATCTTCCCGAGTAGCGTATCATTATTCATTATTCATTTAACTGTATTTAAACATTACTATAGCATGTCCTGCTTATATTTACAGTGCTTTTTGTACATTTATTTCTAATATTCGGTTACCCAAGGTTGCCCCTGGTTACCTATCTAGCTATCTATCTGCAGGTTTTTAGAAGGATCTCGCTCGAAATGCATAACAAATGGTTAAAACTCCAAAAACAAACCAAATGTGAAAGACATCAGCAATTCCAAAGTATAGGCTGGCAGGTAATGATAAACTGAACGAATGCAAACGTGCGCCCACACATGTAACAAATGATGTTTGCCCATAAGATATTTTTTAAAGTAATTTCGTGAACGATGGAACAGTTTTTTTGTTTTTTTTTGTTTTTTAACTGAAGATGCCTCGTGATGCTAAGTGATTCTGTTGCACTTTTTATACTCTGACACCTAACCCTAAGGGCGGGGGAGAGGCAGTGAGTGAAGAGCTGTCATGAAACATGTCCTTGGTTGCTTGTTGTACTCTTAAGCAGCCTGATTTGTTTGAACTCATTCAGTCAACATCTCTTTATTAAATTTTCAAAAAAGGACAGCAAAACTGCAAGCTACGGCGGTGCGGAAAAAACTGTTTTCTAAGCAAAAAGTAATAGTATTTAATTACCGCAGTAACTAGCGCAAAATTCCTTTTAACCTTGACAGCACAAACGCGTACAGTAAAATGATGACTACGGCGGCTGTGGCAAAGTCGAGCGCGGGGCCGCCGACAACTGCTTGCCACGGGACTGCTTTTGATGGCTCTCAGCAGTCTCAGTAGTCACGCTACATCAGGATCTCTGGCGCACCATGCTGCGCCCTCACCTTTCGCACGCGGGGAGGTAATCGCTCGGGGCTTAAAAGACAGACGTGGGGGGTGGGTGGGTGGCGGGACAGCCGCTCTTGTTTTTGCGGGCACGTAGGTCACCTCCTGAAATAAACACATCGGACCCGCAAGCCCTGCAGGCAGGCAAAGGATGATGCTTGATGCAGCTGGAGGGAGAGGCCCAGAGGAGCTCTATGGGACCTGACAGATCCTGAAACACACACTCAGGGCAGTGGCGGAGTTGCGGGATGACAGGTGTGGGGGTTGCCGAACCAACGGTCCCATCCATCATACAGTTCAACCAAGGATACAGCAGAGTTAGATTAGGGAGTCTTTACGCTACTGTTTGAAGTGAAGGCAACAAAGTTCCAGGTACTCACCTTATTGGCATGTCAGTATATGGTTTATATTATATATATTTTTTACTAAAGGGGGCGCAGTTTTTGAACGAATGTGAAAACAGCGTGAGCCGACTTGCAGCGTACCTTAGTGCACCCCAGGTAATGAACTGTAGCTGCAAGGCAGTGCTTTACCGGGAGCAGCAAAGACAGAGAACATTAGTTATTAGGGGGCAGAAAAGAGCCGCTGGGGATTATGGGTAGAGCTGGTCCCTGTGCTACAACAAGGAAATTGTAAAAGTTCCAAAATGCAGTACCGAAGAGTACCCACCCTCCCTAAGCGCTGGTTTACAGCATCCTATAGTGTATTAGCACTTCTGAAAAGGATTCATATAGAACTCGTCCACGGGGGACCACCCAGGTCTGGCACCACGTGAGGTAGAAAAGGGCGCTAGAGTGGAACAGCTGACCCTAAGTCCACAGAGCACATTTAGTGGAGAAGTGGGAACCTTTTACACGCCTCCTCAGCGACAACTGACAGCAACATTACACTATTCACACACCACTTCCCCAGCTCTGAGCCACAGCCAAGTGGGAACTATTCACACATCGCTTACATTTATTCATTTAGCCGGCACTCTTTTCCAAAGTGACTTGCAGTGTCAAGCTACTTACAGTGATTTACCCATTTACACAGCCGGATACTTTTACCGTATCCGTTCGGTGCAAGTACCTCGATCGAGGACGGTACAACAGGAGGCGGGATCAAAAGTGGGATCAAACCGGGGCGCCAGCTACCGCAGCACCGGGACACGGCGACGTTACACTAGTCACGCGGTGTGTCCCCACCGCCGAGTCGCGCTGAACGTGACGTTGCAGCCGGTGCGGCACAGCCACAGCCTGCTAATATTAACACTGACACTGATTTCCGCAAAGGCATTTCCATGAAAGTACCGATAATTTGGTACAGGGAATGGCTTTTTTCCCCACACTTCAGTTGCTTCTTTTTATTCCAAACATTATTCAGTTGCGAATTAAGAATTTCTTTTTTTTGTCATGTTGCTATTTGAGCCGACGTGCTCCTCGGCAACCGCTGAGCTCAACCGCTGTTGCTCGTTGCATTATGAACAACCCGGGATGTTTAATCCCCACCCGTACAGCTAATGCCGACTACTTAAATACGTATAAAGTCAATGTGTTTTTACATTTATGCGGCTTGCGAGTTAACGCACGTTCACGTGTGGCAAAGAGACGGGGCAGTTTGTGATCCCCAGCAGCGAGAGGATGTCACACTGGAGGAAGCTGTGTGTCACGAGCAAATTATGAGCGAGCATCTTCACAGTTGCTTCTGACTCAGAGCTAAAAAAAAAAAAACGGATTTCAAAAAGCCAGGCAAATGGTGCAACTTCCAGGACGTGAGAGTGGCGAAGGCTTCGTCAGAAGACAGGCAACCAGCACCAGCCCTCCTCCCTTTGGAAGCGTTCAGTAGTTCAAATGTTCACTGCAGGCCCCGGCCAAGGAAATCCGTTTCACTGGTGCGGCACGAGGCACTGAGTTTCGGATGAGCGCAGGAATCGGTAGCCGGCTCCCTGTAGACTTCTTTAGGTGCGGGATTTTGTCGTTTTGCATTTTGTCCAAGGTGAATTGCAGAGACAGCGTAATCGCGGAGATTCAGCCATAATCCACAAGCCGTTCCCTCAAAATGTGGACAGTTTGCCTAAGTAGGCTCTACGTTACACATCTTTATTGCTCTTGTAATTGCAAAACTTACCCGAGGTAATGACAGCACAATCCGCAACGCTTCTTACCGTATAATAACAGATCAAACAGATACAGTAACCAGGCAGAAGAAAACCGACCAAAGGCCCTGGTCTGGTTTCGGAAACGTCAAAAGCCGGTTCGGTTCCTTACGTGTAAACTGGGTGAATGGAAACAGAGGCTGGGCAGCCTTGCATCTGTCTTTTTTTAAGCGCAAACTGACGCTTGATACGGCCCTGTTTGATATCAGTCGCAGCGGGAGGATCTGGTGACGCACCCGGAGACAGCAGGCTACCATCCAGTGTCGGGGAGCGCAGGCACGGCTCCTGCGGATACCTCCTTCTTCAGCGACTGCCAGACGCTAATGAATGGGTCACGAGCACAAACACACACACACACACACACACACACACACACACACACACACACACACACACGCACGTGCATGCTTCATCATTTATCAACAGTGACACATTTCCACACACAGATGCACGGGAAAAGAGTCTCCCTTGCTTGCTCTCTTCTTAGACTCATCCCTGCTGATAGCTTACACAGCTCTTTTTCACACAAACTTGCAGCTCCTATAGACAGACAGACAGACGGATGGACGGACGGACGGACAGACAGACAGACAGACAGACAGACAGACAGACAGAGATAGATANTCTTTTTCACACAAACTTGCAGCTCCTATAGACAGACAGACAGACGGATGGACGGACGGACGGACGGACAGACAGACAGACAGACAGACAGACAGACAGACAGACAGACATAGATAGATAGATAGATAGATAGATAACTGAACAGCTTTAAAAAACTTAGACAGTATACACGGTTACCTACTAAACTACTCTTGGTCATTACATCTTGCAAGAATGACTTGCAGAAGCAAAAAAAAAATGTACACATCTATTCTCCTGCACTGAAGCTCTCGGTTTCTGAATTCCAAATATAACTAGCAGTAACTATTGATCCTCGAATCGGTATCCAAGTCCCGGCCTAATGAATTCTATCCGAGCAAAGCTGAACCACAGTAAAGAAATATTGGAAATGGGTGCGAGTACAAGTGTGTCGCTAGGTGGCAGCACCGAGTGCAGCATCTGTGTTCTCAGTCTTTGCCTCCTGTGGTCCGGGTTCAAACGCAGTTTGTGCTTCGTCATTTTGACAGTTCGTCACAGTAACAGCCCTTTACAATAGGTGCACTTTGCTGTTTTTTTCTAGTTTAAATTGTTTTTATTTCTTCGCTGCTCTGCACAAATTTGACTGTGTCCGTTGCTGTTACTACTTATAACAAGGAACAAATTGTATGATACTAAGTTTTTCAAAAAAACTGCATTGAATCTCAAGTGCATATTAATTTCCTCTTTAACTGTTTGTTAATTTGGTAACTGGTTTTGAACATGTTCTTTATCATGCTGAAATAGGTGTTTCTGAGGGATTTTTTGGGGAAATTGGGGTTTTTGGATGAACCCAGAATGAACCGTGACCTCGGATACCAGGGTACAAGCGAATATATAAACCCAGTTGTTTTAGTTACATATGTCGTCTTATGAATACGTCATTCGTTCATTCATTCATTCAGGTCTGTGTAAAACCAGATAGCAGGAAAAAATAATGTCCGTTACTCATTGATATGCTCTCTTTTGCACTCCATGTTTGGCCAGCGGAACATTTTTTTGTTAAACCTGGAGATCGGCCCACAGTAATTAGAATAAATGCTTCTTTTGAGCCGAAACAGTGTGTTTCGTTATTTGGAACAATTTATCCTGAATGGATACCTGTGCCGTTTGTCGGGCAGGATGTTTTACTTAGTTCGGCTCTCACGCTCAGCACCATTATTTCCCAGAAAGCGGTGAGCTCTCCAAGACTGCAACGCAGCACTTTGTTGGGGTGCGTGGGGAGTGGTGCTGTTAGCATCTGAAACCGGGTTTCTGCTTAGGCCCGCCGACGAAAACAAAAAGCCCGGCGTTGATGCTAAAAAGCCTCTAATGCTGAAATAAATAAATGAAAACCTGCGTGCCGATATTGACTCTCAATGAACCACTTGTCATAGCAACGTGAGCCCATTAGACACCAGAGCATTTGCTGCAATTATCATCCATACGGTGCCAAAAAAACCGGCTTGGCTTGGGCAGGAACATGGCTCATTTGATCCCGGCTGGGGTCGCGGAGTGTGATTCCTCCCTACCCTCTATATAGGGTCTCCGTGCTTGGTAGCCTTGAATTATCAAGCTCTTCTCTACCATCTTGTTTCCCAAACTTCGGTTTCAACAGCAGCTGATGTTCACGCTGAACCCTCGTACTGCTTGCCTCAAGCTCAAAACAGTAGAACTCATATGAGTACAGTGTCAGTGTACTCGAGGACTCCCTACATCCCAGCGACAATGCGATACTCCTCTACCTCTGGCCACCTCCTTGCAAGGGCTCTAAAATCTAAATCCCATTAGTTCCCAGTCTCCATGTGGTGAAATGAATGTCCCTCAAAGCTGCTGAATCCCTTCAATCATTCAAGAAAAGATTCAAAATCTGCATTCCTGGCAAGATGCTGAAAGCGTCATATGTTAACCCTTCGGCACATGCTACTGGTGGTCTATTTTATAATTCATATGTCACTTCTATAGGTAGCTGCTGGAATATCTGCAACATGACGGCGGTTTCAAACAAACCAGCTGTTCTTCAGTAACAGCGAGTACTTATGTAAGCCCTCTGTCGTTGTGGAACACAATTTTGTTTACTCTGAGTTCCACGCCACTACGCAGAAAAGTGCCTGCCAAAAGCATGAATGTAAAATCTAAAAAAAAATGCCAATTTATAATTTTTTCCTCCCTTCTCGGAAGTAGGCTTCTCCTTTGACTTCCCCTGAGCGTCAGCATCACCGAGGGCGGTGAGGTCATGGCTGAGTAATGACAGGGCTTAAGGTCCCAAAGAATCACACCCGCTGAGCCTCCCCTGGCTTTTGGAACGCTAAGGAGGGCAACACGTGGGGGTGCGAGAGCAGACCATAGCTTCACTCATGCAACTGCGATTCATAACGTCGTTTTCCCCACTGCACAAACACACGTGAAAACCTCCGGACAACATTCGTGTTCAAATTTGGGCAGTGGGAGCTAAGAATTCGATGCCACCAGCAAAGCCGGTGCTTTATTCGGCTGCACGACCACTTGCTGCGCCAGCTAATTCCCGTGTCTTATCACAGCTTTGTAAAGCGATCCATCTGCTGTTGCAAAAGCTCACCTGAGGAATCACAGCAATATTCCTTAATATTTACTGCATTTCGTTCGCACTAAAAAAAAAATGTACGTTAAAAAATGCAGAACCCGTGTTTTTTTTTTGTTTTTTGTTTCCTTGTCAGTTTAAATCATTATTATCTAGATTAAATCGTAATGAAGACTTAAGCCAATGGAGGTAGTCTGTTAAAGCCTTCGGCTTTCTCATTAAAAGGCGTTTAACATTCAGGTGCCGCTCGTGAAATCCTGTTTGAAAGCGTCTTTTCGGGATTCAGAGTCGCCGCTTTATATAACAGAGAGTTTTGGCGTGTTTGAATAGACTTATTTCCCCATATGAGTAACAGCTTGAATGGCTCCTTCTTGTCTTCATTGTATTTAGACAATTAGAAGTCTGACCAAGGTTATCCGGGGCTATTTCGAATGTCATTTTTTAAAAAAAAATTAATTTATTTTATTAAATCGGCTCGCACATGAAGACCTCCAAAGAAATGACCAGCCCCTGCGCTTTACTTTTGAACTGCAATGAAAAAATATCCCTTATTACAGATGTTTTTTTTTTTTCTTACATTCAATGTCAAATCAATAAACATGGGGTATAAAACAAAATGTTAAGCGCTGACTGGGGCCTCAGAGACACAGCGCAGTATGTTATTCTTCAGCATATTAGCTACGTGCTGTTCGACTGACTTACTTTCTCCCGAAATAGTTACAGAATTAAGAATATTTCCACTGCACACTACCATTTCCAATGCTTTTCTCCAGCCTCTTTTGACTGCGAAAGACAGACATTTCAATAAATGCAAAATAAAAATAAATCAGCCTTACCTTGCCCACATAGAGGGGATCATCCCCAGTATACTCTTCCAGAACGAAGAACTGGTTCCACACCCAGCTGCGTTTCTGTCTGTGCAGCGCAGACCCGCTATCCAGGGGTCCAGGACTGGAGCTGAGTTCAGAGCAGCCCACCTCCCACAGGGCCAGCAACAGCGTCAACAAGCCCACTGGACTCCAAACTCGCCGGCAGCCCATCCTCATCTGGAATCCCCCTGACCCAAAAGGTCTCCACAGAAACAAACAGAAAAACGCAGTCGCCAATCACCGTCGCAGACGTCTGTAGGAGTTGAAGCCCTGTTCAGCTTCTGCCGAAGCTCCGGTTGGCTGCGACCGTGCAGCGAGGGACAGCAGGCTGACCGATGGACAAGAGATGCGAAGAGCGATGAGAAGACGATGGCCGCAGAGGAGCTTCTTCACCAGTCGGGAGGCCGAAATGAGTGTCTATCAGGAGAGAGACAGTGGGAAATAGAGGGCAACAGAGAATGAGGGACAACCCCTCAAAACGCAGGCTCCCCCAACATTCCGCGCAGTAAACCAGGTTCCAAACTCTGGCCGACGCAGAAGCAACTGAGCCATTTCACAGCTCATTATGAAGCCAGTATGAAGTACCACTGACCGTGAAAGTGCTCGGTCTGTGCAGTGCCTCTCCGCGGTGCGTTCAGATAAATAAAACATTTGGGATGGAAAAAAGCGTACGAAACAGCAGAAGTTAAAAGTGTACAGATCGTGTTTTGGGGAAATTAATGGCCTGCTTAATGTAGGCTGACAAATTAATTCCTTTTGAAACACACAGAAAAGATGGGTTTGTTATGGATGCACAGCTTCCCTGCTCAGCGTAGTCACTCCCATTAATGACGGGGGGTCCCGTACATCAAGCGTCTGTATGTGTGAACCGTAAACATGGTATGCAGCGACCCATAAAATATAACAGAAACACACAGAATATTGTTTTACACTCCGTGGATACGCGTGTAGCCGTCACCCGTTAAATAAACACGAATCGTACGTTACATTCTCCAGACCGTCCACCGTACTCTTCAAAAATCCACCCAACAGACACAAGTCACGCACGCTGCACCACCATCCAGTTTTTCCCCTTATTCAACATAACCCATCAGGTCTTTTTTGACGTTCATGACCCTTTTGAATGCCAGCTGTCCCGGGGGTCTCGACACCCCTTCCCGCATTTCGTTCGCACTTTACGGTAGCTTCTGCTAAACAAGGCCGTACGCTGCGCATGTATAAGGTCAGACTTTCAAAACCGGTGAAAATGACTGACGTCTCGACACCTCAGCGCCGTGCCGGCTTTCATCCGAGAAGAACAGCGAAGGTACTGCAACAAGCTACTAGTTGCGACTATTTCTAAAAAATCAGGGTGGCTATTTTTAAATTTGAATCTGGATCCAGTTATCCTTTAACTCATTGCTTGTGATGTTTGGCACATGGCTTTTGACTTTTGAGTCGCAGTTGCACGGTGTCACACCACTACACAGGACACCAGCGACTGTCACCTTCTTCACACTCCAAACGGTTTCTCAGCGGTTAAAAAAAGGAAATAAATACAAATAAGTAAAACACGCCGCTTCTACATCGTGTGGTTGATGCTCTCCGGGTTTCTCCATTTAGCAAAGTGGTTATCAAGGGCCTATAATTACCTCGGAGAGATACGGCAGGCCTAAATCAAAGCGGCGCCTCCGTCAGCGCATCTAATTCGGGAGAGAAAGAACACAAACGGATCTCAACCATCAACCAGCCAGTTGGACTCGGCGTTGTCTGCCTTCCTGCCACCCCCTCCCCGGTTTTTTGTGCTCATCTGGGCCATCTGTGCGTCCGCCAGCCCCGTGGCAACCCGGGGCTCGATGCGGCGAGGTTCGCTCGCTCCTGCTGGAGCCGAGGGGCGGGAGGAGCCGTGGGACGACAGCGGCGGCGAGGATCTCGGGGGAGGGGGTCAGAGTCCCAAAACAACCTTGAGGGTCACCACAGTACATGGACTTATCTGAGGATTTAAAAAAAATATAATTTTATTTTACATTCGGCGAGTCAGGAAGCCACCCGTACAATGGCACCAGAGCACTGCAAATCCGGAATCATCCGCACAACAGAGGAACGTTTATGACATGTAATTAAATGAGACGAGATGCTTAAGTCGACGTGTCAGGGTTGCCTCTTCAGTCCATGTATTTTTAGTTTAAATTAAGTGAATTTAAAGTGCAGCTCAACTTAATGTCCAATACCTTTTGTGTGTGCAAAGCCTGACAGGCAGTCAATTTAGTTCTAATTAAGTTTTATTGTTTAGCACGTCTCCTTCCCCAGCACACATCACTCCTACAAATTCAGCAGCGGAATAATACTTCGCACTTGTTCCGCGTTGTTTTCCAGTTAATGCTGGACTATGAGGAATGCGCTATTGTACATTCAAGGCAATCATTTCTTATAAAAGTTTTTTTTCTAATAACCCAATGCTGAGACCTCCATCAACGCTTATTTGGAGAATTTACATTTAACGCCCCGTTGTGGAGATACTGGGAGCCACACGACTGCCTCCGGAGCGAGTAAAGTTTCCCGTGACCCACTTTATTTGTTCGTCTTCACTAGCTGTTTTTGTACAGTAACCCATTCCAACCCATTCATTCTTCCAAGGAGTAGCTTTATTATATTCCATTCTTGTCACCGCTTGGGGTTACAAAGGTGTTGGACCCATCAGAAGGAAATCCGGCACTGTGGGTGTTGTGAAATGGATCCTGGGCAGTTCCTTGACCGTTAGATTGTATTGGTGGACAAAAGCAGTGCAGATCTGTCCTGGGGGCAGAGAGTGGAAAGAGGCAGCACTACACAGTTATTATGTCAGCAAAGAGTCTGTCGGCGTTACTTCGACAAGGGTAGGGGTTAGAACTTTGCGTAACCTGAAGCTCTACCCGGGGGAACAGCAGCAGAGACATTCCGTGCTCTAGATTCCGCAAAAGACACCAAGATGCATTATGAATCAAAACAAAAGATGTGGGAAGACAGGCGTGTACGGCCTTCGCCTTTTAAAGGATATGCTTCGGATGCATCTGTGTCTGAGACTGTGTGTGTGAGTGTGTATTTCACTCTATATAATTGCGCGTGTGTGAATTTGCTGCGGCCCACAATGCTGTGCAAAATGAGGGGTTCCGTCCTTTAGGGTTTGGTGCGCAGGAGAAGCAGACAGCGCCGAAGGAGAGCCATTTTTAATAGCTGTGTAAACGCACTCCCGACAAGAAGCAGCCCTGGTTTAAGCTGCACGGCTCCTGCAGCAAAAGCCTCCTAAGGGGTCCCTGGAGGTCCCATTCTGTCAGAGCCATTAGGTGTTCCGAGCTTCGTTTATAGTCAATACTTGCAGAGTTTTTTTTTTTTTTTTTTAAACGATGACTTGAACTACAAGAAAAAGGAAATCTGCAATGGAAAACCAGAGGTCCCTGGAGACGCTATCAAAGAAGAGTTCCTTCCTTGAGTTCATAAACCATTGGTTCAAGACGTGGACCAAGCTCTTTCCCTGAGACACACGACCAGTTACACTTCCTTCACTTGCGCATTTTACGTGTATTCTCCTCTCTTTGTTGGCGTGTTGCTGGGATTCTCCAAAGAAGAGCGGCCAAGTCAAAAAGGAAGCCAAAGTATGGAGTCCAGGAAAGGGGTCGCTTTCAACAGACTTTAAGGTAAAGGATCGAGTGTCCAAACCAAACAAGCAATGCTTGAAGCTTGATGTTCCAAGGGCTACCTGATACCCACCAGAATCCATCAATAAATCATTCTGTGCAGCTTTTCGGGCATCTCCTCTCTCCTGGGCCAGTGGAGAAGGACGGGCTCCCTGCTTTCCACGCCGCCAACAGCAGAGCCAGGGTGACACAGGCACTGGGGAAGGGTGTTATCTAAACCCTTTAATCTCATTTACAAGCCTCACTTTACAACGGGATTACAAGCGCTTAGTAACTGAGCATTTCCTTACTAAAGATCCCCGCACTCCTCCCCCAGCCCCCCAACCCGCTTCGCCTGGTCAGTACATTTCACAGTCGCTGATCACTAGTGAACGCGAGATGGAAGAAGCTGTGCCCTGTGAGCACCGACAGAGATTTGCATAGATCAGCTCCGCTCGAGTCCTCGTACGCAAGAGACGCTCCTCCCTTTCTTCGCCATCAGTTTTATTCAAGCCGAACCGAAGACAATGCACGTTTCTGCCTCACTGAAGAGCGGAAACTTAAAAGGCATATTCAAAGTTTCTTTCAGAACAAGAATGCTTTCATGTGGAAGGAAACCGACGACCGATATTTCAAGGAGTTAGATAGCTCCTTATATTAATACCTGACCCCCCCACCCACCCACCTCACCGAGTTACCAAATACCTCATGACAAGCTCCTTCCTTCGATTTCGAAACTCATAAGTATATTTTCTCTTTGTTTTTTTTTTCCTTTTTTCATCTATTCACCCTCCAGGAACTCTTGCTGCCACACAGTCGGAGGGCCATAAAATTGAATCTCTGAATATGCTGTCTGCAAAATTACTGTGAAGCTACAACTAACAAAACAATATGAGTTTTAAAATGTGATACATTCATGCTGAATCATCTTTGATAGTAAATTATATTCCATGTAGGCAAAATATAGAGCAGGTAACTAACTCTCCTGCCGAGTGAGGCTGTAACAAAGTTCACCCATTCAGCATCCCATAATAGGGTCTCTAGCTCCGCCCCCAGACAGCTTTCCTCTTATTATCCTCTCTATGCTTATTATAAACATGCGAACAGCAGTATATGGGACGTGACCTAAAGTTTCCTTTGTTTGGGCTGGCAATTTTACTGTGATTATTACTGCCAGTGTGAAACAGAAAATCCAAATAACAGGTTTTAATCCATACGTATCCGCTCTGGGCTGCAGACCAATTCATCCCTTTGATCTGGAAATAACATAAATAAAGGTACCAACGTGCCCTGGAATAGCCGGTACCACCCGCTCTGCATGTCAGATTGCCGCCACCCCCTGCTGGCTTCCATCCGTCCTCCTCCAGATGTTCGGAGCCACACTCCAACCTCAGAGTTGACCTGCCTAGACACATGCTGCACGCCCAACTGCATACTGTCCACAGGGCCCTCGGGACCCCCCCCCGCGATTCACATTCCAGCACAGAGACCTCCAGCCAGCGATAGACCATGGGACTTCGTCCGTAGCAACGGTTGCACCCAAACACCACACTCGAGCCTGCGGGACAGTTGGAGGAATCAGCGTGACTGAAGGGTCAAAGGTGACACATAAAGTTGAACGGGAGGTGACCAGGAGACACAGCTGGACAGGTGACAAGAGCACAACAACATTGTATCTGTTCATAGCCCTGAACATCAACAGAAGAACAAAAATTCCCCTCCCTGGGGACCTGATCTGACAGGCATTACACTAATGTGTATTAAAACCTTGTCCAAACATAAGAACATGTGAATATGAGCGTAATGGCAAATATAACATGGACTATAAAAGCACAAGTAGCTTTGGTGGTAAAGTCAGTGACATTTTTTGTAATTTTATTTACTGCTTGTACTTTTAGTATGATTTTGGGAAATATGTGGCTTAAGTAATAGGGCCTGTGCGCTGGCCTGCCGCCCTCCCCCATCCGCCATTCTCCATCCCACGCCACTAAGCGCACGTGGCTCCACCACATGATGGGACAGTTGACAGATTCTCTTTTGCCCCCTGGTGACATCTGACAGGGAGCGGACTGGCACCAGCTCTGCCTCTCTCGCCATCACGCACACCAGCAGAAAGAGCCGTCTCCAGCCAGGACCACCGGGCCATCCTGGCATGTGGACATTGGACACAGCAGGGGGGAGCAGAGGCAGCATATGATCCTGTTATTACGGTTTCCTGCTGAACATTTGCGTGGGGCAGGTGGGGCAGATTTATCCTGAATCAAATGTGGGAAAACACTCATCTGACCAGCATCTAAAAATACCCTAAATTCAGCCCAAACTCACGATCACAGAGAGAATCAGAAGATGTTTGGATACGATCCTGCTAGAACAGGAACTAATGCAGGGTTGCGGCGGTCCGGAATCCGTCTTGTCAAGTTGGGGTGCGAGGCAGGGTCCTTTACAGGGCGACACAAACCCATTCACCCACACACTAATGGCAATTTCAGGTCACCACTCCCTCCGAAACACCTGCATCTAGTGTCTGGGACTAAATCATTGAGAATCTGGGGAGACCGTGAAAGCGCCACACATTCTAACCCACACAGCCCTGGTGTACGCTGTACACCAACAGCTTCTTCTCACCTTGAACAGCTCCACGGGTCAACCATTTCCCTCATCCGTTCAGACACTTGCTCTTCATAACGCAATGATTATCATCCAGCGTTCGACGTCATGACTCCAGCAGATAAACCCAAAAATAGTGTCGATGGGGTGGAGGCGGGTGGGGGTGCGCCGAGGACGGCCGCACCGTTTTTCTCTCTGTTCTGTGTCTCCTGCTGTAAAAAGTGTTTCACGTTCAAGTGTTGCGTTTTTATGGCACTTTAATTAAATGCTTTTTTTTAACCCAGAAGCTTATGAAACACACACCACTCTTACCACGGTACTAAAGGAGGTCAGGAGCACAGCATGCGACTCGGTGGCCTTTATCGCTCCTCATCTACATGTGCAGATATTCTGAAACTGCAGAAGTTACTGTTTAGGGTTTTTTTCCCAAGAAAATGAGGATTGAGTCCATGAGAATTGAACGTTTCGAAGTGACGCGCTAAGAAGCAGAGACAAACACTGTGACATTGGCAGTGGGACAGAAACTGAGACAGATGGTCTGACAGTGAGACGGAGACTAAGACAGAAAGACAGTAAATGTGAGAGACTGAGGCAAAGACAGATAGTGGAGACAGACACTGAGACAGAGAAAGGCAGTGAAGACAGACAGACTCGGAGAAAGACAGTTAAGACAGTGACTGAGACACGAAAGCAAGCAGGGGAGACAGTCAGACACTGGGTCTCAAGAGACAGACAGTTGAGATGGAAACTGAGACAGAGACAGTTACTGAGACACAGAGACAGACAGTTGAGTTGGAAACTGAGACACAGAGACAGTTACTGAGACACTAACACACAGAGACAGTTGAGATGAAAACTGAGACACAGAGACAGACAGTTGAGTTGGAAACTGAGACACAGAGACAGTTACTGAGACACTAACACACAGAGACAGTTGAGATGAAAACTGAGACACAGAGACAGGCAGTTGAGTTGGAAACTGAGACACAGAGACAGTTACTGAGACACTGACACACAGAGACAGTTGAGATGAAAACTGAGACACAGAGACAGGCAGTTGAGTTGGAAACTGAGACACAGAGACAGTTACTGAGACACTGACACACAGAGACAGTTGAGATGAAAACTGAGACAGAGACAGACAGTTACTGAGACACAGAGACAGGCAGTTACTGAGACACAGAGACAGACAGTCGAGATGGAAACTGAGCCACAGAGACAGACAGTTGAGATGGAAACTGAGACACAGAGACAGGCAGTTGATATGGAAACTGAGACAGAGACAGACAGTTACTGAGACACAGAGACAGTGGAGAAGGAAACTGAGACACAGAGACAGACAGTTACTGAGACACAGAGACAGTCAGTTGATATGGAAACTGAGACACACAGACAGTGGAGAAGGAAACTGAGACAGACAAGTTACTGAGACACAGAGACAGGCAGTTACTGAGACACAGAGACAGTGGAGAAGGAAACTGAGACAGACAAGTTACTGAGACACAGAGACAGACAGTCGATATGGAAACTGAGACACAGAGACAGGCAGTTGATATGGAAACTGAGACACACAGACAGTGGAGAAGGAAACTGAGACAGACAAGTTACTGAGACACAGAGACAGACAGTTACTGAGACACAGAGACAGACAGTCAATATGGAAACTGAGACAGACAGTTACTGGGACACAGAGACAGACAGTTACTGGGACACAGAGACAGGCAGTTGATATGGAAACTGAGACAGACAAGTTACTGAGACACAGAGACAGGCAGTTACTGAGACACAGAGACAGTGGAGAAGGAAACTGAGACAGACAGTTACTGAGACACAGAGGCAGGCAGTTGATATGGAAACTGAGACACAGAGACAGTGGAGAAGGAAACTGAGACAGACAGTTACTGGGACACAGAGACAGGCAGTTGATATGGAAACTGAGACACAGAGACAGTGGAGAAGGAAACTGAGACAGACAGTTACTGAGACACAGAGGCAGGCAGTTGATATGGAAACTGAGACACAGAGACAGTGGAGAAGGAAACTGAGACAGACAGTTACTGGGACACAGAGACAGTGGAGAAGGAAACTGAGACAGACAGTTACTGGGACACAGAGACAGACAATTGAGACGGTGACAGTGAGACAGAAGGACAGACGGTGAGACATTTCATTAACACTTCGGAGAGCCGCTGCCTCAGGATCGTGTTCAAGCTGTGCGCTCGCGCTCAGACCCCCCATCGTGCACCGTGCCGCGAATCACCATCCGCCGTGTCTGTCCCGCGCAGCGCGACCGACCGCACTTCACCTGCAGCGCCGCTCCGTGTCGGGACCACTGAGCCTGAATCGTGGTGTTTTTACCCGGTTCTTTCACTCGGTCCAGCCCGCGCGAACATCACACAAACTTCGTCTCCACACACAATAAAGAGGGAAGTTGGCGAAGGACGGGGCCGCTGGGCGAGTTTGTAACCCACTCGACACTCCGCCGTCCGCCACGTCCCCTAGCGGAGAATAGTCGCATTACACCGGGGCGCTTCACACGGCTCGCACAGGATTTACGCCGATTTTACACGGTCTGTACACCGTTACAGTCACCGACACCCCGCGGTCCAGGGGCTGACGGGGGGGGGGGCACCTCTGGCTGCTACCAAACCTTTTTTACCCATTTGATATAAAAGTGACCGTGTCGCTGACCAGCTGACCAAATGACCGGGCAGCCTCTGGACTCTCATCTACTCTCATCTTTTATTATAACTATTAAAATAACTATTATTAATACTGAGCGCGAAATTATTGCGATCAGTGACGTCACAACTGATTAGTAACGTAACTCACAGCGGGGTCCTAAAATATTACCAATATTACACTGTTGAGCTGTACACGGGTTTTAGGAGGGACGCTTCGGGGTTGCCTGGACACCGGGAGGACGCCCGTCCCTCCCCGTTACTCCTATGATTATTATTAACAGTTATTATTCATCATTTTGGGGCCCGAGGCGACACGTGATGTTAGATAGTCGACTTTGCAGAGATTTAGTCATTTATAAAACAGGGTAATATTCGATCAACTCAGGGCAATATATATAAATATATATAAAGTTTATATATAAAAACTTTATATGCAAGTATACTTTATGCGCGCGCGCACACACTCACACACACACACACACACACACACAAACTTTCCAGCACGTTCACTTTTAGTCACAAATAAATCAAAGGAAGCCGCAAGCTGTCAGTAAGACGACGAACGATGAAAACGTCGCAGTACTTTTTTTTTTCTGGGATCCACGCGCGCTACTTCATTTTGTCCACATCTGACAGTTTATTTACCCGCTTTGTCCGGTAACCGAAGGGGTCCGGGAGGCGTGCAGAAGAAAAGAAATAAAGTGCGGACACTTTCTTTACCGCTGTGAATTAATCGCACAAAAGGAACAACAATAATAATAATAATAATAATAATAATAATAATAATAATAATAAATCGCAGCGCACCACTTCTAGCGCAGTCACACTGTCAGAAACGACTTGTTCACAAGAGCGACCAGCGATCCCTGTTGCGGCAAATATGAGCGGAACTAGACGTTACAGTCGAGCCATCGCAACACATGTGGCCGCAAAGGGGGGGTGGGGGGGGGTCTCTACTTTTTAAAATGAAATTTCCATCAATATTCCCAAGAAGTTGACGTGGGCGGCGCTGGACAGACCCCCCGCGAACTGAGGGCTGATTTCTCGACAGGGCGATAAATTTGGAGGATGATGAATAAATTCCTCGCGACTGTGCCGCAGAGCACGCGGCGCGCGGTGAATACTAATTAAACAATTAGCGATGTCGGTCGCACCGGGGACCCCCGGGGTCGTGTAACTGTAAAAGTGCGTTCGCACCCGGGTTTGCGGGACTCTGCCCGTTATTTGCCCCACATGTGGGGGTTTGGTGTTAAACAACCCCCCTCTCCCCCGTCCGCCCGTCCGTCCGTCCGTCCGTCACCTGCCCGGCGATCTTGCCCGCGATCGCGAGCCGGCGGTTCTGAAACTTGGGTCCGATCTCCTCCCGCACTTGGCGCACTTTGCCGCTGGACCCCCCGAGGTGCTCCGTCAAACCCGGGCGCATAGGCGCACTCCCGTCCGTAAGACGCAAAGCAGGAACCCCGTTCAGCCCTCGAAACGCGTGAAAGGAGCGGGAGGTGTGCGAGAAGCGGCGTCTTACCTGCGGAGGTTTTGCGGGGTTTCCTCCTTTTAACTCCGGAGCGGCGGCGTGATGCTCGTGATGACTGCGCCGCTCCCGCACCGACCGGCAGCCGCTGCTCTCCGCTCCATACAGGAGTCACGGCGAGGAGTCAAAGCTGCGCAGAGGACAGGCCATCCAGGCATGCCCCCCTCCAAAATAATAATAATAATAATAATAATAATAATAATAATAATAATAAGCGCGCTAACGCCGTCAGAAGTCAGACGCCTGAGCTGGAAAAGAAGCAGCGGCGGAGGCGGCTGCGCAGCGCGCGTCCCCCTCTGAAGCCATATGGATCAGCAGAAGATCAGCAGAAGATGGAGGTTCGGAGCGACCCGACCCGCTGCAGGAGCTCCCCCATGACACAGTGGCAAGGGCTGGATCGCGGGAGCGAGCGCGGCGGCGCGGGGTGTGAGGAGGGGTGGGGCTGGGCCAGATCCCCCTCCGCTCCGCGCAAGTACCACCATCTGAAAGCGCGCAGCTCCGGGATCAAATTATTATCCCCCCCCCGCCCCCCAAACCTCGAGTCTGTCTGTTTCCTTCAGGGCGCGAACCACGTCACGGCGCCGAGTCTCTTTATGTCGCTGATGAAAACTGTAGATGGGAAAATAAATCAGACTAAAAGACAAAATAAAGTTAATGGAATAAAATTAACGACGATCCCGTGTCTTTGCGCGCTGAGCTCTGTGTTGGAAACACGCGCCACGCTGTGCCGACGCTCCCGAATTTTCTCATCTCCACCAAAAAAAAAAATCTCCCTTCTTCAGTTATTTTCCCTCAATTTACGCTGCAATTTTTGCGTCAGTATCGCCCAAGTTGCGCAAAAATGACTGAGTAAGGCAGAGCTGAACTGCCCTGGGTTCGTGCGTGAAGGAAGCTTAACTCCCGGCGCCCTTTTATACGTCCGTCGTTTGCCAAAAAATATTTGCGGACAAGTGAAAGAGTTTATACCGTGTTTACCACGGTAATATCAATCTTCATAAATAAATGTGGCTCAAATGCTAATAGATGCAGGTGTGGGACTTATCAACTAATACCAGGTTTTGCGGGAGCCTAAATCTCCGAAACTGCACCCGGTTTGTCGATCTAATCCTCATCTGAGCGGTAAAGCTCCCGCACGGCGAAGCCGTAAATCCGAGCTCCCTTTTGTTTGCCCCTAGAGAGGAAAACCTGTACCACCATGGGACTTGAACCCGGCGAGACAGGACGGCGGCGCAAAATTCATTTTCCGTGAAGCCAACCAGCGCCGCGGTAACTTCATGGTTCAGCAGAGGGCGTAGTGGTTAAGACAGCGACCCACGGTTCAGAATTTGCTTGGGCTGCAGTCCCCTCGATCGGTGTACTTATCCTCACGTGACACAGTAAAACGTCCTGCTGCACGAATGTTTAAACCTTATTCGACACTGTGAGCCGCTTTGGGCAGAAGTGTGAGCTAAACAAAGAATAACAACGCCAGGATTACAAATCCCGACCCCGGAAGATGATCGAGATGCATATCGGACTCTTCATATTTGCTCTTTGCCGGCGCGTGGGTTATGGCAAATGTACGACAAGCTTTTTTTTTTGAGTACGTTTCAAATCTGTCATTCACCGATCGTTTTGTTCCGTACAACTTTTTTCCACGACGTTCTGAGTTTTGGAGTAGTTCAGAGGAGTTGATCTTGACCCCCTCTTTCCATTTACGCTGACCGCTCTGCCCCGTCTGCCTCTCTTGAATTCTTCTGCCGAATCGGCCCCTAAAAGGCACCGGAAGGGACCGAGGGGCCTGGAATCCGGTTACTGGGCCGCCGGTGTCTGTCAGGCCTGGAAAAGCGAGCGAGAACTCAGCTGAGCATTTGTGGTTATTTGATCGGAGCCCGGCATTGAATTTCTGCTGGCGTGATCTTCTCCATCCATCAGGTCAGAGTGTGAAAGAGCTGGTGGTGGGTTCATAGGCTGTCTCCTCATTTGGGATTTTGCCGGAAGTCCTCAGCCTGAGGTGAGGTCACCAGATCTTCCTGGGACTGTCAGAGTACCGCCAACACCTTTAAAACCCGGCACATATTTACCAAAACACCCCAGTTAGACTCTCAACCCGGCCCCAAACTTATCAGTGAGAATAAGATGGACCCGCGACGCTTTTTTCCTTACCTTTCACACGAGAACAATATCTGATGTTCCGATGGTCAGACACATTTTTCGGCTGTAGGTGTAACCTTCGCACTTGCGCAAGCTGCTAAGAACGTCTCTGCTGCAAATGTACGACGGCATCTAATGGAGGAAAAAAAGAAAAGAGCTAAAAATAAAACTGGACCAGTCAACAGTCCGTAGAGGTCGACACAAGGTCCCTGTAGTTTGTGCGGAACTCAAAGTTTCATTTGTCCATTCGCTGGGGTTCACTTAATTTGCATGGTCCTGGGGGTCCTGTTAAATGGAAACGTCCATCCATACCGTCATAAATAGATTAATAGACATGTATTATTAATCGCAATATGCTTTCTGCTATAGTACACAGTAAATACCATTAGAGCACCACTGTAATGGCCCATGTATTATTTATATGTTTTCTGTTCCTCTGTCTGTCCACAACACCACGCTGGACTTACTGCCCATTTCTCGTGGCGGGGGGGCAAGTCCAAGGGCCAGATCTCCAATGCGAGCCACACGTCTTTGTCGAGGAAAACGCAAATAAGACGCCTTTGCTATCCTGCGATTTATACTCGACGGCTGTGAGCGATTTCGTGTTTAGTGTAAGAAGGAAGATTATCTTTGTAAAAAAAAAAAAAAAGTGTATGTATTTATTATTTGACAAAATGAAAGCACATGAAGAGTTTCTTTTTGTTCAAAGGACACGTTGGGTCTACTTCTGGCAGCTATAGGAAGACGCATCAAAAGCTCCAAACCAGTAGTTGTTAAGTTTGCGTAGCAAGTCCGAGCCCCACCCCCCACCCCCCACGAGGCTTTCTTTCAGTAAATTCAGAGGAAGAACACCCCCCCCCCCCCCCCCCCCNCCCCCCCGAGGCTTTCTTTCAGTAAATTCAGAGGAAAAACACCCCCCCCCCCCCCCATGGGCCTGTGCCAACCCAGACCGACATTCTTACAAGGAATCTAATGGAAAATGTGCTTCAGCTCCACGCAGAAGCAGTGTTGATAAATGAATTATGAGAGCCTTGCTTAGTCCTGCTCCCTCTTTTTAACACGTCTGCGCTAGTGACACAGTGACGGCCACCGGACCGGGACCCATAGTGCTGCCTCGAACCGACGGGTTTATTTTGCATTTCCTAACGCTCTTTGGAAACGGCACGGAGGGAAGGCATGAGGTTATGTGACGTGTCGCAGGTCAGGTAATATGTAGGCAATATGTTTCCTCGCTCGGCATCGGGTTCTGCGGAGAACGGGAAGCAAAAATGTTAAACGGCCGTTGTTTCTATCAGCTGCGTGCAACAGGAATCTTAATGAGCCCCCCAGTCTAAGATTTCTAAAGGCCAGTTCTGTTTGGAGGGCG
This sequence comes from Arapaima gigas, assembly GCA_900497675.1. NCBI lineage: Eukaryota > Metazoa > Chordata > Actinopteri > Osteoglossiformes > Osteoglossidae > Arapaima > Arapaima gigas. The sequence goes on from UFQX01000320.1 coordinate 188,926, forward strand.
AGCTGCGGCTGGGTGTGTGTGTGTGTGTGTGTGTCTGTGTGCGTGTGTCTGTGTGGGGGGGTGCACAGACACAGGTTTTATACGCTGCGGGCGAACTGGAGCTTCACCCCAACATTGTACACGTTGGGGCAGCACTGTGACCCCCAGCTAAAGATAAACACGACCCTTGAATGCCGGTGACATTCGCAGCTGCGTGGCTTCATACAGCAAGAGTTAGCGAGTCTTTTGTTATTTTTTAAATTTGTTTTTATTCCAATCCATATATAATCATCCTTTTCGGTGACTTGTTTTTTAATTTCCATTTTTAAACCATCGACTGTTTTTTTTTTTGCAGTTTCCGCCTCTGCCCAGCTGTGCTTTTACTTCAACTGTTGGAGCCATTGATCCACACACAGTCCCTGTTTACTATGTTTCATGGCTACCATCAAATAACTGATTTCAGCTGTTTGTCTAACAGCTGTGACACTCACACAAGCCCCTTGCACCGCATATATGTTTCTCTTTGTTCGAGGTACGTTCACCAGGACGGAGGCACTTCGGCAAAACACGTCCAAGTGTAGCACGGATTAGAGCATTTATGGCTTCACAGAGGTTCGCTGCCCCGTCCTTCTTCCCAGCCGTTGTTATTTTAATTCATAAAACACTGGCCACGTGGTCCGATCCTTTTCAAAACCACCGGCCCTGTTAAATGCGTGGAATACGACTCTCGTCTGTCCGCTATCGTTTCCGAAGTATTAAGCTCTTCTTCTCTCCAAACACCAAAGCTGCTCTTGCAGGAGTAAAAATATTGAATGCACTCCAAGTCCATAAAGTGTAGATGCCCAGCCAGTTGCACTTAACGGATCGAATTGCTGGGGTGAAAACTCGAATGGAAGATTAATGCGTGCGCGACTAAGGATGATCCGGTTGCAGTTTAAAAAGCAGATGACTTTGCGCCGGTTGAGTTTAAAAACTAAAATTTAGTTCTCAGAGAACTGGGAGAGCCAGGTAGACCGAACCACCTGCCCGTGTCCTTCCCTACCTACCAGAGTGCTAATCCATTATCCTCCTGGACAATAGACGTCCCAAGCAACAAATTATATTACCACAATGAATCATAACATTGTGGAACAGTTGCGGTCAGATACTAGCCCTCATTTTAAATGATGGCAACCCTCTGGTCACCTTTATCACTCTTTAAGGATGCAAATTGGTGCAATATTCTCAAGCAAAATGATGTCTGGCGCCGGCATCCGTTGTAATTTATTATTATTTTTTTTAATTTTAACAAAGCTCTGATTTATTTGGACTGTGACATTCTGACACCGGTTTATTTATTTATTTCCCCTCTGTATCGCTGTCGCGGTACGGGATACCATTTAAGGGCAGGTCTTTCAGGCAGTGATGAAATGTCATGCTCCGGCAACGCTGCGATTGCATTATTCCCTCCTGACACAGGGACAGACATAATAAACGTTTTCGCTGCACCTGTTGCATCTTCGTACTGAAAGGACACGAGCGCACGGCTCCATTTTATGCCGGGCTCAAAAACTGTCAATAATATTAACCTGAAATCCATTAAGAAGTTCTTATGTGGAGCTCATGGAAAGGACAGTTCAATCAGGATTCAATTCTGAGAGCATAACGTCCACTTAGGGGACCAGCGGCACCGAGGTAGCTGCCATTAGAACATATTCCTGCCCGTATGCTTGAGCGGAAGCCTGTGGTTCCTCACCTGGGGTGCATGGGTTCCTTGGGGGTCTGGGGATGGTCTTTAGGGGGTTCGTGAAACGCTGACTTGCTTTGACAATGCTGTCTAACTCAGTGCTCGGTGGGAAAAAAAAATAAGTGCCGGTGCTCTCCTTACTTGCCCCGTGGGCTGTGTATCTTTCAGTATCAGCAGAATATTAAGCATTAAATTATTAATTTCTGCAATGAATAAAAGATTCTAGGAGATATTGCAGATGTTCACAAAATATATTTCTGCACTGGTTTCGAAGCCGTGGTTGGCGAGCAGAGCCTGAGCTGACTTGCAGCGTAACTTAGTGCACCCTGGGTGATGAGGTGTAGTTGCGAGGCTGTTACGAATAACGTCCATGCACTAAAGCTACCGTGTTCTGCTGGGAGAAGTTCAGACAGAGAATCTGGTCAACAGGGGGCAAAAAAGAGCCCCGGGGAGTTACGGGAACTGCCAGGAAAAAGGTCTCGCTACTGTGTACCACCAGCTCACTTCAAGCACTGACCTAAGTGAAACTGTTAAAAAGGTAGAAGTGCTGTGTTACTGTACTGTGTTACCATGCTGTTACTCTCTATGTTTTGGGAAGGCGATCAGTTTTCGCTGTAAGAAACTGAGTGGAATATTCTCTCCGAATTTATTTATGTACATTTCTCTGTTAGGGGGGTTCGAAGCTTTTATCAAATTCTTATGGGGATGCATGGCCCAGAAAAGGTTAAGAACCTCTGGTTCGAGCAAAGCAGTTTGTGGGTTGGATCAATGCAACAGTTCATCAGCTCTGATTCAGGGTGATCTTGAAAAGATCCCATCGCTGCTGCTGCTGCTGCTGCTGCTGCTGCTGCTGCTGCTGCTGCTGTTGTTGTTGTTGTTGTCGTGCTTTTTTTCCTCTTTTTCTTTTTCTCTTTTCTTCTTCCAGCATAAAGACCAGGGCTGGTGGGGAAACATTGCGTGGTGAATAACAGAGAGTAAAGTGGAGGCTATAAGAAAATATTCCAACATGCTGTCAACGCAGAGCCACATCAGAAGTCTGACCCTGCAGCTGGTTATGAATTAGGAGCGGCTTCCGGCGGCCATGTCCCCGCGCAGGCCTCACGACGGGCTGCTGTCAAACAATAGCAATGAGTCAAAGATTTCATTTAGCTCCAGGCTCCCTGTCTCTCACTACAGGAGCCGTGACTATGAAATGCAAGGAAATATTCTGTCTTTCTTCCTGCCACGGCGAGATTTCCCATAGGTTTACACAAAGTGCTGAAAGGCTCTGCTACGGGTTCCCGTTCTTTTTGAGTCGGTTGAAACTAGTCAGCTGTCCTCCTGGATGGTACTGACCTCTTCCATGTAGATCTTGTGATTTGAAAGCCTCCGTTGGACTGACTGAAGGCCAGTAGTTAAGGAGCCAAGAAGAGTTAAAAGGTCAAATGACGGAGAACAGGAGGTGCACCTGGATGTCGTGTACATGGAGGCTGTAAGAAAATATTTCCAAATAGGGGCAGCAAGTGGCGGAGTTGCTGGAAACCCCTCTTTGCGCTGCAAAGGTCCAAGGTTGAGATCTACCTCCTGCTGTTCTGCCATTGATCCAGGCACTTACTATAAACCGATGCAGAAATTTTTATTCTGCTGGAAAAATTGATTAAAAAGGTCAAGAAGCTTAACATTGCCAGTCACTTTGTAGCAAAGCATCACCACAGTGAATAAATCAGCAAATAAATAAAATTTCACCTGCTGGCTGCACTACCATGTAAATGAAGCAACTCTCTTCAGACTGAAGTGTTTGTTAATAAACTAAATAATGCAGCAATGCACCCTAACATCAAAACCAGTACACTCCATTAGAATGACTTTATGCGCATATCTGCTTAACATGCACATGCAGCCTTAACCGTGGGAATATGAATATTTACATTTAAAAAAAAAACTTGGAATTCAGGTGAAGCCCTGCACGCCAGCAGTGATCCTACCTTCTGGTCACAGTTCCAGATCTACTGCTTAGCACTGAATTAGCACTTCACGAAGTATATTTTAAAGACCCCCAATAATGCTTTTGCAAAACACGTCACGCTTCTAGCAAATGTGTTATATTGCATTTATTTAAGCAGATATTTTGCTCTAGTGCGACACTCATTTCCGGGCATTTGATACGGAAGCACGATTATTGAAGCAAAGCCAGTTCGCACCATAGCTTTGTTTTTGCTGACACACATTACCCACGTCTGCCTATAAAAGTAAGTGAGACAGGGAAATATGAAGGGTGATCGTGACCAAAGGTCTGATACAAATTTGTGGAGCAAATAGGAGATCAGGAGTAACACTGTGTGGAGACATGTGCTTCGCAACCTATCCTGAATGCAGAAAGGGATTCAGCTGCTCTGAGGGGGAGAGGGAGTTCAATCGCATCATGCAGAAGAACGGCTTCTACTGCTATTGTCAAGAAGCTGGCACGATCACTATTTATGAATAAAGAATGAGTTTATTTAATCTTTACATTAAAAAAATCGGATATTTCCCACGAGGAACATTTACAGTCTGCCTTGTATGTCTGCTTTCTCATAAAATCGGTTGCTAAACTATAAGGGAAACCTGTCAAAAAAAAAAAAAAAAAAAAACTGTAAACCCGGAATGGTGCTGCGTGAACTTATCTAAACATACTTTTTTCTTTTCTGAACATGATGAATAGTCCCTGCCTGTTGCATTCAGTGTCAATTTACCTACACTAAATAGAGAGGCCTTACGTTTCTCTCTTGAGATGGTGCCAGTTCAAATTTTCTCCGAGAAAAACCGATCCTGAAAGGTAATCACAAGTATCATAACCGGAGTGATATTATTTGTTTGTTAGCGCCGTCACAGCAAGGAAACTCCACATTTCAAAACTAATATTTGTGCACGCATACTTACTGGGTAATGTATGCAAGCAGAACGGCTCGTGGCTGAGTTATGTGTCATTAATATTAAAACCTCCTCGGCATTTTAGCTTAATGGTGCTGCAGTAAAAAAAAATCAATAACGCCCTATTCATAAATATAGCGCAGAAATACATGTAAAACAAGCTCACGGAAAAATTATATACTTGCCGCCTATGGGCCATATCAATCCTTGTCTCCAAAAATACTTAACTAGTTAAGATGTAAGTGGAGATACCACCGAGTTCTGTGACGCACAGCGCACTGCATTTCCTCTGAAGTATTTTTATTATTAACGGCATGAAAACATTTGTCATTCCGTGATGGATGATTGTGGGAGGTTTCGGCTAATAGATTTTTTTAATAGATACGAAGTGAATAAATAATTCAATATTGGATAAATTTAAACCGTACTGAATGAAGTGCCCTTTTTTTCCCCCCCCATCTGTGAGTTTATAGAGTCGTGTGTATATTCCGCCTGCTTCCTCTCATTTAGCTCTGTCAGTGTCAATAGGGAAGCTGATGCATCAGAGGAGCCCGGCTGCAGATGTCTTGCACCGGCACACATAGCAGGGTGTGGTCCTACCTTTGCCGGGAGACTTTAAGTTGCCCGACGCAGCAGTTCAATGGAAGGCAGTTAACCTCACTCCAAAAAAACTTAAAAACCAATAAAGTAACTGACTAGATAGATAGATCATAGATAGATAGATAGATAGACAGATAGATCACAGATAGATAGATAGAACATAGATGATAGATAGACACCTGTTTTCAGAGATGTGTCTTTATGAGAATTTCTTTTTCTCATAAACATTTCAGAAAGCTCAGTAAAATACGTACATGGCACACTTGTACCTACATCATATTATTATGTTGATTTGCATCTGGCAGGTGGGATCTGAACTCAGATTATGTGCCATTCGAGGACGACGTCTCCCCTCAAGCGCGGCTCCTCCGGGAGCTTTGCTGGCCCGTGGAGTCAGAGCAAGGTTCATGTTTGTGTGTGTTCCCGAGGGCCCCCTGGGAGAGGGTTAAGGGGATGTTGTGCCATCATGCTATTGAGGAGTCTGCTGAGGGTGGAGGGAATGGGAGGAGGCCTTTACAATGCGAGGCTTTTGTTGTCATTCTTTAAGGAGGACTGGCCATAAGGTATCCCTGGACGGCCATTCAGTCCCACGTCCAAAGCAGGGCGCAGCGGGAATATTGGAGTTGCAGAAAGAACCTGGGGGGGGGTGAGGGGGGCAAACAGGTCTGACGAATTTACTTGAAAGGCAACTGAACAGAAGGATTTGTTTCTTATGAAAAAGAAAATCCCAGAGTCTTATTTTTTTAAATCTTACAAAAAACATCAGAAAAACAAAGACGTGAACGGAACGTAATGTATCAGTAAAAGTGCTTAAATTGTGTGGACGGAACTGCCTTTGAGTGGAACGTAAAACGGAGCGAAGGAAGGTTTCAAAATAAATTCATGAACACATATTCTGGAACTTGAGGAAGAAACAAAATGTCTCTGAGAAAAAAAAAACACTTTAGAAAACCTGCATGCATATACCAGTGGGTTCTTCAGGAAGGAACTAGAATACATTTAGCATCCATACAGTACTGGCAAAGAGCACGAGAGCAGCACACGTACGGTTCCTCCCGCAGAGGTGTTGCCCAGTTTCCACGGGCGTACCCAAACTTTTGACTGATACTGTGCCTCGCCTATGGAGTGATGCACCGATTTCAGTTTTGGAGGAAATCGATACACTTTTTTTCCACTTTGTACCTTAAAAAGAAACAGAATGGGAACCATGCAATGTTAATGCATAGCTTCCAAACACGACCTGCAGAATTCACCTTTTGTCCATGATCAGGCAGCACTTCCTAAACACACAGCGACAGCAAAAACCGACGTGTGCAGGAGCAGAACGTTTCGCTGGAAACAAGACCGAAGCTGAAGACACTCATTTAGAGGCTGTTTTAAGGATAAATATTCATTCGCTCACTTTCATTGAGCGCTTGTCCTTCTCAGGGTCGCCGCAATCTGGAACCCATCCCAGAACTGCGGGGCGATCGGATGGGTCAACATTTCGCTGTAGGGTAAGCGCGCACACACTTATTCACGCCAGCAGTTCTAAATAACCAGTTAACCTGAAACACAAATCTGTGAATTGTGGAAAGAGACCAGAGCACTGGGAGGAAGCCCACTCAGACAAGTGAAGAACATACAAACTTCACACAGACTGAGCCAAATATGAGCCTAAACAACCCTGCAGATACTTTTAGCTGGCAACGCGACCTGCTGTGCTGCTGTGCCGCCCTATTTATGGTTTAAATTTGCACTCACGTTTCGCTGTATCGCATCTATTGCCCCGTTCGTGTGTATTGTGAAGCAGAACTGAGTACAGTGGCACATACAGTAGTGTGCAAAAGTGTTAGGCACCTGTGGGAAAAATGCTATAAAGCGAGGACGGTTCCAGAAATAATGCCACGAATACGTATTGATCAATAAACCTTCTAAAAAGTGCAGTAGACAAAAAAAAACCTCAATCGGATCAATATTCGGTGGGACCACCCTTTGCCTTTAAAACACCATCAGTTCTCTTATGCAAACTTGCATGCAGTTTAAGGTAGAGGTCGGTAGGTTCTTCCAAACATTTTGTGAAACTGGCCACAGTTCTTCTGCACACTTTGACTGTCTCTGCATGTCCTCCCAGACTGACTTGACCATGTTGAGATGAGGGCTCTGTGGGGACCATAGCATCTGTTGCAGGATTCCTTGTTTTTGCTCAAGATAGTTGTGTATGACTGAGATTGGGTGTTTGAGGTCATTCTCAGGCTGCACAATGAATTTGGGACCAACCAGAAACCCCCCTGATGGTAGATAAGAATCTACCTGTACTTCTCAACAGACACTGAAGTTGCACGCCTAAGACTTTTGCACAGTACTGTATGTGATTTTGAAGTACACGACAAAGAAGTTGTCTTAGAACCCCTGAATGACACATTCTGTTTACAAAGCCAACATTCCCAAACTGTTTTTCCGAAAAACGCGCATTTCCATTTTGAATTTGGGATTTCAGCATCACTCCCATTGAAATGTCCAATTTTCTATTCACATCACTTTCTGCATCGGATCAGATATATGCAATTATTGTGGACTGCGATCTAACAGATGCGACGTGGATCTCTACAAAGTGGAGCAGCGCGCTTCCTCGGTCACCCCACCTCATTCCCTGCAAAGACCCCAATCCTAAGCTTCAAGTGCTTATCTTCCTTCCAGCAGGTGAAATCGCTGCCTCCGACTTTTTTCTACTGAATGGCTCCACAACCAGAGCAGCTCCAGCCATCCAATACACTGTACAGTGAGCTCAGTTGCCCAGGTCAGGCAGCCAAGTAACAATCTCAGTCACACCTTCTGACCGCCAACCTGCAGAAGGTTCCAATCGAAGACACAAAAGCGTGTCGGCACAAAGACCCGCAAGCGTCTGCGCTGTCGCCAAGTGTCTTTAGTCCTTGCAGATGAACCTAAAGAGAAGCTTTGCAATTCACCCCAGAAGACAATATTTACCTCTTTCACTAGTCTCAGTTCAGAGCGATAAGGTAAACAGAATGAACTGTTGTTGAATCCGTGCGGAAAGAGAGTGTGAAAGAACTGGCAGCAGAGATGGGATCCATCAGCATTTGAGAGCGATATGTGGGAATTAGCAGTTTATTAACTAACTAATGCCGTCTAATGGTGTCACATTTATAAGATGCTTAACAAGAGGTCATGCAAGTCATATTCAGTACTTTATGGCATTTCGCAGTGGGTATTGTCACTGTTATGCACCTACAGTTCCTCATCACGTTTCCCCTTTTTGACCATATAAGACATGAAGAACCTTTCATAACAAAGTATTATTTTCACAAATTTCCCCAGAATTCGAAATTAAGTGTCTTGAGTTTTGTTTGTTCAGGGCCTAAACCGAAAGCATACATAAGTATGAGGGAATGTAGGTATAATGTTTAAAAATAATTTTTAGCCATGTCATCCTCAACGTGCTGCGTGGCAGTTTTTGCTCACTGTATGCACAACGTGTTCCATTAATGCAGTGCAGGGTCCTGGACGTCTCTCTGGATGCCAGAAGAATAGATTGTGAGGGAATCTTCAACGGGACACGACTTTGGTCCATTGCAGGACAATGACACACACACACACACAGGTCAACTTTCCACTTGTCCACATCATTTAGTGTTTGGGCAAGAATTCACTCACTACTTCCATAACCATGTATATTTGTCATACTGCAGTTCTTACCTTTTGGTTCCACCACAGACGTTTAGATGTTGTTCCTGCTGTTGTTCCAAATTGCCACCGTGGGGAATTACTTTGTGCTTCCGTTCTGCCAAACAAAGGCAATGCCTTTGAACGGGCTTTACAGAACCTCATGGGAGCTACCTACTACCTAGTACCTTTGGAAGATACCATTATTACACGAGCGTTCGCTATGGGTTGGCTTTTGTGGAAAACTCACACTGTTTGGATACTTCATCTGTTTTGGTGTCTACTGACCGTGCTTTATGTCTGCACGCGCTGCATTATGTGCTTAGAGAGTTCTGTGTGTCTGTATGGCCCCGACAAGTGTTGAATATGGAATGGATGATAGGGGGTGGTGCTTGGGGTCTATAAGGAGACAGTGATGCACGAGGTAGAGTGTGAGAACCTTGAAGATGGAGGGTTCCGCCTGGGGTTGTACAGCCATTGTACATTGTGCTTTACATTTTGTTTCGTACTGTGAGGTTCTGTAAATAATGTCGACAGTTCAGCAGTGTTCACCACAGCAGTAAACTTGCGCTAACCCTAACCGGCATCATACCCATAACCATACCACAAATTTGATTCGGCTGTGACGTAAAGAGCAGGGGACACTCGGTTACTATAAGACGGACCGCGGTGGGGGGCCGAGCCTTCGGCCAAAAAAACTTGAGATTCTCCTAAGGAAAAAGAGCAAATTGAGCGAAAACACTTGGCTTACAGGGAGTTACAGCGTTGTGCATACCCTAGGTGCCACGAAGTAATAAGTGTGAAAATATTTAAAAGACTTGTTTGCTTGTCTGAGTGAGCTTGTCATGTGGAAGGAATCTGTGCCCCAAGGAAAAGAAAAAAGTTATTCCCTCCGGAAAGAGTTTATTAAGTGCCATAATTAAATGAGAATTTGTTTCTACTCTGCTTCCTCAAGCTATGGGGGATTTTTTAAAACTTTTCTTGCTCTTTCTGAGGAATGTTTTGACTAATGGCGACAGCGCAATGCACCCCACTGCCCTTAAGGAACAGGAGAAGAACACGGACGGCGTTCGAGGGCAATCCGTGTCAGGGAAGCTGGTGTTGCTCTTCAATCCTTTATTTTCCTCTCTCTCCCCGCCCCTCTGTTCGAGCGAGAGACGGTGTCCTCAATCAAGCCCGGGTTGAAAGGTACCAGATGTCGCTTGCATCGCGGCGGCACGGTCTGCGCTGCGAGGCACCCCCGCAAGCTCCTTTCTCTCATTGAACTGGGAGGAGAAGAAAGGGGGTGCGACGGAGGGAGGAGGGACGGGTGGTGGATTGGAAAACTCAGGCTTTAAATCACTGCGGTTTCATCTCCTGCAGAGGATATTTGTGCACATGGTCCAGTGGTCAGGCTGAAAGAGCCGAGGCCTGGCGCACTCATTCACACAGCGGGTCAGTCCTCCTGCTCGCTTGGGTAGCGTGGAACCCACTGGGGCTTCACTCTAACCCCACCCCCGCTCCCAAAGCCAACCTGTCCCAACCCAACTCAACCCAACCCAACCGTGCTCTAACCAGCAGCTGCGATCAGACCACCGGAACAAATTGAGGTGATTCGGGCCACCCGCCGGAGGTGGGGAGAACAGGGCCTCCTTTGGGAAGGAGGGGGAAACAGATCTTTGGAACACGGTCAGACAACAGGGCAGGGCTGCCCCAACAAACCACCATGGGATTGGATTTGATACAGTCAATATTGAGACATGTTCAACGACGGGAGTACAATGAAGTGACCGTTCCTCAAAGACCAGACAAGCGGTTTGAAGAGCAAACACAGATTACCGCGATACACCTAATTTAAGCACGGAAAACGTCTCTCTTGGAGAGGACGGTAACAAAAACCCAGATAAAAAGGAGGAGACATTAGCCAGAAAACAGGGTGAATGAGGGTGGTCCTCCCAGGAGTCCCTGACTTGGCAGCAACAGGGACCCTGTCTTTAACTGCAGTAGAGATGCGCCAAAGAATTATGGCCCAAGTGGTTCGTGCACGTTTGTCTGTATAAAAGCAAACTGAGATAAAAATGACTGAGTGTTCTTAAATCACACTGTCGCTGGTTTTCATTTTGTTCTCGTGTAAAGACCCGGCAGCAAATGAGGGATACCAGAGTAACTCACGGGACCTGGTGTGAGCAGCCGTGATAAGGAAATTGAGAACATCAGTTTTAATCACACATGCACAGCAGACATGACTTACAGAATAGTCTCCATTTGTCATAATCGGGGAGGTTGAGCAGTGGGGCAGCAGGTGGCAGAGTGGTTAGAGGGAGCTGGGTTGCAAGCCCACCTCCAGCTGTAGCTCGTGCCTTGAATTTTTGCAAATGCATAAAATGGTTAATAACAGTAAGCAGCTTAGTGCTACAAGTTGCTAAGAGCAAATTGTCAAAAAAATAAATAACATTCATTCATTAATCCATTTCCAGGAGCTGGTCTTCTGGTTTTAGTGGTCAGTAAAGATAAGGGAAGTAGATAATATACAGTACTGTGGAAAAGTCTCAGGTGTGCAACTTCAGTGTCTGTTGAGAAGTACAGGTAGATTCTTATCTACCATCAGGGAGGTTTCTGGTTGGTCCCAAATTCATTGAGAATGACCTCAAACACCCAATCTCAGTCATACACAACTATGTTGAGCAAAAAGAAGGAATCCTGCAACAGATGGTATGGTCCCCACAGAGCCCTCATCTCAACATGATCGAGTCAGTCTGGGAGGACATGCAGAGACAGTCAAAGTCTGCAGAACACCTGTGGCCAGATCCTCAAAGTGTTTGGAAGAACCTACCAACCTCTACCTTAAACTGCATGCAAGTTTGCATAAGAGAATTGATGGTGTTTTAAAGTCAAAGGGTGGTCCCACCAAAAATTGATCTGACTGAGGTTTTTTTTGTCTCCTGCACTTTTTAGAAGGTTTATTGATTAATAAGTATTCATGGCATTATTTCTGGAACCATCCTCACTTTATAGCATTTTCCCCACAGGTGCCTAAGACTTTTGCACACACACACACACACACACACACGTTCATCTCCACATTTCAGAGTAATCCAAGAATGTCTTCAGAAGGCATGAAGTGTACATATAACACTATGAAACTGCAGTGCACAGTATGCAGAATGAGAACAACATGATACATCAGAAAAGATATTTCTATAAAGGACTCCTAGAAAGTGTCGGATCAAAGTCCTTCATTAGACTCCATGTTATGCTGTCTCAGAAATGCTAGGGCAAAAATGCTTTTTTTTTTTGCCGGATGATGGTGTTAAAAATACCGGTTCTAAAAAGAGCTCAAACATTCAGAGAGAAATAGTCTGAACTGGCAGTTCAGAGTCTTATCTGTGACTGCCGAAGCCATTATAGATCAGAGGGCATTTTCTTTTGGGCAGATTTATCCACCCACAGAATTCCTGAAGTGCATTTCTGGAAATGTGCAAATTGATAATGTTTCTGCCTCTGCAGATCCATCGCGGCGCCCCGAGCAACGCGGACCGAGTCGCATCTCCACGGCTCCTTTACGCTTCTGCTCCACCCAGTGGACAGTCGACCGCCTCTCCTGTTCCGGCTCTTTCCATCAGCCTTTTGGCAGAGACACGGAGAGGCTGCTTTTGTCCTGCGCTTGAAGAACAAACAGGCAGAGAAAGGGACAAGGATGTCTGCAGATGTCTGAGGATGGGACCCTGTGCTGAGCCTTTCAGCTTCTTGTTCCTGGCGGTGACAGGGGACATCTGCACCACAGAGCCTCGGGGTGGGTAGCGGGGGCTCCGAATCCCCTCCCGGGATACAAGGAAGGCGCGCGGTAGGTGGGGGCTGGGCGAGAGGTGGCTTCAAAAGCACTGGAGGAAGAAGAAGACCGAGGGGGTGGTTACAGAAGACTGAAAAAGTTAGTGAAGGAGAGTGAGGGACAAAGGCTGGACGGATCCAAAATCAAAAAGGTAGTGAGAGACCGGAGGGCATAAAAGGAGGGGGAGGGGAAGGTTGAAAAAAAAACAATCAAAAAAGCTCACAGAAGGAAGTCACAAGCAATTCTGACATCAGGAAGCTTTAGTCTGTGACAAAATGTCTCACATTATATTACATTTCCAGCCAAAAACAAGGTAAACTTAAATGAAAATGTTATACGGTGTAAAGATTACAGGTAGACAAGTATTCGGCTAAACGGGACTAGTACGGCCTTGTCGTCCTCCTGCATTTATATTTCATGTTTGTGTCGGGCAAACCATGTTATTTTTGCTATAAAATAAGCCACCCAATCGCCATACTCCAATGCTTGTAGTTTAAACCCCTTTCCACGTTCCAATAAGAGTTTTATAAAAAAATAAGCAACATCAGAATGTCACCCACCCCCCATTTTCAAGGCATTAATGGAACGGGTTTCGGCCCGGTGTCTGACCCGGTTTGTTATCGGTCTCGGTCCCCTTCATGAGCATACAGAGATGACCTTTCTCCGAGCAGCGATTCCGCCGTTCGATGTTATCGCCGGGAAGCGGTTTCAGGTGGGGAAGACGCCGCGTGAGGTGCGGCGCAGAAAATTAATAAAGGCGCACGTAAACAAGCAGCCATGCTAATCTGAAGGTGTGAATATTTCTCATTTTCCCTCCGGCGCCGGCTCCACTGAGAGGGAAAATCTTTAAAGTCGAAAGAGCGCCTATCCAAAGAGATACCATTTCAGCATCGCTGATGTGTCCTTTCTTATCGGGGATATGAGTGGAACGAGTGCAAAGCAAACGGTGTCAAATACATTAGCAAAACAATCGTTTCCGCAGTGGAATCGCGTGCGACTTTGCCCCAACGTGCATCCCTCCTCCTATCGCAGGTCTTCCTTTACATGCACATCTGATCTGGGGAAAAGGGACAGTGGTGAAACAAGCAGGTGTAAAAATGTAATACAAGGGGGAAAAAAATGTCAGAGTATTACAAGAAAAGTCTGCGCATATTTTTAGAGGGTCTCAGTCGAATACCGAACTACACGTCCCTCACCCTCCTTCTTTATTAATATTAATATTTACTTGCATAGCCGACACTTTTGGTCCCAAGTGACTCACACACACCTCGCAGTTTTACCTATTTATACGACCGGATCCCTCCTGAAGTAGGTCTGGACGAGATCCTTCCTCCAGAGTACGGAAGAAGTTAGTGGCGCCGGAGAGGAAACGACAAAATTTTGGTCCAAAGATCCTTGGTCACTACTTGACGTGTGGTGGCCAGCAGATTGTCGCAGGAGGGTGGAGAAGATGCACTTATATGAGAAGGAAAGAAAAGAAGCAGGCAGAAGTGAGAATAAGTCTTTGACCCCAGGAATAAGCAGTAGTATTAATGTAAAAAAAAAAAGACAATGGAAACCAGGCTATTAAGAAATGAGGAGCAATTTGCAAAGCGGTTTCAACAGCCGATAGGTGGACTGCAGAGACGGTCGTGAGCAGCTTACGCTGGGCCGCTGGGACAACTTCCCTCCTGCCCATGAAAAGCGGGTGAGGATGCCACCGTGGGAGGTTTTCCGCTTTGAACCCGTCACTCGCGGTGACGCGTGGGAGGCGGAGGAGGACTGAGGGGAGAGGGACTGAGGACTCGAAACAGGAGGCCGGAGAAAATCAGCGCAGGAAAAAAGCCATTTTCGGCGCAACTTTTATTGCCCTCCGCAGGAATTAATGCGCGCCGTGTGCAAAGCAGTAAAGACGCACGCGCCAGCAGTCATTGTGAAGGTGAAAATATACCCAGTGAGCCCAGTAAGAACAGGACAGCACCGTAACAGAGAGCTTTGTTAACAATTTAAACAGTAATAAGGTCAACTTTTTATACCTCTTACCTGTTGTACATCTACCTGTTTACGCAGTTGCTCGTGGAGAACATAAACACACATCAATCTATCTACCTGCCTACCTACCAAACTACCCACCTACCTGCTGACATACACTTCTGGAAAGAAATATGACAATAATACCGCCTCACCCCGTTGCCACCTGCAGTTCATCTAAACACCCACTAACCTCCATGGTGCCGCATATACTGTTCTAAACATAATAAGTACGATAATAATACCAATAATTATGCTAATGCTTTAATTATTAAGCTATTTAGAACATATTAAGATTATATTACGATTGCGGCAACAGTAATTTGATTTATTTGCTACTCTTCAAACCATGACTGACCTGCTTAGTGACATACGGCGCCAGTCAAATCTTTGAACACACTTTGCTGGAAACTAGTTCTTGAGACGTTTGCTGAATAGGTTTGGTGAGAAATTGGCACGATGTCTTCCCAGCTCCTCTGGAGCAGCTACCGCAGATGCGAAATGCTTTTTTGGGTCACTTTTCTTTCTGCCCAGGGTGTCCCACACAGGTGGAGCCCCGGCTGCCAGCGGGTGCTCACACTTTTTGCCGGTTGTGCGTCTGGCCTATATTGTGTGGCGCCAAAAATCACCTTTTGGAAAAAAGATCAGCACAGTCCTCCCTGTACTGTGCCAAGCTCAAAACAGATATTGCTGTACAGTCACTAAAATCATAGCAGAACATTCCCACTTGTTAAATTCTGCATAATTTCCAGACGTCATCTGCAGCCCTCACCTTTTTCACGGTGGGGCGGGGCGCACATTCCAAACACGAAACACTCAGTAAAGTCAACACCTCAAAAGCAAAGATGTTTCGTCGCGAATAAACAACGCTGAACCGAAAAAGTGATTATTTCCACCCAGAAGTTCCAGGCTGTTGCGAGGCTAAATATTTCTGTTATTGATGTGGTCCGCACAGTCCTATCCTGACTGAACTGCGTTTATTAAATTTGCAGATGCTGGAAGCACACTTTTTTGCATATGAATATATCAGGCAGCGCACAACCCCAGTAAACAATCTGTAGCACCCACGGGACAAGAGAAAGAGGCAGCTTTTGTTTTAATGCTGCTTTTGTTATTTAAACATTGCACCAAAAAAAAAAAATCTAAGTTCTGGTGGAACAGGTAGAAAAAAGGCAGGACTGAAATGCGAGAAAGGAACGGGTTCCCCCTTTGTCGGTTTTTGTAGTCACCGACCTGGTATAAATGAATAAAGAGGAGACTGATGTTTTTACTGTCGGTAGCGCTTCTTGTTTATCTAGCTCCCCCTCCTTTCTGTACAAGAGCGTGAAGATCTGTGATAGTCCTGCACGGCCACCATGTTTGCGAGCGCTGTTTACATTTGCATTTGTTCGTTTGGTAGACACTCTTCTCCAAAGTAACACACAACTCCGAGGAGACAGCAGATTTATTCAAAAATACAGACACACAACCGGTGGGCGAGGTATAGTTTGTGTGAGCAATACTGCCCCACAGCTACATATTTCTATAACATGTTACCAACTATCCGTCCGTCCATCCGTCCGTCCGTCCATCAGCTGTTTGTCATGTCAGGGTCACTGTGGTCCCAGACCTGTCATTAACCAAATAATAATACATATGTATAGAGTATTAGTAATAAAAACAATTGAAGAAATATGAATGCTAGAGTAAACTCATGGAGAAACAACAGGAGATTCAGGTTGATGTTTGTTTGGTAGAGGTGGGTTTTCAGACTCTTCTTGAAGACTCTGAGGGACCCTGCAGTCCTGAGGCTAAACAGAAGTCTGTAGCAGCACACTGAGATGTTTTGGCTGCACACCTCTTCTAGGGGGGGAATAGATACACGATGTTTTCTGAGTATCATTAAAATAATTTGCAGTTGTCACTTGACGGTCATCAGAACTCCGTCGGAATTTGAAATGAATTATTGTGATGCCTTGTATGGAAACATCTAAGGAGCTTGTTTACTGTTTTGACTTTTTGGTCACCCAGTCTTGACCTGAAATTTTCTGGTTGCCGGTGATTAAGTTCACCAACAAATTTCTGTGTTATCTCACTGTTTCTTTAAGGTTTATTCAAATTGGATGGAGACAGCAGGGCCTTTGGCCTGAAAACAAGCTCTTTAAAGCCGTGGCATTGCAATCTAAGGACACAAGTTCAAATTCCAGCTCTGGCTGTAATAGCCTTAAGTGAAGTGTTCACCCTGAATATTTCCACTGAAAGTTTGCCATCTGTATCAGAGAATAAATAATAGTAGCTTGGCATACAAATCTAACATTGAAAGTTGCCTTGAAAAAAGCTGTTGACTAAATTTATACTACTACTATTATTATTATTATTATTATTATTATTATTATTATTAACAAGATACATAAGAGCAGTTACACTCATAGCCACATTATTAGGTATACCAAGTTAGTACCAGACATGACCAACAGCTTGGATTCTGTATGTGTGTTGGACAGATGTAACAAGGTTCTCATTCTGATACTGAACTGACAGCTCGGCAGATTGTGCAGATTGTTTAGAAGCGCTTTCATCCTGCTAACACTGTCCCATCTCACCGCAGAGATGTTCTACTGGCTCGAGAGGTGGGGAATGCGCAGGGCACTGGCAAATAAATAAATAAATACATAAATAAACAAACAAACAAATACATACATAAATAAAGGCATTTTCATGTTCCTGGAGTCGTGCTGAGAAGATTTGTATTTTGTGACACGGCACGTCATCCTGCCGGAAGTAAACATCTGACTCACCGTGGAGGGATAGACCTGGTCCGCAATGATGTTTTAGCACTTGGTGGCATTGAAAGGCTGCTCGGTTGCTAGTAAATATGTAACGTACGCCAAGAAATCGCTTCCCACATCATTACACCACCTCCGACAGTCACGGGGGTTCGATCCCATTCAGTCCGTGCGCAGTTTGCACGTTCTCCCTGTGTTTGTAATGGCTCAAGTGTCGTTCCGCACTCCAAACACACATTCTAGTTGTATTTCTGAATCTACATTGCATGTAATATATATGTATGTGTGTTACATACATGTGGTGTATAGTGGGTAAATAATATGTCATAGAGAGTATAGTTTATATCAAGCTCTGTAAGCTGCCTGAAGTAAAGGTGTCAGATAAACAGTGTATAGCAATGATTTTATGTTATTTTAGAGAAAATCACCTGCGAAGCGAATTTAAATGTAAATGTACCAATGACACCAGTCGATATTGGTCTATAGATTTGCTTTTTTTTCACATCGAATTCTAACCTGGCCACCAGCACAGTGCAAAAGAAACTAAATTTTGACAGACCAAGGAATGTATTTTTCTGCTCTTTATTCATCCAGCTTTGGTGACTATATGTCGGCTGGAACCTTATATTTATGTTCTGGACTCACAGGACACAAACCTGGCATGGTCTTCTACAGCTATAGCCCATCTGCTTGAGGGGCTTATGAATTGTGTCTTTGGGGGGCCTTTCTCCACACCACGCTTGTACTGGTATTATTTTCATTTTTGGCCTTCTTGTTAACAAGTCTGGAGATTCTCCGCTCCCTCCTACTGTTAATAAGGTGTTTTTTGCCAACAGAAGCGACGCTGGATGGATGCTTTAGGTTTATCGCATCGTTCTCTTTCAACTCTAGACACTCCAGTGCACGAGTCCCAGGTATAGCTGTTTGCGACATGCTGGAGCTGCCATGTGTACCATCGAAAATCATATCGTGTTCAAAATTATTAAGATGGCACGTCACGCCCATTCTGAGATCGGCAACAGCCAACCCTCTTGACTGACTGCGAGCTCTATGTGTACTGAGCTGACAACACATAGCCACGCTCCGGTTCACCACAACTTCACAGACACCGCGTTTGTGGGTAGAATTTTAGCTAATGTTTCTGTAAACATGTTTTAATTGTTGTACTGTCGTATTTATCCATGGTTCTTTCTCAATGCATTAAATTTGTTCTTGTTTTTCCTGCTGTTAGGCACCAGTTCCTGATTCCATACTGCCAAACAGAGGCGCAGTTTTTAAATTAATTTTATTGTATTTCAAGGGAACCACCCCCCCCCCCCTTCCTGCCTTTACAATGTACCGTAAAGTTCAGTATGTATTGGCTTACATTGTTGAAATACCTCATCTGTTTTGGTGTCACCTGTTTATGTTTTATGTGTGAAATTAATGTCTGTATGTATTCTGTGTTTAAAAGTTCTATGTTCTGTGTTTAAGTATGGCCATTGGTGGGGCTTGTTATGTGTAAAGAGTGAGCCGAACAAAAGTAGAACAATTCTGAGAGAGGCGTCTGGAGTACGACAGCCTTAAAGCTGAAGGTTACAGTTGCACAGCTTTCGTACGGCGTTGTTGTACGTCATGTTTCTGACTGTGTGGACCTGTAAATATTGTAGATAGTTCAGTGCTCATCCCCGGAGCATTAAAACCTTGCACTTGCACTGCACTCGGTGTCCCGACTCCGCCATCCAAGGAATTTGTGGGCCAAGTGCTCTCTCTTTCTGGTAACCCTGCCCTCGCTGAGGAATGTTGGTGTGACAGATTCACTATTTGGAAGCGCGGGCCGTTTGTGTTGAGCATGTGTGCCTAATAAAGTGGCCGGTGGGTGTACGCTCAATTTTCAGTTCATAACCTTGTCTCAAACCAAGGAGCATGTGTTTGGACAGCTGCTCCTGTATCCCTGTGATCTGTAAAACCCTCTGCACTTTACAGCCAGTTCTTTCTGGCAGTGGCTTCCCAGCACCATGTAGTACTAAGCCTCTAGTGATGAAGATGCTATTTGCTTGCTAAAGGAAGCTTTGGTTACCACGATATTCCACATAGAGCGGCAGCTTTTAATCTTTGGTTTTACAGAAGCAATTACACAGTTCTTTTCATCTGGAAAGTCTGGTGTTTCAAAAAATAAAAACGTCAACTGTCAGCTGAATAGAAGCGGCAGCACCAGGACGCATCATCACCATCAGCTGAATGTTGCAATGAGCTGCTTTGCAGGCAGTGACACGGTACCTTGAACCGCCCTCTGTTTACGCCGTCTGCCACGTTGTGGAGGAGTGCAGCCTCACAAATCTTTACCTGTCACAACCAAAGGCAGAGCACCTGTTTATCGCAGGTCGCACACCGTAGGCAAGTCCTGTGTAGTTAAAGGACACGTGGCGGTTGCTCATTGCTCTGCTGCGCGTTCTGTCCCATTAACTAACCAAAGTCACTTCTCCAGGGCTGATCATTATGCAAAAACAAAGGAGAGTCAATGTGCATCAGGAATCAGCTCATGTCGCGTGACGGTCATGCGATTGGCGTAAACGTGTTGCCTCTTTCGGAACCAGTTTTTTTTTTTTTCTTGCCGCACTGTATTGACGGAGGACACAACCTGGATGATCCTGGATGGCCAAGAAGACAACGGGAGTGTGGTAACTTGACCGCTGCTGTGTTAGCTGGAACGGGTAATTTAGGACAGCTGTTAAATAAAATGGTTCCATCGGGGGGTAGTTTGGTGAACTGTGCCGAAGAGAACTTCACCAAACAAATACAGAAGAAACAAAACTTTATTCAGCTCAGCAGAAATCAACTGTTGCAATGCAATAAGTAAGCTTCGCAGTACCTCCCCTCCCCTTTGGGGTACTTCCCCAAATGCATCAACACATCAAGCCGTCTGTTTTGTCACGTCGTGGGAACGTTCGTCCCGAATTCATGAAAACCATTAGTCAGCAGAACATGACCAACCGACACGGTTCATGCAAGCAGTTTAGCGTGACTAGCATCGTATGGATACAGAAGGTGAAGAAGAACATAGCGTGTGACAACATGAGCCATAGCACCACACCCTCACAGAACAGAAAAACCAATTTCTTTTCATCACAAAACCTATGGTCTTACGTGACCGCTTACTCCACAGTTGATTCTGGGATAGGCTCCGGACAAATATTACACAACACAGTTAAAAACAATTGTCTATCTTTNATCTAGAACAGAAAAACCAATTTCTTTTCATCACAAAACCTATGGTCTTACGTGACCGCTTACTCCACAGTTGATTCTGGGATAGGCTCCGGACAAATATTACACAACACAGTTAAAAACAATTGTCTATCTTTATCGTTTTAACTGGGGCAGTTCAGACGTAGCACCTTTGCTCAAAGTTGCTTGTGGAGGAGTGGGGTCCTCTGAATTTATGGCAGCAGCTCAAACCACAACGCCACCTGCTACCTCAGATGTTGTGTGCAACATTTAGCTCCGAACTGTAATCGTTCGCTCTCAGCCTCTCATGTTTTTGCTTCACTTCCGTTTTGAGCTCATGCCGAAGTTAAAAAGTACTTTAAAACTTGTTTAAGCCCGACAGGAATGTAGCTGCAACGGAAAAGTCGCTGTGATTTGATGAGTCTCTAAAGCGTTCGTAAAACTCGACCGATCACGGCCTGACTTCTTGGCTTGTCGAAACGAGACGGGAAGTGTTGAGTCTATCCACCTTTTTTCGGATTAAATCCACAAGAACGTGACTATAGACATTATCATTACTGTTTTCACTTCCTTTAAAGTGGCAGTTGCGTTGGAAGATGTAAAAAGTAGATCTTTATTGCCCATCTCACTGTTGTCACGAGTGTCTTAAATGGATGTGATTGGTGTGTTTTGCACTCCTGCCAGAGTCGGCCACGGGGTCCCGCTGCTCTTTAAATGGGTCCTCGATTCCAGGGTCACGCTAATGTATCGTCGGATGGAAAAAGAGCCTTCACCTAATGGCACCTTTCACGACAGGATCAAACCATAGTTTCTACGTGCAACCTTACGACGGTCCGATTCTTCGACTAACCGGACTCTTTCAAGAAGACTGTTTGTGTGTAATGTAAACATAACTCTCACCATGTAGATGTACATGAGGAAACACAAAATCAATACTGCAGCTCCATGCTTCTTTGCAGCGGGAAATTGCTTTCTCGATTTAACAAAAGTAAAATTACGCCCCACACTGTTAGTATAGCACTACCTGATGGAAGGCAGATACAGCAGGTCAAATAATGGTTTATAAGAGCAGTCAAGAGACGGAGAAGATGGCAGAACACTTGTCGAATGAAGAGTAACAGTTTATGAGAACTGGCTCACGAGGATAGCAGATAGAGCACGGTAAAGCATTGTAGTATCCAGCGATTTCAACTTGGCAATCCCGTCATCTGATGTTTTTAGTCAGAGTTGACACTCCCAGTGTTGTAGACACGTGATGATTGTAGATATTAGCCTAGGTACGCAAATATTAACATACCCCACAGATCCTCTTTTTGCTCTGTTTATGAGGTTGTTTTGAGTGTTGCAAAACATGGTGGGAGATATGGCTGAAGAGCAAGAGAAGTGCCATTGTGGGATCTTCCCACCATTGTTTCCCTTGGTAACCAGGCGAGATCTCAGCAAGTACACTGTAATGATGCGTGACTGAGTGCAAAGTAATTAAATTACAGGAGAAAATCTGCACGGAACAAGAAAACGCATCTAGGCACGGAATCGCAGGTGTTGACAAAAGAATTATACTGTGCTTCTGCGGCTAAATTTATTCCTCGCTTTTGGGTCATTTCCCGTTCAGCTCAGCTATTCGGCTTGTGTCAGTTGGCCTGATTTTGATGGAGAACGGGACTGAGCTAGAGACTCTTCTCCAGGTCGGACTCCATTTGTTGTTTTTGTAACGGTGCATTTCGAAGGCCATCGCCTGCAACACGCTCGGTCTGATCGTCCTCCGACCGTTATTGGTGCCGTCCACCGTTCCCGCCCCGTTCCACCAGAATATCCGAATAAAATTTATGTAGGGGAAAGACTTGAAGAAGTCTTTGTCCCTTCGGATGCTTGCAACACTACAGTCTGCTTTGGTTTACATTTATTGCACACTTTTCTCCAAAGTGTCTCACAATGTTAAGGCACTAATAATGATTTACCCGTTTCTACGCACTGGAGCAATTCAGGGGAAGTACCTCACTCAAGGATACTACAGAAGGAGGTGGGATTCAGACCTGAGTCCTTCGTGTCCGCGATGGCTGTTCTCTCCATCACAATCGATTTTCTTCTGGAAAGTCTGATGTTTCAAAAAACACCCCCAGTATTACGTTGTGAGCCTGTCCACCCCTGACTGGAATTTAGATTTAAATTCACATTGGAAATTTTTTTTTAACTGGCTCCAAAACTGATTCACCTGAAAGATATTACTTTTAACTGCGGGAAGAGGCCGACAAAAATGAAGAGAAAAATACAAACTCCTCAGATCCTGCTGGGGTTAAAGCCCAGACCCTCTGAGACACCAGCACTACCTGCTATTCCACTATGTTGGTCAGCATCATGTGTCATCTAGAGGCAAGACCTCAGCTCCGGGGGGGGTGCTGTTACAGGAATGTAAGAAAGCTGCTCAGAGACACCTCAGACAATTCTTATGTGCTACACGGCATCTCTATTGTTCACTTGCATTGGGAGAAACAAGCCATTATGAAGATTCAGGCTCTGGAACAGTGAACGGGCAGGACGGGTGGGATGACTGATTCATATCACCTCACTGTCATATCCCTCCCCGTGATTCTCTGCTCATCTGCGTGGGATAGGAAAACCCTGCCATTTAAATGCTTTGCCACGCATGACGGCATCCGCCAAATCGATTGTGAAGAGAAGTAATGAAAATGATAATGGCAACGTATGATAATATGTGCCACGTGTCGCGCGGAGCTGACTCTCCTGTTAATGAATGGAGACGGAGCTCGCAAGGAACATTCCGGCAAATGAAGTCACTGACTCCGCAGTGCTCTGTGGCCTCTGTTTATCAAATGGGCCGTCGCTGATTTGAATGGATGCGGTTCTGTTTGGCTGCTTAAGAAGCGAGCGGAAGGAGGACCCTCATCTCCCGCTGAGCATCGCTCCCTGTCCAAACTCATAAGACCGCACACCTGTTTAATTTTTCAGGAAATTAGGGAACCACCTTGCTGAGGGCACCTCATACTTACCAGTTTTTCCACTGTTCCCTGTGTAAAAAAGCACGGCTGCGGCCCGTTTCTTTATTTATAGGTCGAGAAATTATTTCAACTAGCATCAACGTAGTAAAGTCGCACAAAACTTTTTTTGATTAATAATGGAAGTCGTGTTACTGTTTGTTTACCTAAGTGTAGCAAGGTGCAAAACTGTTCTGAAATGCTATATATCCAAATGAATGGCATAATAATAATAATAATAATAATAATAATAATAATAATGATGATGATGGTGATGATGGTGATGATGGTGATGAATGCCTACACACAGTGCCTAGGTCTAAATTGCCTGCAGTGTGTGTGTGTGTGTGTGTGTGTGGGGGGGGGGGGCTACTGGGTGATGGACTGGCATCTAGGGACAGTTTCGTCCCTAGCAGTCAGTGATTTTGGGATAGACTCCAAACTGCAGTGACCCTGGTCAAGACAAATGGTTAAGACAAATAGATGGAGGGATAAATAATAATAATAATAATAATAATAATAATACTGAATTGGTTCAGTAACAGTCACTCAAATGTATAAAGGGGTAAATTATTGTAAGTACCTTAGTTTACAAAGCTAACACTGTCAACGGTTTAGATCAATAAATAAAAGCAATCTCAGCTGAAAAAATAGTTTTCCAAACTTTTTTCAATGCATAATTTGACCGCTTTGGAACCTGATACGAAATCCGTTTGCTTATATGCTGTGTTCGCTGGGGACGGCCCATTGTCATCTCTCTCCTGCCGAACCAGTTTCGGTGACAACGCACCTACTGCTGAAGTCCCTTTCTGTCAAGTACAGATACATCCAAAAAAAAAAAAAAAAAAAAAAAAAAAAAATTGTGAAGTCAGCTATGTTTCCAAAATCACAGATGGTGCAATTCGGCGACACTGNAAAAAAAAAAAAAAAAAAAAAAAAAAAACTTGTGAAGTCAGCTATGTTTCCAAAATCACAGATGGTGCAATTCGGCGACACTGAGCGTACAGTGTGCAAAATGCAACAGGAGCACCGTAGAAAAACAAACACATTTCGTTACTTGGCACTGTAAATAAGTCGAATTTCCTTTCTCTAACTTTCCTCTTTCTACCAAAGTCAATAGTTGCTGTAATAATCGGAGGAATTTATATTTGTAAGGATGTCACACGTTTTCACAACCGGTGCTGCGAAACAAGGAGCTGCTCTATTTTTTTGTGGGGCTTTGAGGAAGAAGTAATTTACTCGAACAAGGAACAGCAAATCTCTGTTTTATAATGGACAATTATTTGCACGGAGGTAAATAGCAGATGCTTGAGCAGTTGACAAAAGGGTGACTGAGTCCTTGCCTGCATCTTCGCTTGTCCCCCAGCAAAAGACAGGCCAGAAAAAAGAGGAATAGAGAGGAAATGAAGACTATAATTGAATTCAACTCCATTCATGCTGCCAGTGTTTTGTCCAGTATCATCTTGTCTCTCAAAAAGAACGTACAAAATCCAAGCAGTTTTAAGCCACCAATGTTCAACCATAAGTAAAATATATATATATATATATATATATGTAAAAGGAATGAAATGTGAGATATGGGGCTATGATATAGATCTACTGTCGAGGATCTAATATAGCTGTAGTATACTGAACATTTGTAAAATTAAGGAAAAAATTATGAGTTACTTTGAAAACTGGTTTAGATGTTATGTTCATATGACAGTTACTGAGTAATACATTTGTGAAAGTGTTTAATTCTTTTCTAATCACCCCGTGTATGCTGGATATACAGTGTGCAGTATATATCTACAGTTCTGCCCTTCCTTTATTTTGTAAATATTGTCTAAGCAGGTGGAAAATAGTACAGGCCCCCTAGTTCAGACCATTATGGGCCGGTGTGTAAAATCCTTCTGCCGTCAGTAACCCAAAATCTAGTCATACTTCCTGCTATCTAAATAAATGTACACACACACACAAAATATACACACACACACACACACACACACACACACACACACACAATACTATGCAAAAGTCTTAGGCACCTGTGGGAAAAATGCTATAAAGCGAGGATGGTTCCAAAAATAATGCCATGAATACTTATTAATGAATAAACCTTCTAAAAAGTGCAGGAGACAAAAAAAATCCTCAGACAGATCATTTTTGGTGGGACCACCCTTTGCCTTTAAAACACCATCGATTCTCTTATGCAAACTTGCATGCAGTTTAGGGTGGAGGTTGGTAGGTTCTTCCAGACATTTTGAGGAACTGGCCACAGTTCTTCTGCACACTTTGACTGTCTCTGCATGTCCTCCCAGACTGACTCGATCATGTTGAGATCAGGGCTCTGTGGGGACCATACCATCTGTGGCAGGATTCTTTCTTATATATATATATATATATATAAGAAAGAATCCTGCCACAGATGGTATGGTCCCCACAATAGCTTCTTGTATTCTTCATCAAATCATTTATTTTCATATTTTGAAACAGGGATATTTAAGCTTATACATATATATGTATATGTATAAGCTTAAATGTCCCTGTTCCAAAATATGAAAATAAATGATTTGATGAAGAATACAAGAAGCTAATTTTTTGCATCTTCTTGGGTTCTGCTCAGGTGAGCCTTTATAATGGCCTCAGATGATAAGTAAATCAAAGTGAACATCTCTGCTGTAATGAGCCCTTGAAAAAAGTTCTGGCAAATAAGGCGGGAGAAGAACTGTTGGAGAAGATGGTTGTGGAAGTCGCAGGAACCCCCTCCGCCATGCAAATTCTATGCGGGTAAATAGTGTAAACAGAAATTAATGAGTGGTTCTGCAGTGACCTTTACAAATCAAAGACAGCACTGTTTCTCATCGCCGGTGGCTGTCTTAGGGAGCCTCTCTCGCTGCTTCTGCGGAATCGAGGCACCCTGGTGGACCGCGCGGCACCGCGGAGACCTCATTACCGACGCGTGCATCGTATGAAGTTGCCCTGAGGCCGCGTACGAGACCTTCGTAAGCATTTGAAGGGTCGCTTGTTCTATCCACATCGGAAGACGGCCACTGACCACGCAATTCGCCTATTATGTGGAAGCGGATCTCACCAGTTTGAGGTCGTCTCTAGATGCCCTTTTCACAAAGGTCTTTTAAAACGTGCC
Source organism: Arapaima gigas (assembly GCA_900497675.1). NCBI lineage: Eukaryota > Metazoa > Chordata > Actinopteri > Osteoglossiformes > Osteoglossidae > Arapaima > Arapaima gigas. The sequence goes on from UFQX01000320.1 coordinate 215,693, forward strand.
TCACAAAAGTCTTTAAAAATTATGCTGAAAGGCAGGACGGCTGCAGAATCAAATGACATCCACATCCCAACCACCTACGTAGAAAATAGCCTCGCTATATTATGAAAACAGAAAATTGCAAGGTTCCATTTTCTTGGAAAATTGCTGCAGAACTTGGTGTGTTATCTGCTATCTAAGCTGAGGTCAGGGTGTTTAGCTATCGCCTGGACTCGGGGAGGGAATTCTGCAGCCTCCTTGGCTTTTTCAAACTCTATGCTTGACAACTTATGAATAGCGTGCAGCCAGTACAGTAATTCCTCACTATCTGAATTTATCGCTAAAAAACGAATCCCAAATTTATCGGATACCGAGCGCATGTTTCTCATTATTGAAAATATTTTTTTATTTATGTATTTATTTTAAATCACAGCACTCTGTATGGTACTGTACAGTCTTTATCACAAATAGTTTTTATTTGTTAAAAAATAACTTTTATTTATTTTTATTTATTACTGTATTTTTCTGTCTATTATTTTCGTGTTCCTTTTTCTTATTTCGGAAAAGCTTTGAGCAAAAATTTGTTACAGCAAAGTGTCTCTGCAGATACCGAAATTTTCGTAATAATTTTCAAAAGCTGTTAAAAAGAAAATTCGGATACAGAGGGTTTAGATACTGAGGAACTGCTGTACTGTGGAAGTAAAGGAATAGGTCCCAGTCAAACCTCAGTCTAACAACCCCAGTGTCCTCTTTGGCGCTCAGTGACATCACACACTTATGTTGGTAGTAATTCTTAGTAACCCAGGTAAAGGAGTTGCAGGTAGAGCAGGTGGACGTGAACCCCGATGTAAGTTTATTGTTCAGTTCCCTTAAGGAACATAATTCCTTAAGGGATAAGTTTACAGTTCAGTTGCTGGAAGGGTCTTCTCTGCAGCACTTTTCAGCAAGAGAACCTGACAGCTGCGTATGCGGGCCCCACAAATGGTATTTCAATGTGGATAATAGCCTTACTTTAAAAAAAATGACAAAATAACGTACAAATAAGACTAGCGCTTACAGCACCGCAGTGAAATGAGTGTAGGCTCTGCCTCAGTGCCATGTGGTTGGTAATACTTTATGTTAAAAGATGTTTTCTTCTAATAGAGTCTTGCGCCGAAAAACAAAGCCCATCACTCCCATTGCTCCTGTGGGGTTTTAGAAGCGGAAGCATTGCACCAAAAAGTTTAAAAACAGAACCAGTGCGCTACTGTCGTGGTAAAATAAAGCCATAAATATCTTAAAACGCTGCGTATGATTAGAGATGAGAGGCGATAGTCGCCAGCCGCACGAATACAGCTGAGCGGTCACGTGTGTTCATTATAAACGGTTCAGGGATCTCATGGAAGGATGGTTGTGGTGGTCATCGCATGGGGGACGGGGGTGTTTTATAGGCATGAGGGTCTCTTTTATTGGAGTTGCCCTCACATAATGTACTGTGTGATATGGGCCTGAGGATGGTAATGCAGTAAAGCTTCACCACAGGCCATAAAGCGTGGGGAGGCCTGGGTCTGGCATGGCGTGTGGTCCATCCATCACCGGCGTTCGCACGATGAACCAGGTGATGTAAGTTATGTTTCGGCTTGGCTGTTTCCATTTCACTCTTCAGGACTACGGAAAAATTTTCATCCTCCTTTATCACCTTTTCTACCTCATCAACTTATTTGTCTCTAATTCTCATGCGCTGTTTTTTTGTCTCTATCGATCTCAGAGCCCCCAGGAATTGATAACATGGATTAAAATCTAATTTTATCAGTTCAACTACTGGTGTTCAAGGCATTGTAAAAGCCACTAAACACGTTTATGCGACCAGCGTTACATCAGGGGGACAAAGAAGAGTTTTATTTTATTTACTGTTTATACTGTTTACACCTGAAAAAAAAAAATCAATATTACTTTGAATTAAATGCAAATAGGATAAGAAGGTAGGCCTCCTGCTGGGTTTTCTTTGATTCCAAGAATGCTTGTTCCAGGTTTTCCCTGTAAATTTAAAAAAAAAAAAAACAATTTGAAACTTTAATTTTAAACCTTGTCGTTGATAATACAGTAATACCCGGATTAACATTCTAGAAGCGATGTTGAGAAATGGAACCAGTGCTATAAGAGGTCAGTAGTACAGTATATCGAATAAGCGGAGCTCGAGAACTACAGAACATAGTGCTAAATAAATTAGTTGTACCTTTAATAGAAGCTAAAACAGGAAATTACCTATTTTATGAAAAGCAAACGGAAAATTGATGAAAATTTGTTTTTGAAATATTTAGTAATACATCAATTATTAAGACAAATTGCTCAGCAGGTTAGAATAGAGGAGTGCTATCATGAAACAGCGCTATAGGAGGCACCGCTGAGATATTACCGTATCTTCCGGCACTTGTGAAAACCGAAAGAATAATCAATAAATCAAAAAAGACAGTCAGACACATAAACACATAAACTGTTAGTTAAGTTTCGAAAGTTTTATTGCGCTTTAAGTGCAGATAGCATTACGTGCTACAGCGCAAAGTGGTTGGCTCATATACAGTATCTTGAAATATGCTATAAAACTAATAGATAAGAGTAATGAAGACTGTCCGGAAAAGGCATTTTGCGCTGTAATAAACTGTCTCAAATACGTTTTGCTGGTTTTACTGAGTGCGCAATTTGCATAAATCTGTTGTTAAGTAGGTTTCCTCTTAAAACTGACAAAGCCGTTTTAGCTTATTTCAGAGGACACAGGGGTCAGCGCATTGTGCATTAAGGAGAACTGGCCTTTAGTTATAACCAGCTCCGGAGAAGAATGAAAACGGTTTAACGGTCTGTCCAAGACGAGCGGGATTTTGTGCCTCGGTTCACATGACGGAAATGTCCTTCACAGCCTTGCTTTCTATGAGTTCATAAAACCCGGGTAGATTACCACATTACAGCAGGACAGAGCGGAAGCCGGGCCTCTTCGTTCCCTTCATTAAATCACATATACAAGAGATGATAAAGATGAAACACAGCCAGAGACCCTGCGAATGACAAAATGTCCTTTTTAACAACCGGGGATCAAAAAAAAAAAAAGACATTTTGCATTTTACTGTAACTCACCATCAATCTTCTCATATCTCCCCCCTCGAACTGTGCATGTTGTTCTAATACAGAACAGGTAGCTAATGTTTGCTGAGTGTCTATTTTGTGTTTTGCAGCGCCATATAAAAAGCCGTGTCCCTATATTTTTCAGTTTGTTCCTTTTTCGTAGATCAGCCCTGGTTGGGGGTGGTGGGGGGGGGGGCGTCAGTGAATTTAAATTCTCTTTGAATTCAGTTCCTGTTTAATAATCGACCAGAAGGAGCCCTTCTTACCTGATTTACATCAGGATTATCAAAGCACCCATGAATAAGTAACATATTTTTTTTCCAGAAGACGGATGGGATGTTTAAACTGCCAGATTTCCAGGGGAGCGGAGTAGGGCGGTGAAGTTACGACTTGGAGCACACGTGGGGCGCAACGAGTTAACTCTCGGGGTTAGTTATTGCTGTCAGCGCGGCGCGGGATGGTGCATTAGAAGCTGGGGTGACCTTGGCTCGTAGAGATGGCAATGAAACGCGGGAGGCTCGTAATTCCAGCAGCGCCTGCGCGTTTGCATTGCTTTTACAGGGGAGTAATGAATGGCTGGCTGGGAAGGTGTAAATCCCTTCCCGGCCCCCGGTCCCTCCGCCCTCGTCCCATCCCACCAGTGTAAAGCCCACCTCATTGCTGTCATAGGGTTGTTTAACACACGTAAGAGAAAAATGGGACGGCTATAGAACGAAAAGAATTGCAGCTCTCTATGTTTTTCTTTTAGTGAGAGTTTTGTCAAAAGAAACTAATGCTTTTACCGATTAACTCTGCTCAATACGCCTTATCTACCAGTTCAGATTAAGTGGCATCCAAGGGTGCAACTGTGCATCTTTTCCAGGGATTTGACTGAATATCATTGAACGTTACACGCCCACAGAGGTAACCACCATGCCACCTGAGCTTCAGTTGCTGTCACCATAATGTTATTATTATTATTATTATTGTCGTTGTTGTTGTTTATTTGTTGATTGTTTTTTGTTTTCTATATTAAATTGTTCCGAACAAAGTGAGAGAACACATCCAGCTAACATAAAAAGTGATGAATGGCAAAGATGAAGTTACGCAGAAGAGTAATTGCGAGTAAGTAGTCTCGCAGCTGAGGAGAGGAAAACAAAACGCCCTAGGGCATGGATATTTGATAAAAATCATCTTCTGTGGGTCCAAATACCAGGCGTGGCCCACCCCTCCTGAGTGTGGATGAGCTTCCATTTTAATCGTACCACCAAGCAAAGGCAGGTTGCTGCTTAACTCCGTGGTCATCCGCAACTCACTTCCCTCCACTGAGTTTTGAATCAGGACTGTTGGAGGACCTACACTTTGGCACCTTGCCCCTATGATCGCTTATGGACTTGGAAACAACAGCAGCCCAAGACCTCGACCCAACCCCTGCTCTTGCAGAAGCGTGTCGATCCTTCCTTTTGAGCCGAGATTGACGTTTAGCTATTGTCCCTGCAGATACCAATTAAATTTGTTATTCAGAACTTAGAATCTGGTGTCTGATTGTCTTCCCTGCGAGACTCTCCATTAGAACAAAAAAAAAAAAAATCACTTCTGGCAAACATCTGCTCTTTCATTAATTTCCCAAATAGCTGTAAGTGAGATAGGTGTGATTCGAGCCATTTGTATTGGCGTGATATCACCCTAATATGCCCAGTGCATTAAACAGATCAATATCCCTGCTGCAGAGCAACAGTTTGCAGAGAGCCCCTGACAATCTCAAATAGCGTAATTGGATGTTCATTATCAGAGAAATTACATAGTTTTTGTTTTATTCAATAACTCATTAGAGAAGTTAATGAGCATCATCTGCCCGCCGCTTTATAAGCCTCCGCTTCGATATCTCACGCAATTATTTTTCTGTTTGCTGAACATCAATATCTGTGGGCCACACCGACAATTTTCCGGTTTAAGAAAACGGCAACGATCGCGATTTTGCAGCCAGCCGCCGAGCGGTTTATTTAACGCTAGCTAGCGGAACGCACAAAATCGCGAACTGCTCACGGACCACGGATCGCCGGTCTCTGTACCGCAGGTAACTTTTTGGAAGGTAAGGTGGTCAGGGTGTGGAGAACGAGCCCTCCGCTCGCACGCGGCGCGTTCCCAGCCATCCCTGGCAATCTATTCGTTTCGTCGTACGGTAAAATCCCCCGCGTCATTCAAAGATCAATACCGCGCGATTGCGTTGCGTAAATTCACAAGCGACATCTTACGCGTTTTCCTGCCTCTCGGGATTCGGGGGTCACCGCCGAAATGAATAAATAAGCGTATATTAATAAACAAACAAACAAGGAAAAAATAATTGGCTTTGCAGTACTTAAATTCTATTAGGCTGTAGTCAATAAATACATAAATAGGGGCTGTTCTGTTCGTGGCGGACAATAAAAACAACAAAAGAAAAACAAGCAGCTGCTTTTATGAGTCAGAGCATAATTGGAGCAGGAAGAATCTGCTTGCTAATGTTAGCCTTGCACCTGAATAAAATAAAGAAAAAAACAAGAATAGTAATTTGGTCTGCATAATTAGTGCAGAAAATATTCCAGAAAAATCACTCCGTCTCCGGCAGTTTCTGGTCAGCTGACGGAATAACAGGCGGTCGACACTGGGCTTGGCCTTGGGGGGGGGTCAGAAATATATCAGTCATAGCCAGTATTTCATCACAGAGGACCAGTTGGTGTATTAGTGACGAGAACTGTTCCTCTTTTCACCACATTTTCACCCCTGCAAATTATCCCTGTAATGGAAGAGGATGAAGCGTATGTTCTTGTAAATATATGCTGTCTCTAAGTACAAATGAAAATAATGGGCTTGAGTCGGGTGTTTGTTCCTCTTCTCCCACAAGGCGCTCGGAGTGTATTTAATTAGGTCTAATGTACAGTTTTAAGGCCACTTTGCCAGCCAGCCGGCTGTAGGCCTTTTATGGTCTCACTTATATCTTGATGACTTCCGAGTCGCGGCGAATAACCTTCACGGAGTTCCCGTGCCCGACTGAATTTCCACTCAGATTTGTTTTCTTCTGCTCGGCCGTCGGCGTGGTTTAATGTTCTCGTCGCTGTGCTGTGGCGGCTCCCGACGGGTCGTGACCTTTCAGACGGAGGCTCCCGGCTCCATTCCGCACGGAGCTCCCCGCGTCTCCTCTGGAGTTGGGAATCCGTGTTGCGGTCTCCTGCCCGGGAGATGCTCTGCCGGGCAGGCTGTTCGTGGGACAGGTGAAAGGCCTCGGCCGTGACATTAAGAACAAAGTAATTTAAAGAAATAGGAGAAGGCAACCCCCCATAATGACCCAGCACATCCCCACGCTGCATTTTTTGACATTTTCCTTTTTCGTGTTTTGAAGCTGTCTTTATTAAAAGGGCAAAGGAGTCACAGTTAATGAGAAACCAGCATCATCTTATTTTCTTATTAAACCCTTGTTTGGTATTCATCCTTCGCCACATTGTTTTTTTCATAGCCTCACTACTTGGGCTTCACTGACACTCTCACTCTTTCTGCGCGAGCGTTAAAACCGTGGGACTGGATTGGGATCTTTATTCCAAAAATGATTTATAAGAGGGATATTTTGGCAAACGGACCTTCTTCGTGGCATGCTTATGGGCGGGCAACCGTTTTAACAAAACAGCTCAGCTGCTGTAGCTAAACTTTCCCTGTCGGTGAACATCTACAGTGCTTTTTTAACGCCTCCCGCGTAGCTGCCGCGCCGAACGCTTCCAAAGTGCGGCCGGCATATGTAGGATACAGCGCTGTCTCAGCACCTCACCTCCCAAACTGAGGCAAGCTTCACTAGCCAACATCCCAGGCATCCCGAACATCAACGTTTGCAATTAAAGATAATACTAAACTGGTGTTCGACAGAAGTAAAAATTCCAAACCACACCCACATCACGGAAAATAAAAATAAGTATATAAAAGCACCGGTGGCCTCCGTCGCCTCAAGGAAATCCCGCGGTGGTCGATCAAAGTGCCGGAGACTTTGATGGAGGGCCGGTGGCCTTGACCCTTGTGAAGGGGCTGACATCAAAGCAGCGGGCTTCTTAAGGCACAGTAGCTTGGGAGGAGAGAGAGAGGGAGAAAGAAGAACAGGGACGAGGGCCCTCCATGCCCTCCCACTCCTGTCAATAAGAAGGGAGCGTGGGGAAGCGGGCAGGAGGGAGTGGTGGTCAACACAATCTCGAGGCCGGCCATTTGTTTTGATTAGCCGCCGAGAGCGATCAATCTGAGTCGACCACAAGGTGTCCATCACCCGGACGGCTTGGCGGCGAGGCCGTGGACGGGGCACGGGAGACTACTGTGCTCGGAATAGGAAGGACTGCTTCACCGCACACCGGGGAGATGGATGGAAGAAGCGAAAGATAAAAAAAAAAGAACCTCACTGCTGGGAGTTACACCTTTTTGTGCAGGCGAACACCCACCCAGTGAGTACCTTAGATGTGCATTGCCCATCAGATCAAGGAAAATGATATTTGTCATGTTTAAAAAGTTATGCCTCCTTTTTCCAAGGCAGGGTCTGAAAATGATATGTCTTCAAGCATGAAGACAGTTTTATTGATTTATTTTTTTCGGTGTCCACAGATGGACTAGCCGTGCTAACGTTCACCAGCCGCAGGCCCCCGCGCTTCGAGTGCTCAGTTCGACCCCTTCCGCTGACGTGTCAGCTGCGTGACCCCACCGCAAATGAGTCAAATCGGCAGCGTGCCGGAGTCATGTGTCTACAGCGCGACCCTGTTTCTTTTGAAACCAAAGGCGAATTTTAAAGTGGACGGAGGGCGGTAAAGCCGAGGACCCCTGTCCCTCCCACCCCAGCAGCCCACTGTCCTCCCACAGGCTCCCAGAAAACATCGCTTCTATTATTCATTTCTTTTAGTTATTCATTTTTTTCCCCTCACCTTCAGGTTCACATCACTGTAATGTGCGGGGGGAGTCACTGCCCTTTGACATCTCTCAAAAACCCATCTCTTTAGATTGTTCCTGGGCTTCCATAACTCAGGCCTACCCTGTCAGAACTCCTTATACTATGGATTTCTAAGTTAAATGGTTTCTGGCTGCACTGATTTATTGATCCCAGCTCTTGGTTTATGCAGTGATCTCAAGGCGCCAGCAATGCTGTATCCCCTTGTTTGTTGCTCAGCTTCTGGTCGGGGGGCGTGAGGTGGCGTTTTATGGGAGTTCGAAGGCTGCAAAAACCGTACCGTTGTTCTAGGATTTCTGGTTGAATCGGATCATTGCGGCTGATCACCATATTTGCTTTTATTTAAGCTCAGCGAAAAACACGTTTGGGAATCTCAAATTCTGTTTTGTTTTATGCTACCGCCTCCATTTAGGCTCCAGAACCGGTGGGAAGTTTGAGTACACTTGCCGATAACTGGTTATCCACTTGATGCTTTTCTAGGATTTCAGTTTGCATTTGTCCTCCACTTTTCTTCTTGGCCTGAGAGCTGTTGCCCAGCTTTGGGTGTTGATGGTGCGTTCTCTCTTCTCATTATTTCTCATATTTCTCTTTGTTGTAAGATTAACATCTTACAGATCTTGCACTGCTTACTGTGCGTAGACCTTTCTGAAAACCGTATTTGATTTTTGAAAATGTTTAGCGAGAATTAGAAATAAATATAGTTAAAAACCTCATGGTAAAGAGAAGCTGGACCTCGAACATTTATCCTTAATCTTCTGAGAAAACTGTGGGATAAACCGGTGAAAGACCCGTTTCATGTGAATTTTTGCTGCTGCATGACTCCATGGACGAGGAAGGGCTTTTTAGGGCTGCCACTTGAGGCTGAGGTGGAGGCTGAGTGCAACTCTATCCAAGCTGCATCATTTCAAATTCGAATTTCTTCCAGTAAATTTACTTAGTCACATTTTGGAGCAGTAGTTACCCCTGCAAACGTAAACACAGGAGTGGAGTGATCAACCAGTATGAAAATGCCTGAATGTGAAACATACGCAGGAACAAAACATGCAGAAATGAAACGGGTGTTGGGTGAGAAGACAACAAAGCCGCAACCAGTAGGCCGTTCTTCAAACGTTCATTTAAGTTAGCAAAACGCAAAAAGTGAATCTGTGAAAGCTGACTTTGCTGGGTGAACCCCAGGTTTGTCTTTGTTTTCTTCTGCAACCTAACCTTGTCTGTTTGGTGCTCACTTTTTGGGTTTCTCGATGTGTTGAATCCGTTTGCCGCATAATTAATTTTTTTACCTCATATTTTCAAGGCAATTCATGGTTTACGGAGAGTTAGCGGTATTGGAACACGGCGCGTTCAAAAGTGATCTGTACACAAAAAAAAATGTGCTACTTACACGTGAAAGGAATCTTATTAAATGTTATAAAAAATAGTATTATTAGGTTAGGTTACTAGCTAGGTTACGGTTATATCCAAAGCGAACTACAAAGGTGGATACTTTACGTTTCGCTGCGTAAGTTACACAACACACACAAGATGGCACCTGACATACTCAGTCACACGCTGGGAACAGGTCCGGTTCCCCAGTCCACCTGGAACACAAGTCTCTGGACCACGGGAATAAACCAGAGCACCTGAAGGAACCAAATTCAAACACACGCGCAAACCGTGGCGGACATTTCACAACATGAACAATGTTTCACGACAGACGACAGCTGATGTACTTTCGGAAACAGAGAACTGTGCGCATAATAATTTAATAATAGGAGTTTCGAGTGTAAAAGTAGAAAGATGAGACTGTAGTGGATGAAGTGCTCACCTGGTAAGATGTGCTGGAGCCTGTGATGCTCATTTCTGTAGCATGTGGGCTGAGGTGTGGGCCAAAGCCACAGCGGGTCCTTCTGGGAGTGTGGGTGGTACAAGAGGGTATTCGGGGTCAAACACTGAGTTATTGAAGCATCAGTCTGACATGTTAAGCCTTCATAAGGAGAAACTACAACAGCATAGAATAAGGCGGGAGGACTGCACTGGTGTCCGCAGGGAAATCTGAGCAGCGGATGGTAAGGTGACAGCTTCTCCCCTCGTTCCCAAATGCATAAATAAAATAAAACACCGTATACTGTATCCATTCCGGCTCAGTACACATCTCTAGGTGGGGAGACAAGCTGAATAAGTATGTTTTTAATCTAGCTTTAGAGAGCGAGATTCTATCTGATTCCTGTACAAAGTCTAGTGGATTATTCCACAGCTGTGGTTCTTTGTAGGGAAAAAAAACCGACTCCTGCTTCAGTTATTTGGTCCTCTCAGAATTGCCAAACCACGAGCGCCACGTGAGCCAAGGGAGTTTGCTGTAGCTGTTTCCTGGGTGCGGCACGCGTCCCTGGAGTTATGACATTTTAGGATTTCAGCTACTTATTCACTGGTCTTCACTGAACTAGAGGTCCGTGTTTGCTTTTTCTCCCACGTCATGTCAGATGCTGACACCCCAGAACAAATTATTAGATCCTCGCTGAAAGATAGACGCACGCCACGCGGTGTCTTAAAACACAACCTTTAGATCAGAGCCTACGCACGGCACTATGGAGCCAATTCACATTATTGCTTGTATACGGTGATTGCGGACCACCACCCCCCCCCCCCACACACACCCCCCCGTAATTACGGTGGGCCAACCTGGGTTTTCTTGGCTTCCCACTGTCCGCTTTAGCCGTGACATTTTCAAGCACGTTGATCCGAACCGCTTTCGAACCGAGGGCTGCAAATTTAACAAGCCGCACAAACCTAAAACCATCAATTTAAGTGTAAACTAAGAATGAGGACAATCTTTCCGCAATCAGCGCGTAAAACTGGACCATTTTTTCCCTTCTTTGCAACTATAACAGAGGGCTGGAGAATCACTCTGGTGTGTCTGTGAGATCCACCAGGGCTGTGTATCATTTTAATTTCTTAATTCTTCCCTTCCCACACTCCCATTACTCAAGGGAGTGGGGCAGCCCCATGGGGTAGCTTGGGGACCCCCCCGGGAGGGAGTTATAATGCGCGCCTGGATTGTGGGGACATGACAAATTAGGCTTTCTCTACGCCCACCCAGAATACAAATGAGTTTGAACAATCTCATATCGGGCCGCCTGGATTCCGCAGATCCTCCCGACCGCAGTACACAGCAAGACGACGCGCTTTGCCAGCACTCGGCGCAACCGCAAATTGGCGGTTCAGCGCAAGGTTAATAATTCGGCACCAACTGTCAGACTGCCAACTGCCGCGGGTAGGGAGATGTCAATAAGAAGATGCCGGCCGGCGCCGTGCAGCCACGGGACAGCCAGGCTGGGACAAGGTGCGAGAGCTGCCGTCACCCCAAGAATGACCCTGACACGCAATGTAGCTTCCAAAAAAGGAGCAAAGTCAGGCTTCCAGTGATGGATTGCACTTCGCCTCTTTTATTAAACCTGTTATCATATCCGGTACCTCATGAAAACATTACGGTTGGTATTTTCCTGGCTTAGCTCTGGTTTTATTCGAAACCCGAATTCTCCCCATTTCATAGAGCTGTATGTTTTCAATTATCTATAGCCACTTGTCCCGGTACAGGCATGGTGGTCCTGACTGTATCCCAGAAACATATAGTCTAAGGCAAGGTGCAGCACAGGACACCCCAGACAACAGTCCACAATAGGGCAATCACACACTTAGTCACTATCACATACACACATCCATCCATCCATTCTCCTTAGCCACCAATCTTGAGGAGGATTCTCGTGGTCTGGAGCCTATCCTGGAAGCAATGGGCGCTAGGCAATGAAACTCCCCTGGACAGGATACCGGTCCACCGCAGGGTGACCAGAGAGTGACCAGGCAACCTGAATCGCGTGCCTTTGGACTGTGGGAGGAAACCAGAGCACTTGGAGGACACACAGACTGTGCTGGACGCAAATACAAATCCATGAGGTGTAATACCGAACACCTTGATTCAGGGTTTCAGCCCAGCAGAACTCAGCTCTTGTTTCCTTACCTGACGCCACGGGAGTAGTACGTTTTATTTAAAAGAAACACTGCAATGGTTTCTTCTGATTATTATTCTAGTAATATCTCGCATACAGCAATCGTCCGCATTGCTTCCTTCTCCTATTTCAGTCAACACCTCATTTCGCAGGTGTTACAGACATTCGTATTTAATATAAAGAATTTAATCGCACGTGAAATCTGAGGCCGTAATCTCTCCTGGATCGCAGTAATTCTACACCATCCCGCCGACGGGTTTTCTGCCGCTGCGCTCCCAAGTAGAGGAAATTGTCATTGGCGCAACCGGCAGACTTCCGAGACTCTTATCAAAGTGTGCCTCGGCTTGAAATGCAAATTTGACAGGTCGAGGAAAATGAGATAATGCTTTAACAAAGCCACATTCACGACGCGCCTAATATGTTATTTGGATTTTGACATAAATGTAGCTCATCAATGCAAAGGGAACAATCTCACTGTCGCTCAGGCTGGAGCCTGCGAAGAGCTTTGAAGACCCAGTCCTCTATCTGCTCTCTGTTGTTGTTGTTGTTTGGGATCATTTTAAAATCAGGCACCAACTCTGACAGCTGTTTCCTCATGAATATTTTATTGTCTGTTGATATAAGTATTGATGGATTGTCATGGTAATGAGGAATTTTCTCAAAGAGAAAAGAACAGCCCCGCCATTCCGACCACTTTATTTGTCCAATTACCGGTGGCTGCAAACTTGTTTTTTCTCCCTTCTTTCTCTTGCTCAGCTGACTCCTCTTCTCCACATTACTGAATCAATAAGTGTGTTGTCAGCCTTGACACTTCTGCACGAATACGGTAGAAGGTTCCCAGAGTGCACGAGACTGCATTTTCATTATTACTTCTCGCAACAAGCGGTTTGCATTTCGGCGGCGTTGTTTAAAAACGATCAGTTGATTTTGTACGGCCTCGTTCATATTTCGATAAAACAACACAAATAAAAACGAAATCTCTAGTTGCTATACTTCCTAAAAAGTATCACCTAAAAAAAAATGTGCATTTGGTAGCACTTTTTTTTCCCCCAACATGGCACTAGTAAAACAGCACCTCCTTGGGCTCTGCTCTGAGGAACAGCTTCCTGCGATAGGCTGTCAGGCCCCAACCCCACCACCACCCGGTAGGTGTGTGTATCTATATGCTTTGTTTATTCCTGCAAACCCGTGTGTACGTGTGTGTGTATACTCGTGCATACGTGCGTGCATGTGTGTATCCGTCACTTTTTTGCATTTGTTTATTTATTGCATCTTTCATATATAGAATTTTTACCTTAGTCTATCTATATTTGGACTATCCCTTTATTACTACCCCTTGTTCTGCTTTATTATTCTTACTTTAAATTCTTTTTCCCCTTGTTCTGTGCACCATGGACCTGAGGATCTTCACATTGTGCCCCCTTGTATACTTGCTCTGTAAGGGTGTTTTGACAATGTGATTCTTGATTTTGTTTGCAGGATATTTCTCTTATTTGATAGGTACAATAGTATGTATCACCTAGAGGAATTTGTTTGTATTTTTCACACTTTGGGCTATTTTTAACATTATGCTTTGAATTTCAAGTTCTAGATTGAAATATTCATATCTCCCATTTACAAGGGTATGAGGGCTGTGAATCCCATTACAACATTTATATTTTACACAAAAAAGGCCACTTGCCTCACTGCAATATCCACTTTGAAATGAATAATTGCTGCTTCTGAGATTTATTTTCGGCTCACACAGTATTTCCAGCCCAGCTTGTACCTGGTCCAGCCTGTACCCAACATTGACTTTATGTCCCTCAGTAAATACGGCAAAACGGGGAATAACAAACATTAAAAATGAGGCTGTGTATTTGGATGACTTCCCTGCTGACAATTCACATGCATAAAAGAGCTGCTGAATGGCAGCTGGGGCACAAAAGGTTGATGGATCAGAACCAAAATCCTTCCGTTCATCCGTCCATCCAGCCACCCGTCCATCTGTAACCATTAACTGCTTTATCCTGGTCAAGACCACGTTGGTCCGGAGCCCATCCCTGATTCATTGCTCGCCAGGCTTTGGAACAACACCTGGGTGGGACTCCAGACCATCGCAGGGTTGATCACCAAAATGGAAACCAGCCTCTGCCGGGTGTGGCGACCTGGACGTTTGATCAGAGAGACCCGTGGACACTTGGGGACCAACAGAGAGAAGGAGCAGGAGGTGTTTTTTTTCTGTGCTTTGTTTCTCGCCAGAGGTTTGCTGTCGTTGGTGTTCTGACTGGTTTCGTTGTCGTGGTCTGCCCCAAAGAGCAGTAATATCTCAGTAATATCCTCACTCTCTTTCTGAACACTGCTGCCCTTGTCCCTGTCCAGTCCAGGTGGACTCACGTGCATTACTACTGAAGGTTACTAGTAGGGATTTAAACGTCAGAAGCGTACATTTTTCTGCAATTTTCCCAGAATTTACCTGCACAAATGTTTGACCTGTTTTGTCTAGCAGAAATTTAAACCGGTATTGCACTCACACAGTTACCTTGAAGAGCCTGTAATCCAGTCTCATGAAATTTCACATTTGCAGTGATTCATATGCTGAAAACCCGCAGCACCAATATGTTATTTGGCAAATTTGATGTTAGACATATATTTTTTTCTGCATAACATCGCATTGCTGCATATAAGTGTGCTGTGTGTTGCATTTTTCAGAGGAGACACCTGTCATGCATTTCTATTCAAACAGAGCAGTGGAAATATTAGTGCAAGTGTAATATCACCAGGTAACCTCCTTGCTGCGCTCGATGCGAACCGTAGACCTCCATATTTTTCTGCGAAAAAAAAGAAATTATACACACGGTGCGGGTTAAGCCTTGAAACGTGAGTCGACGAGGTGAAAGATGTGAATAGCAGAGAGGTTTCACTGACAAACTGCTCAAGCCCGCCTTTGAAGACGAGGCATTTTTTATCGGCTAGACGCGCGGTGCAGTTAGTCAGCGTAATGCTGGCGTGAATCATAAAGCAGACGGAACATCCGTCAGCCCTGGCGCTGACATCAAACCTTGATGAGGCTGATTTACCTCCCCCTACTTCTGTCTAAGTGGCTCGCAGACCCCTGACTGTGGTGCCACCATTGGACGCACTCAGCAGCTCAGCCCTCTTGTGAACTGTTTGAGCTATAAATAAAAACTGGGAATGAGACTAACTATCTTGATAATCCAGATTGTGGCTGTTAGGAAGAGGGAGGAGGCGATTCTGAACGAACGGAAAGAGACTTTTGCCGTGCCACGTCTACTGTGGAAGAACCATCTGGATGGTAGGTGATGGACATGGAGTGCAGGCGGTCAGCAAGGAAGTTGGCAGAGAGAACATTTTTCCCAAGGAGACCAGAAAGGACGAGTGGTCCGTCTACCGAGGCACCCCTCCTCTGCCCATTCGGTCACCCCGCCTGCACATGTGCCAGCTTGTTGGTGGTTGGTCGAAAAAGAAATGCTGCGCACCAAAAAACAGGAAAAAAACAGGAGAAGGAGGTCTATTACAGCAGTTTGGATCAGTGCAGGACTCTTTAAAGAATGAAATTGAGTGCATCGGTTTCAGAGGTCGATCGCAATTCTGGGGCCGTGAGGACCTGCAGCGTGCGTGATCGCCGTTGTTTGAAAGGACAGGTGGAAACCAGAGGCTCAAGTGTCACAGCGCTGATGAGAAAATTAGTACCTTTCCGGTTCCCGATGGACGTGACTGCGGACCACATGCAAATGAGCTCCAAAGGTAGCGCCGACTTTCGCCGGGGCTGTGGGATGTCCGTGGGCAGAGCTTGAGGAGGTCCGCCTTGTTAAAGTCAAGGTTCATCCACATGCGAGCTCCAGCAGAAGGTGTGGAAGGATCGGAGATGTTCTGGTGTTACCCATCGTCGAACATACGTTGCGGTCGGCATGCTGCAGCGGTTATGGTACTAATGATAAAAGAAAGGTGAAGCACTTTGTAGGATTTCCCTTTCTGGGCTTTTTACCTGCCCCTAATGTTTTCACTCAAGCATTCTCATATCTGCCTCTATACTTTGGACCCCACACACAGTATGCTTTCTTACTCTGATTATGACCTTTCTGATCAATGTCACCCTCTTAGCACCTGCTCTTTTCTTGAGGACTACGCTGGCGGCTGTGACTCACTTATCCAGCCGAGGCAAGGATTCGGCATGGAGCAGTATTATTTCTGAACATAATGAAAACGCCACTTTCGTAACCTTACTGGTGATCTACTAAGGTGGATTTTCATTGGAAAACAAGGCCGATGAGCTGCTACGTGTATAAGAACCAAAGGAGATTTGAGTGACCCCCCCCCCCCAACCCAGCCACTGCTCCTCAGAGGACTTGGAACCTGCAATGCCAAGAATAGTGGGGCGAATTCAATACAAGATAATTAAGAAATCCATGAAGGAGGGGAAAATAAATTAACTGGGCTGGCGAACATGGAATGCATCAATCATTCCTTGCAAGCCCACCCCCAGCCAACTGAACCCCCACCCCAGGAGGGCTCCTGGTGTTGATTTCTTATTCTCCCCCCTGCGCCGAAGCAGAGGACGAGAACGTCGATCGAGAGCCTCGTCCTCCCAGAAAGAGATCAGAACACAGGAGATGCACAGGAGAGCGATAGGCTGCAGGCTTGGGCAAGGACATCCAGAGATGTCCACCAAAGCTCCTGTCTCCGGTACCGGCCTGAACCCAGATATCGATCGCAAGGGATAACATACGCAGCACAGATGGGAGAGGATAGGATGTGATGAGCTCCTTTCTCATGTCCAGTTCAGCCACTATGTCAATGTTATTCTGCAGTTATTATTATGCTAGACTGTCCTTGCTAAATTATGTTGATTTTTTTGTAAAAATTTGATCCTTCATATCCACATATGCTCCATAAATGTTCTTCCACATCCAGGTGGGTTTTCACTAGGTGCTCCGATTTCCTCGTACAGTCCAAAGACACGCGTTTCGGGTTATTTGGTCACTGTAAATGACCTATACTCTAGTGTGTGAACGTGCGTGTGCGGACAAGCTGCGGTAGACTGACGTCACATCTCGGGTTTAGTTTCATACCCGTTCACCCGGGGATTCTGGAATAGACTCCGGAGTGCTGTGACCATGACCAGAATAAAGTGGTTAAAGCTCTTTACGGATTGTTGGATTAGTGTATCCTCTGTAGAAACTGAGAAAAAGGTTTCTGATGTATCTTGGACGATTTCTGGGAAGTCCCAAGGAGGTTCTCCAAGCCTCACCCTTATACATGTGGTATCAGTTAAAAGCATAGACTGTCCTCTATATGGCTCAGTGCTGTACACGTTCAGTTTGAAAGATGCAGTTCAAAATATGTGTCGTCTAAGGTGGACAAAAATGAATGGTCTCAAGAGGTGATTCACACAGTGATGTTCCTGACTTGCGTTTGTCGGGCACAAAAACGGGGCCTTTAAACCGATGTGGATCATAGTCTACTTCATATGATTATAAGACTTTTCAACAGGGTAATTGAACTATAGTTGGTTAAGAGGCCCAGTCCGTTGTATATCCATGCAAAGAAGAGGTTTTGAAATCCGTTTGCCATTACATTAGTGGCAGTTTATAAAAAGAACAAAATGCTTTCTGCAGAGCCCTCCTAGGGACCGCCGTTGTCGCCGGCTAGTTGAACCCGGCATTTAATCTGTACGAGCAAACGTCACCCACGCACAAAATTAATGTTCACAGGGCTGCGTTTTACAATTCACATTCTGAAACAGAAGTGTAAAGGAGAGCAGAAGAAAACAATAAGCCATAAATAAGAAAATGCGGTACGCGCTACGACTCAAGCGAATCTGGTTCCACGCGACCACATCCTGGCCTTGTCCAGGTTGGTGTTTTTGGAGGCCTTTTGGTCGCCGTTCCTCACTCCTAATAATTATGGTTTATTGAGCTGCTCAGAGAAAAACCCGGTCAGGATTTCACAGGTTGCCACGGTAATTTGTCATGCAAGGTTTTATTTACATCAGCTTGAAGTGGTTGGCATTTTTTCATCGTTTTTTTCTTTTTGTTTGCGTTTCTCGCAGCCAGCAACAGATTGTCAATATATCTACTTTTTGTGGAGTTTGCAGAGCAATTGTATCCTGCAGCTGAACATCATGAAAGCTGCGCTGGGCGTCACACGTTCCGTTAATTTTAACGGTTTATCAAAATCACCATTGACTCGACCCTTCTCTCGATATCCGGGTGTTTTTCTGGTGCGACACAGTTTTCTACCCATTGCGAACAGTGCCATACTTTTAAACCCTTTATGTTTGCGTTCAAAAATATTAAAAATGAAAATTTCCCAAATTGTACGTGTTGTGATGGTGGGTGTGTTCAACTCAGGGTCGGGACTGGAACACAGTATGGGTGATATAATCCTGAAAAAAGTATACAATTTTGCCCAGAATTCATTTGACTAATTCTTATAAATTTACATATTATTAATTTGTGTTGTTTTTTTGCTTGTCTTTATTTGTTGCACAATTTTCAAATGTTGTTTTTATCATTGCCTCAGCAATTTTGACTGTTATTATTTTGTACCGATAACTTCGATATAATATTTCTTGTTCCGTTGCTGTTATGATCACAACTGAAATATGGGTCCATGAACTACGAGATCCGAACTGTTCGTATGTCCTTTGACCTGCATATATCACTATCGGCCATTTTATTAGGCACCCATGGCCATTAATACATGCAGCGTACCTTGTATAGTCGAACATGGTTGTGACCCAGTGTACACTGAGTTAGTTTATTAGGTGCAACTACCTAGTAGTGTGTTGTGCCTTCTTTAGCCTTCAGAACAACAAGAATTTGTTTGGACATGGATTCTAGAAGATGCTGTGTTGTGCAGGAACGTCGTGTTGCAAAATTGCTGCAAAATGATCGGCCCCACAGTCTTGCTATGAACATCCCTTTCCACCTCATCCCAGAAGGTCCCTCACTAGGGTTGAGACCTGGGGAATGTGCAGGGTACTGAAGCAAGGAAAACTCGCTGTCATGTTCATGGAACCATTCAGCGACGACATGTGCTGTGTGACATGGTGCAGTTCATATTGAAAATGTCCAGCCAAGTGGGATAAACTGTAGCCAGGAAGGAATAAATTTGGTCAGCAAAGCTGTTCAAATACACTGTGACATTCAGACATTCTTCAGTGGGTATCAGGTATCCTAATGTGTACCGGGAAAACATTCCCCTCACCATCTCGTTGCCACCACCGACCTGTACTGTTGGCACCAAACAGGATGACTCCATGGACTCCCAAATTCTGATCCTTCCATGAGCATGTTGCAAAATGAACCTGGATTTAGCTGACCAGGCAACTTTTTTAACTTCTTGACAGTCCAGCTTCGCTGCTCCCATGCCCACTGGAGATGCACTTTATTACTTTTGGCTGACAGTAGGCGCACCCTGCTGCAATGCTTCAGCTGCCCATTCAAGACAACGTCTGATAAGTGTTGCATTCTGAGAATACATTCTATACACCAGTGCTGAATTCAGATGTAATTTGCCTGGTTGTAGACTGTCTGTTTGCTTGAACGATTCTTTCAGTCCTCCTTTGACCCCTCTGATGGACGAGCTGTTTTCGCTCAAAAGATCATTGGTACTTCTTTTTTCTTTCTCCACTTTTTTGGTAAACCCTTGAAATGGCTGTGTGTGGCAAGGGCTGGATGACAGCCTTTTGTGAGATGCTAGAACAAGCACATCTTACCCCAACTGTCACGCCACGTTCAGAGCCCCTAAGGTCATTCATTTTACCCATGGCAGTGTTAAACTGAACACTAACTGATGCATGATTTATGCCACGCACAACACTAATGTGACCTATAGCCAGTTTGCGTGTGAAAGCTGGAAACTCAGTGTACAAAGTATGCAGATAAGGTCTGGAAGTTCACTTACTGTCTGAAAGAATACTACAATAAGCCAGGCATGTGATCTGACAATGAACGGGGTTCAGTCGCCGGTACCCGCTGCACTGATTCCAGCATTCCAGAAACGGCCGACATTGTGAGATTTATTAAACGTGTGTACCTAATAAAGTGGCCGGCGAGTGCACGTGCCTTCTTTTGCGAACATACGCCGATCGATGCCGAAACACATCTTCGTACAAAAAAAAAAAATGTTTTCCCTACGTTTGTGTGTGCAATCCCATCCCTCTTGAATAAATTTATTTGCAAATATTCAAACGTTTTATCGAGATTTTTTTTTCCCCAAACGAGGTTCAAAAGGGGTTTTTAAAATTTGAAAAAGGTGAATATTGCCTCTTACTTGAAATGCGCTCGAAGGTGACTCCTTCCCAACAACCTTATTAAGATCACTGTGCCTTAACTGCAATTGACAGAAATTAAAAACGGATGCAGAAGATAGGTAGCCCTCGACGCTCTTCCACGCTGCAGAAAATAACCCCGAATTGTTTAAACTTGCCCGCTCCTCTGCGTATACAGGCTGGTTTATTTTGTGGTTTAAAGTTCTTTGTAAAGCCTAGAACTGTTAGCGCGTGTCCTACCTTCGCCTGTCTTTCACGCCACGGAGATTAGCACACAATCCACCGATAAGACGATTCGGTCGGTATCGGTTATACGAATAAAATCGACAAGGGGACGGTCCCTAATCTCGAGATTGTTCTCCGACACCGCGGTCTCGATTTCCGTCGCCCGCTCTGATCAATGAGCGGCGTGGCGTGTGTGATAAGTAGCTGTCAACGGTCTCTAAATATAAACACAGATATAGGAAAAGTGAGAAAGTAATATATGTTTTAATACACAAGTGCCACAAAGGAGCCCTGGGGAAAAATCATTACTGGTCGCGTCAAAAGCGAGGTTTAGGCTGTTATTATTCAACAGCACCAAGAAACGCAAGTGTCAAAATACAACCACATATAGCATCTTTCTTCTCGATAAGTGTGTGTTAGCGCCATTTCAGACATTAAAACATCATCATAGTAGCGTCGTGTGGGGCTAGGTGTCTGAATGTTAAAAATGTGACTATGGAAACCTTTTATACGTTTGCTGGAGCCCGTAAAAGAATTTTTTTGCTCGTGGGGCTCTTAACTGTAATTTTCACAGGTTATTTTGAATAACTTCAGTTTATGTAATAAAACTGACGTCATGTGGACAGAAACACAGTTTGGAAAATCTCGACACGTCTATCGTCCCTCGGAATCATCGCCGGTGTCATCACTGACATTCGGGGGACGCGGGAATATATTTTTGGTTAATTCATTTTACAGAATTTGTGTAGTGGCCATATTTGAAGATCGTGTCAATTTAGCCGCTTTTTCCCAGCGTGATATAAAAATCGGTGGCTATAAAATTCCCATTTAAAATTAATTTCCATCCAGATATTTGGTCTAGGAACAATTATTGGTGTATATCATATGGGAATGTTTGTTTTCATTTTTTTCACAGAATGCAGTTTTTAGCAGTTCAAAATGTAATCTTTATTAGTATCCAATCTGCAAAAAAAAAAAAAGGTTATATTTAACAAGAAATAATCAAGTGTGCTTTCCAAATAATAGCCTTCACTTATTTATTTTAATGTATTCCGGGAGTAAATAATAGACAAAACGCCACTGCTAGAATCTTCAAAGGTTCTCTTTGAAACCCATTTTAGAGCTGTGCACGTGTCGACGACGCGCCGCTGCTGCGTTTTCGTGCCCCGCTCTCCAGAGGCGTGTCGGAATGATGCATTTTACCGCGGTGGCCCAGTGTGCCCTGAGCGGCGGCGCTCACCTCGAGACGCGCTCGCGGACTGACCCGCACGTCTGCGGCATCTGTGGGCCACCGCAGCAAGCTTGCTCCCAGGGGTGCGTGTGTCAGACCCCGAGCGCACCCCACACACACACACACACACACACACACACACACACACACCCTCCTCTGCTCTGCTGAACCCAAGCGCAAGGAGAGCGGTGTGTTTCAGCCTCCCCTCCTTAAACATGTCCACATCCATCCTCCACCCTCCACCAGCCCCTCCTTGGCTTAAAAATAGGAATGAGCCTAAGGCCTGTTTTTTCTTACACAGTTATCTGCGAGGACAGCAAGAGGATGCGGCATCAAGGCTGACATGCCCGGGACTTGACCCAGCACTGTCCCGGTGTTTCATCTATCAGTCCAGGGTCTGAGCGAGTTCATCAGCTGTGGGCAAGGAGGCAGTTTAGAACGGGACGTGTGTATGTCTGTATTACTTAAAAATGAGGGTCAAAAGTGCAGGTGATGAAGCCAGCTGATGTTCAAGCGGCCTCCGCCACCCGACACTTTCGCTCACGTCCCGTTGCCTCCGCTAAGTCACAGCTGACTGCTTCCTTTTTTCCTTCCCCTCGGTGAAACAAACCCAGCTACGACATCCCGGCGCACCCTCCAACACCAGGTGTCCACTTTAACCGACTTCAGTGTCGACGGCACGCCGTTATTTTACCGCATTTAGTGTCAGATTTACTTTGACTTTACAGCTTCGGTCACAAAGAGGGAAATTTATTAAAATTTAATTCATTTAATTTGGTCTGTTCCTCGACAAATACATCTGGCAAAGGCGAATTTTCTAACATTTTAAACTGGTTTGGACAAAAGGTAACAGCTAAATCGTAGTCATTAATAACTCAAGTTCGCTGCCTTGAACTTCGCTGGCGTGTCGTCCGAATGTGGCCTCCAGTCGTAGCAGCAGTAGCGGTGTTCAGGGGCACCGAGTGTGTGCAGCACCCCTGAAGCCAGTGCGCAGTATAAAAACAGAGAAGGACCGCCACAGGGTTGTGGGTTCTTTACCAGCTCATACTGCTCTTGCCTAAGAAGATGTCTGTCCGAAGTTCCCCGGATCCTGCATCCCTCCTTAAGTCCCGTGCGCCCGTGATTTTTCAGTCTCCCCCTCCCTGTCTTCTTCAAGCCCTGCAGTCCCATGTCTCCAAACCAACCTGTCCTTGCGTCTGCAGCTCACTGAGTCACCGCTGCACTAAACTTGTAAGTAAAGCGCCGCATTTGGATTCGATTTTTTTCAATTCATTTTATTTTTATAGAGCACTTCTTCTCACACAGTGACCCCGAGCGCAGAACAACAGAGAAAAACAACAGAGCAGAGAACAGATATAAAGTAAGCTTATGGGTAAGAGATTAGTTATACATCTAATAATAAGAGCAATTATGCTGGGTAAAAGTGTAAAACAGGGTAAACCTGCCGGCAACTGAGGAAAAAAAACAAAACTCCCATCCCAAAAAGGTGGGGGAGAAAATTAATGCTCTTGGGGTCCAAGTGCCAGCAGCTGCCAACCCCTCCTGGGCTTCTACATATAAAAACAGCCCCAGCAGTTGCAGCCAAGAACGGCTATAATGCTTGTGGACAACATGGTGTAAGAGAGTAAAAACTGAATAAATTGACGTCGATGTGCAGGTATGCTGATCTTGCCCATCATGGTGAGGGGCCCTCAGCTCCCAGCAGCCTGGGGTGCTGCTCACATTGCTGGTCTTGGCTGGCTTCATCAGGGGTATCAACCACGTGCACTTGTGATACAGAAAAACTCAAACAGTACAAGACCGGTTTGGCGTCTAACAGCATAAAGAGACTACAGAACTTGTCAATCCGTTCTACACCTCTTCCCTGTGTGCTCCTGACACTGTGTGGGAAAGATCACCTTCTGAGCATATATACTATCTGAGCTACCCGACGCTGGCCAGGTCAAAAACATGTAGCGATGAGAAGGTAAAAAAAGTCATATACATTATATAAATCACCAAACTGTTTCGCCATTAACCAGTGGTTGAACAAAGTACATTAGTAATGTTAGACAGGCGAACACCAGAGAGCTGAACAGCAGGTAACACCGGTGCCTCGCTGGAGCTCGGCTGTGGGATCAGAGGTGGATTGAAATTTCAGGTGCAGCTCTGTCACTGTGGGTTTCACGCACCCTCAAGTTCCCTCCAGATGTTCTGGTTTTGCTCCCCTCCCACGGTCTGAAGACAGTAGACGTTCATACGTGTGACTGAATGAGAGCGTGTGACTGGATTGGTGTCCCTTCCAGGGAGCACCCTGCTTCATACCCTGCGCTTTTGGGACAGAATAGGCTCCTAACCACCGTGATCCTATATTGGACGGGCAGAAGTTGACAATGGACGGATGGATTTCTTAGAAGCCAGAAGGCTCTAGAAGAGCATGTTTTGGCTCTAAAACGCAGATGCCTCCTTATCTCCCCACACTGACAGTTGTTTTCTTATCGTCGCTTTGTTTGTTAATTAATTTATAGCCTCTCATCTCATCAAAACTTATCTTTTCGCCATTATTTAATTAATCCTGCTAATTTGAGACATATTTAAAGGAAAGGTAATTAAATACGCCATAGCGTCGTTCGCGTCGTCCGTCCACGGAGTAAGCCGATTATCAGCGATAACCGTGCGGCCAAACAAAGGCCATATCTAAAACGCTCTAAAAGGGCTTATCTAATATTTAAAAGCTCCTATCTCACAGCGCAGTGGAATTGCCTTAAACCCTCCATCGCGCTTCGGTGTGATTCATCGTCCGCAGCCTCACAACCCAACGGCGCCATCCCTCCTTTCTATTGTTCTTACTATTAATGTTGTTTTCCAAAAGCGCCACCACAGCAGACATGAATCATTCGGCACGCTTGCTCATACCCTGATAATTTAACCGTGCCGCGACTCCCCGCTTTTGATATACGAGGCCAGGATCCACTCAAATACGCGCCCAGGTCATTTTATTGAGTTATTTTTCCAGTCGCCACACGAGGTCTTCCTTTAATTGTCCAGGCGTGCCGACGCTGTTACAGTCAAACTTTCGAACGTGTTGTGCGGAATGATTTCAGCCTGGCGGGGATTATATGGAAGTCGGAATGGCTTTACGTGTCAGAGCAAGTGGTATCGTGGACAATTATTCACCAAGCTTTACTATGACCCTTTGTTATTTACTTTTTGACAAACATCCACTGAGCGTCAGCTGTCCTCGCATACAGTACTGTGCAAAAGTCTTAGGCATGCAGCTTCAGTGTGTGTTGGGAAGTACAGGTAGATTCTTATCTACCATCAGGGGGGTTTCTGGTTGGTCCCAAATTCATTGTGCAGCCTGAGAATGACCTCAAACACCCAACCTCAGTCATACACAACTACGTTGAGCAAAAAGAAGGAATCCTGCAACAGATGCTATGGTCCCTACAGAGCCCTCATCTCAACATGGTCAAGTTGGGAGGACATGCAGAGACAGTCAAAGTGTGCAGAAGAACTGTGTCCAGTTCCTCAAAATGTTTGGAAGAACCTACCGACCTCCACCTTAAACTGCATGCAAGTTTGCATAAGAGAATTGATGGTGTTTTAAAGGCAAAGGGTGGTCGCACCAAATATTGATCTGACTGAGGTTTTTTTTGTCTACTGCACTTTTTAGAAGGTTTATCGATTAATAAGTATTCATGGCATTATTTTTGGAACCGTCCTTGCTTTATAGCATTTTTCCCACAGGTGCCTAAGACTTTTGCACAGTACTGTATGTTACCAAAATATGGTTTAGCCACTGCTGCTAAAAGGGGGCAGTTAGCAAAAAAAAATGCGGAGAATAAAACTCATTCAGCGTATGCTTTTATTCACTTGTGCAATGCTTTTGTACGAGGCTGCTTAGAATTTAATTTTTGTCTACTAAGATTCCTACAGTTGGTATCACTTTACAGCTGAGTAATTTCCAGTGGAGCATTCTGGAACATCTACACCGATCAAGGGTACAACAGCATAAACAGAAATTCAAGTCCTGGACCTCCGTAGGGTATAATCTTGTCATTTTATAGCCACTGTTTTACAATAAAAGGTACTGGGTTAATTTAGGGCACGTATCTTATTCTTAGGCACGACAGAAAGAGTCAGATTCAAGCCCAGGACCTTCTGACTTTAGGTTTATAGTCTGAGCTGCTGCCCAACAACCAAAAGTAGCAAAGCAAAGGACTCTTGATCAAAGCAGTTAATTCTAAATTGCCCATAAAATATGGTCAGATGGTGTAACTGGATAAATAACAGCAAGATTTTAAGTTGCTGTGGAGAAAAGTGTCAGCTATAACCAAAAATAGTCATGTAAGGTTGCAGCTGTGACCACTACACTACCTACTACCCCAGTGTGAGGGTCAAAGGTCACAGCTTCTAGAATGCACCTTTTTTTACCAACAGGGCTAGCCTTAAGGTTAGGGTTAAGGATGGAGAAGACTTTTAAAGCAACTTACAGGTTTCTTATCGCTTTTGTTAGGCAGCCGCTGGCGTGAGGAGTCGTCACGGCCGCGAACACCCGCGGTTGTTGCGGATGTTACTTATTTTAGGTCTTGCTCTTATAGTGCTGTTCTGACTGTGATCCTGGTTTGCTAACCATGCTGTGATTTTAAATGAATTTTTTCCCCCTTTTTTGGGGTCCAGTGGACCAGAAGAAAAAGAGGGACAGGATTCATTGCCGATGAGTAACGGGAATTAGTTTCATCGCAATATGTTTACCTTCTACAACAAGGTGGCAAACTCAGTGTTAACATTCACTTGCTGCTGGCTGATAATACAGGTTTTTTTTAGATTTTAGCAAGGGATTTTTAGTTGGGGACGGAAGGGTGGAGGGATAGATGCAGCCATTTCAGTATTACCGTGTCTTCCGTGTATTCAGCGCAGCAGAAGTTAGTTACTCAGAAAATGTAGCTACACCCAACTAAAATTTAAAAAGCCTATTTGTATTTGACTTTTTTAATGGCTAGATACTTATCACTGCATTTCTGAAATAATCCCCTGATGAAAATAAGAATGATTTTTTTTTGTTGGTATAAACCCAGCTGCGTATAATCTCACTTATCGCATTGACATTTTGGGGGATTTACAGCTCCCAGTGCGGCTAATGCTCTATGGTTCATTAATAGAAGCGTCTTCCTCTCCATGTGTCCCAGTCGCCGACTGCGAAGCTGTCCACCTCACACCCAGATGGCTGAATTACCGCTGAAAATAAGCTCCTCACATTCAAATGGAAATGGGTGGTGAGAATGGTGAGGATGTACCATAGGAGCCACGAACAGCAGGTAGACAAGTTACATGGTGCAGGATTGTGGTCCAGTTGTGGAGATGGTTGCAAATCATCCATTTGGTGGCTCTTGGATATTTCCTTGGAATTATGGCGTTATAGTTTCCCAAGACCTCCATCTTAGTAACATGTTGTGGCAGGACCTTATTTATTGTAGCTCTTTGTAAGTGATCTTCCTCAAGCATCACTGGGGACAGTAGATGGCACATTAGTGAGATCCATCCCTGTATAGCTGAAGGACCCAGGTTCAAATCCCTGCTGTTGGTTTAGTACCCTTGATCAAGACATTTACTCTGAATAGCCCCGGAAGCAATTCCACAGCTTTATAAATTATTAAATCATTGTAAGTATCTTAGTACACAAACTGAACAGTGCACGTGCTTTGTGGAAAAGCTAGAGATGAGTCAAATGGTAAACAATGAGCTGGAGCAGTTCTGTAAGAAAAACTGGGCCAGAATTCATCTGATGCCACATAAGATACAAAAAAACCTGATACAGAATATAGTTATTTTCAGTAATTTACAAAAGGATAAAGGGGTTTTACAAACTACTGGATGTTGGAGTCCACTTACTTTTTCATATATGCTATGTGTTAGGGTGTATAGTGTGTTAGGGTCGGAGGGGAGTCGGAGGGGAGTAGGTGGGTAGGTTGTTAGGTGGGTAGGGTAGGGCTCTATGCTTTATCCCAAGTGGGTAAGCGCAGGATATCTGTCAACTTATCCTGAATATTCATAAGTAAGTGGTTGAATAAATAATGAGAAAGTCTGTTAAATCCAACGGAAGGGTGATCTTCTGTTGACCCGGTGACAACTGGACGTGGGATAGGAACGTCCAGGGTGGATGTCCTCTGAGTTCCGTGGTTTCCTCCCACAGTCCAAAGACATGTTTCATTTGAAACGGTGACTTTGGATTGCCCATGGTGTGTGTGTGTGTGTGTGTGTGTGTGTGTGTGTGTGTGTGTGTGTGTGTGTGTGCGTGCCTGACATCATAAGCCACCTTGAATAAAAGCATCAGCTAAACACCATGTAGTGATCAGTCATATGTTGCTGTGGAGAAAAGCACCTGGTAAATGAATAAATATAAATGTAAATATAAACATAAATAGATGTAATGTAAACACT
Organism: Arapaima gigas; assembly: GCA_900497675.1. Classification (NCBI taxonomy): domain Eukaryota; kingdom Metazoa; phylum Chordata; class Actinopteri; order Osteoglossiformes; family Osteoglossidae; genus Arapaima; species Arapaima gigas. The sequence continues at coordinate 243,832 of UFQX01000320.1, forward strand.
CTCATATGAAGAATCGTAAAACAGGAGGTTGTACTTCCTTTTTTATTTTACTGTAAATCTATGTTGTGTGAATGTGCGCTGCAGTTTCTTTCTCACGAGTATTAAGATTTTAATTTAATTTTTTTTTCCAGTATTTTTACAACAGTTCCACTGCATAATTGCACTTTTCAAACAGCCGAAAATAATAATTTCAGAGGTTGCCGTTTCCTGTTCGCCCTCTTCTATGAAACTCGCTGTCTGAGTGGCCTTTTATTCGGGCCGCTTTATTGAAGGTTTGCACGTATTTGCTGTTTTCCTTCCAGTTTTCCAGTGGTTTCTTTCAGTCAAAAAAAAAGTAGCACGCGAGGACAAAAGCAACGAAGGACAGCAGCCAAACAATGTGGGTGGCTGAAGGCCACAAGGACAGAAACTTCTCGGTGGCAGGAGTAGCTCAAAAGTCAGAGATGTTTCCTCAAGCAGCTCCGCTCTTTGTGAACTACTGACTGACCGAAAATTATGGCAATAATAAAAATTTCCCTTCTACAAGCACGATACAATGGCTTTCAAAACGTCTTTCCACCACGACGACCGTTGGACGTTTCCGTGTGTTCCTGCTGATCTGAGCGCCTCGCGTGGAATTCTACACTCCGTTTTTTCAGCGTCTCCATTCATCGGGTCCCTTCAGCTCATCTGCCGTAATAATTCACCGGATTTTATTTCAGTCACGATAACTGCGCTGTTATCTCCCTCCTTCTCTTTCCCCAACACAACTTTCTCCTTTAGCTCCTGCTGCATTTTGAAACGTTTCTTCAAAGCCCTTTTTTCCTCACTTTCCTAAAATATTCGATTAACTTTTGGAGAAAGTGGGGGGGGGGAATCATTTACAGCTTTCTCCCACAATGCCTTTTTAATGAATTCCGTGCAGGGCCTATTGTAATAAATCTTTCATTACCAAGTACTGTACAAGTTGTTGAACACGGCCCTCCTTTTAATCCTTTCAACAAGCCAATTCCCCTAATTCTGCCAGGGAAAAAAATCCTTATTTCGCGATGCGGAGGGGAGATCCTGTCCTAGAGCAGGGCGGCAGAAAGGTGCCACAATCCACGCGAGATAAATGCACTTAATTCTTGTTTCCCGCGCTGAATAATGTGCCGAGTCAGGATGGGACACAATCGTGTCATTAGGAATGAATTTGTCGTAAGAGATCGGGAAGAAGGTTACCTTCCGGGCACGTTGTCCCAATTGTGCGGGTAGCATATTATGGAGACGCCGAGCGCGCGGATAGAGCCAGAATTGGCCGACGCCGAGCCGCGGCGAGCTAAGCAGAATTTCGAAAGCCCCGGGATATCGGGAGAATCGCACTCGTAATAGTGTAATTTGTTGGAGTCTCACCGTTGTGCGCGTTTTAATATTACACAGACCCGGTAACAAATTGCTGCGGCGCATTGTGTGCATACGCTTGTGTAAAATAAAACTATTATTCCTCGCGTTGTCTTTTTCCCGCACATTTTGAATACTGACCACGCCGGGTGCTTTGACTAGTTCCTTATGTAAGACTAACTACGCCACTACAATATGGAATAACAACTAGCTCATGTTATTAGCTGGGGCGGAAGCGCGGGGTGAGGTGGGGACGTGGTTTTATTCGTATTAAAAAAAAAAAGAAGACCCCCATTCGGAGTGTTTGCCGGGAACGCACTAGATCGTTTCTTGTGTTATTTACAAAGACGCCTTTTTTGACCGTTTCTTCTACGTTCTTAGTAACAGCGGTGATTTCGCTCCTCGCAGAGCTGGCACCTGAGACCAGAAATAGCCCGATTAAAGTGTGTAAACCGGCAACCCCACTTTTACTGCCAGGAGGGGGTAAAGAGAGAATTCCATAATTCAACTTTAAACATCTTTACAATTGTTGAGTCGTGCTTACCGCGCAAGAAGACTGCCGTTGCGGAAGGACTTTAACACGCACCTGTGCGCGGGAACCTTAAGGCCACCTGTGCTCAGGTGTGACCTATTAAAGGCCGCTTAAGCAGCTCTGGCGAGCGGGAACCCGGAAGGTTTGCGTGTTTCCCCGAGGTCAGCGTGCATTCGTGCGCTCAGACGTCATGATCTCGACATCTTCTGTGACACTAAATGCTTTAAAATGCGCTGTCCCTCACTATCATTAACCGTGGTCCATGCAGCGTTGTGGAGGTTGGAGACTATTCTGGAAGCACAGGGCATTAAAAAAGTACAGTGGACAGAATATCTGTCCACTGCAGGGTTGAGATAACAGAATTACGTGTTTTGCTTATTATTTTTTAAAAACAGTGTATTGGTTTACTTTATGTTTAATAACTTGCATTGTTGTACACATATATATATATATTTTAAACTAAACACACATTTTATCACAGATAATTTTAAAGATTTATAAATACATGTTTTATATATATATATGTGTATATATAAATATCTGTGATAAATTGCGTGTTTAGTTTAAAACACATCATCCTCAGGGTGTTTTAGCCTTGGCCAAGTTTGTCCTTATGAATTAGGTATGTTTTTATGTACATTTCCCCCCTTCTCTATACATCGGGCTGAGATCCACCGCGAATACAGTTTGATCAGCATATCTGCACTCGCTGAAGCTTCCCGGTGTAGATCCTGGCGTTTCAGGAAGAGAGTAAATCCACCGCTGGTCTATCGGGAGGACTTTGGTGGAAAGTGTTGAGATAATAGCTTGAAAATACAGGTGAAGCTGGCAGTAAAGCTGAAAAAAAAAAAAAAATCAGAACCTACTGAAGTGTGATCTTACGTGGTGGAGTGAATTTATTCGTCTTTTTCTCTTCTGGCTGTGGGAATAGACTGGTGAATTTATGTTAGCACAAACAAAATACACCTGGACAAATAAGAGGACAAGAGGTGTTGTGAGGACGATGTTTAGAGAGTAAATAACACAGGACGGTAAAAGACAGTGTAGATGACAGGCATTGCAGTTAAACTGAGCCTCCTGAGGTTGGTGAAGAACGGCTCAAAGGTCAAGACCCATAACAAAAAAAGAGCAAGTAGGGGTGCCGACGAGGGTGGCGGAGCGGAGAGCGGCCCGACGGTCTCTGCTCCCCTCCTGTGCCGACCCGCGCGGTCAGCGTGACTTCTCTCTGTTCCCGCCGTAAGGAGACGGCGAGTGGGAGGGGGGCATCGCAGGACTCCAGCCAGGATGGACAGTCCCCCTCAGAAAACAGCTCTTCAGAAGCACAGCCTGTTTTCCACACACTGTTTTTTCCCCTTAAATTATTACTTAGGGCTGGGAAAACCACTACAGCGGAGCAGGAGCGTCTGGCTTTGCTGGTGCTGCAGTACATAGATTATAACTTCAGATCTGAGCAGACATCAACCTAATGGCTTTCAGCCTCGGACCCACTAGAATAGTTACGCGTGTATGTACTTAATATAAGATGCCTCAGAACATCACATTTATCCATACATCTACTTATCCAATGCAGGGACACCACGGCCTGCAGCCTATTCCAGAAGCACGGGGTGTGAGGGAAGGAAGACCCTGGATCTGGGTGGGATCCCAGTCTGTCCCAGGGTAATCCTACACACACTGATTTCCCTCACACCAGCAAACAATATGGGCAAGTCTGAGTCACCAACTGACACAAAACACTTATCTTCTGACTGTGGGAGGCAGCCAGAGCACTTGCAGGAAACCATTGAGGATATTTTTTTTTAAGTGTTCTTTTTTTAAGTTCTCATGTTTGTGCACAATTTTAAAAGATACTAACAAGTACCAAGACGAAAGTGGTCGGGGTTTAAATTTGCATACACATATGTAAATTAATGTTTCCACGCCTCTACAGCTTAGTAGTTTTGAGCTTTGACGGCGGGATAAGGGTTGAATAACAATGTTTGTAGATATTTGATTTATTTTAGTTTTTACGTAAACACAAACACGTGGACTCTTTCAAACGTGGACATTTCAAGATTGTTCCGAACCATTGCTTTTGGTAACAATAATGCATGATATAAAATTTTGAGCCGGCTGAAGACGACGTTGAAATGTTTGTATTTTTCACTCCAAACATTGTTTGTGAACTTTAAGATTGGGAGACGTGTTAAACAAAAGTAAGAATAAAACAAAAACGAGATTTTTTTTTTTTTTTTTTTAAATTGCAACATCGTAATCCAGCACTTATCCCAAATCCAGACCTCAGAACAACCACTTTGGGCTAGTGTGGCTCCAAACGTGTTCCGAATGAGAAGATGCCTCCACGGTAGTTAGTTTGTTTTTCTAGGATGAGCTTATTTTACAAAGATATATAATTCAACGGCACTGGAAGGGTCTCGCTGGTTTTGAAAAGGTGGGCTCTCCGATATTAAAAGTGGCTCTCGGTGAAACTGGGTTTGAAGTGTGACACGCCGTTGTGCCATTGTGACTTTGTGAGCAGTAATTATACATCACGTTACATAAACACACATTAATTCAGGGCATTAGAAATAGCAGTCAAAGCCGCACTGGTAATATGCATTTGTGATTTCTAACACGCCTTTCCGCAACCCTTTTTAATTATACAGAAAAATGAAGAGTGTATAAATACACCAGAAGGAATTATTTGCTATAATTTATGTGGGATTCATTTTTTTTTTCCTTTTATTTTGGAGACGCTGCAAATTGCAAGTTTAATACAGAAGGCGCTGCGTGTTGATCAGTGTTCAAAAGCGTCGGACCCAGCTGGTGCAAATATTTATCTACGAGTGTCGCTGTTGTTGTTTTGCCCCCCCCCCCCCCCCCCCCCCCTTTTTTTTTTTTTTTTTTTTTTTTTTTTTTTATTTTT
>UFQX01000320.1:248636-286549 GCA_900497675.1 Arapaima gigas
TTTTTTTTTTTTTTCCCCCCCCCCCCCCCCCATTTTTTGAAATTTGTATCATTTTTCTGCCCGCGTGTTATTCGACAAAAGGAAACGAGATCATACATTCAAAAGGGATCTTTGCGTGTGCGGACGCCGTGCTTATTATACACGGTGGCAAGAGATAAAACGTGCTAGCAAAATGCCCATCTTTCAGCAGCTATTATGTTAACTAGAGGAGAAATGTACCTCATCGAGGGAAAGCGTGCCGTTACATTCCGTTGGGGAATACTTCTGCTATTTAGCTGTCCTTTTGAATTATACCTTTTCATATGTTTTTTGCTTCAACAGACATAACAATGAGCCCGACGCACAAAGATAATATGAATGGGCTCCACATGAAAAAGTAGCTTCTAAATGGGAATAATTTTATCATTTGAATTGCTTTAAATAATGTCACTCGTTCGTCTAGATGCACGATATTAGAAGATGAGCCGATTCCCGTCCCTCATCTCGCACCCTTCTGAGGCTCGCATATTGCATTAGGGTACTTTTCCATTATTTATTTGTTGGTTTATTTCCCATAGCGCTGCAGAGATGTCCCATTTGTTCAGAAGCATTTACCCCTGAAACTATCACCTCATTACGCGATCTCATTGCGGAAGGTAATTTACAACTGATGTACACTGACTGGCTCACCGCGCTCTATTGTACACATAATTCCATGGGGTAATTTAGGCGCTTTTTAATCGGCGCTATGAAATTCATTAACGTTCCGGCGTGATCTAGGGGCCGACTAGCGGGGGCGCCTTCCCGATTTCCCCGTCCGAACCTGTTTGGGTTCTACGTCGAACCCCGCGGCGCCCTCACGCGTCCGGCGCGCTCAGCGTCCCTCTTCTCACACCCGCCTGTCCTCCACCATCGACCGGGCTTCGCTCGGAGCCTCCGTGTCCCAGCAAGCAGCGGTTCTCACTCGGACTTCACGGCCAGGATATGATGCGTCGCTCAGCTGCTCCTTCCTCGTGACAGTTTGAGGAAAACACTCGCACTGTTGCCAGAACGCATTCGCTTCGACGTCACCTGCGGTAAAATACGGCCTCTTAGAGGCTAATTGTAAGAAGTCAGAGTAAAAGACACGGGGCAGCAGATACCAAAATGGTTGGCTGCTCTGCAACTGAATGACCAAAGACTGAATCCTACTGTAGGACCCTGGATCGAGGTACTTGGTACAGTAAAACTAGCCAGCTGTAAAAATGGGTAAATAATTATAAGAAACTTAATGTTCAAACCTGAAACTCAGTGATCAAAATGGGCTGAAATAAGCGGCGCTACACCCATTATTAACATGTTTATGTGCGTATTGGTTGGTATCGGTAAACTATTAAGTGCTCGGTTTTGAAGTCTGCAGGGGATATTGCTGATGTTCGCAACACATTCTAACAATCCGCGTCGGCGGCGTTACGGACGGACGGCGGGAACGCAAACTTTATTCTTGCGCGGCATTGTTAATGACACGCCCACCCACAGAACACGCCCACACAACCTCAGGGTCCAGGGCCTTCCTACCATGGCCGGACACATTAACTATGTACAAGCAAAGCGTGACGGGAGCCACGATTCCACCCGTTGCAATATAGTTCTTCAGCGAAGGGCACACAGTTTGGAAGGGGAGAAGCCAACTTGCAGCGCAGGTTAGGAGAAAGAATTTCTACAAACAGTAGGAAGGCAGCAAAGGCGACTTGTAGTGTAACTTAGTGCACCCTGGGTAAGGCTGTTAGGAATAATGACCACGTTCTACAGTCACGGTGTTTTGCTGGGAGAGCGACTCGGACAGAGAATCGGTTCGACTGGGGGACAGAACAGAGCACCGGGGGATTACGGGAAGGAGAAAAAGTCCTCGTTCTCCAAAGAGCAAATCCTACAGCTGAGTAGCAGTCCATTTCAAGCACTGTTAGCACCGTATTGTGAACTGCGTCGGACAAAGGTATCGGCTACATGTGAGCTGGTGGGCAGTACTACCTGTATTTGCAGGCCTGAGCGGTCAGACAGCTCTCCCCTGCAGGGTCCTGCTCAGCCTTGTTGAGGACCAGCTGCTGCCACTTAATAGAAACAGACTAAAGACTTTAAGGGAGCAGGAGTGAGGACTGGGAGAGTGGATTTCAGGATGTTTGGCTATATAGCTGTTTAGCAGTATTGGGTTTTTTTTTTTTTTTATTGACTCACCTGTACAACATGGAGTGCATCTGCAATAGCATGCTGCCATTTCAGCAGTGTTTAAAGGCCTGGTGCAGTTCAGCACACACTTCCCCTGCTGCAGAACTTCCTCCTGGCGGAGAAGCCCACGCGATGTGTTAGCACGTATAACATAAATGATTGCACCAGCGACGGCCTGGGAGCTGTTCAGCTGCGTATCCGTACAAATGAGCGTTTAATGCCTACTAATGTTCTCAGCAAAAGGCCATTGGGGGGGGGTTGGTGCTGGGGGCTGATGAAGCATTTTGGTCAGGTGCTTCATCCCTTTTTCAGGCCGTTTTGCCACTTTGATTTCGGATTACCTAAACCGTTTGTGCGCTCTCGCTCTTTCCGAAAGCAAAACGGGTCACAACCCCACAGGCATCGTCTCCCGCCTTCATCCGTGCGTTCGGTTAACGCATCCAAACTAAAACAAATCCAAAGAGGCAGCAGGTTCTGGCAGAAAAATGAAACGATACCATTAGGACTCACGACGCGCAGTCAGATGACACGCCAAATTTCGGTCTTGTTTTTTTTTTTTTTTTTTTTTTTTGCAACGCAACGAAGGAGCAGGTTGCCAAGGTGAGCGTGGAGCTCAGGTCAGCTGTACGTTCGTGGTCGCGGGTCCCGCAACCTCGACAAACAGAGTTAATGAGATTCTTTGATCGATGCGCTAACAACAGCTATCTGAACCCAGTAGTCAGTCAAGTGTTCTTTTTTTTTTAACTTTCTTTGTTTTTTTAACTCCATTTGCTACCGCTAGTGTGTTGTTATTGCTAGCCTTGGGGAGACGGAATCGTCTGTTTTTTTCTTTCACAATAATCTGTCACGGGAATAGAATAAAGACATTGTACCAATTAGCTCAATATCACACAGAATAAATATACGAAATGCAAATAAAAAGAACTAGTAAGGTTTTAGAACACGGTTCTGTTATACCGAATCGCTTTTGCTCAAAATAAGACTACTGTTTTCTGGAATTTTAATAACAGTGTTAAAATTGACAACACCGTGTTAAAGCAATACAGTAATAGTTTAACTCTGCAAAATGTGTCTGTTTGAAATGCCATACCTCTCCATTTGTCTATTTGTCTACCTTTTTAAAAGTATTACGGACATTTATCACACAATGCTGGCATTCTATAAAAAGAAGCAAGTTTACATTTATACATCGGGGAATTCTTAGTGTATCTGTTCAGCTTGAGCAAAGAGGAGTCAAACCAGAGGCCTTCAGTTTGCCAGGTGATGTTCCTAACCATCCTGCCACGAGCTGCTTCCGTAAACAGCTTACCAGTTAGCTTACAGATCATTACAATAAAAAGCGCAGTTTATACAGTTCTGTGCAAAAGTCTTAGACATGCAAGTCCAGTGTGTGTTGAGAAGTACAGGTAGATTCTTATCTACTATCAGGGGGGTTTCTGGTTGGTCCCAAATTCATTCTGCAGCCTGAGAATGACCTCAAACACCCAATCTCAGTCATACACGACTATCTTGAGCAGAAAGAAGGAATCCTGCAACAGATGCTATGGTCCCCACAGAGCCCTCATCTCAACATGATCGAGTCAGTCTGGGAGGACATGCAGAGACAGTCAAAGTGTGCAGAAGAACTGTGTCCAGTTCCTCAAAATGTTTGGAAGAACCTACCGACCTCCACCTTAAACTGCATGCAAGTTTGCATAAGAGAATTGATGCTGTTTTAAAGGCAAAGGGTGGTCACACCAAATATTGATCTGATTGAGGTTTTTTCGTCTACTGCACTTTTTAGAAGGTTTATCGATTAATAAGTATTCGTGGCATTATTTCTGGAACCGTCCTCACTTTATAGCATTCTTCCCACAGGTGCCTAAGACTTTTGCACAGTGCTGTATATGGCCAAAAAAATTCTACCACGCTATATTTTTTTAAATCTTGCCATGTTTCCAAAGTGCACTGAACGGGCTTTTGTTCCTCTGTGGATTCGGACGCTACCTTTGTAAAATACACCTACTGCTGCGGAAGCGCCGCCGTACACCCCCGAGAGCAAGAAAGACGGGCGATGAAGGTCATTAGCAGGTGCGGTTTATTAAGACTTCATTACGCACTTCAGACAGGGTAGCGTTCCGAGTGGGGAACGGAATACACGCCACTACTCCTCTTGTCCGCATGTTACCGTGCGTATTAGTCGGTATCAGCAAATTATTATATATTTATGCATCATTAACTATTAACTTCTGTACTGAATAAAAGACACTAGGAGACGTGAGGGCAGACGTGCACAATATATATTTTGTTTAATGAACTGGGCACCAGTTTTGAATAAACAGTAGGAAAGTGCAGCATTAGCTGACTTGCAGTGTAACTTAGTGCACCCTGGGTAAAGAAATGTAGCTGTGAGGCTGTTATGAATAATGTCCATGTACAACAGCTACAGTGTCCTGCTGGGAGAGGAGCTCCGACAGAGAATCTGGTCAACGGGGGGCAGGAGGAAAAAGTCCAGATACCCTAAAGAGCAACTGCTCGGGAGAGTTTCACAAACACTGTTAACCTACGACACTGCCTTACCTGGAGCAAGGTGTTGTGCTACCTTTAATGGCCTCCTCATTACCACATATCTCAGCTCTTTCAGATAATCCCCCTGTACGACACCAGGGCGTGCCAGGTCCGGGGAGCGGGAGGGGGAGGGTTTGCTGCTCATTTTTCTTTCTTCTGTGTCTGGAAACAGTTTGCAACAAACACAGGCAAACTAACTGCGCAATGGAACCCGGAACGCTACAAACAGAACGGATGCAAACGCTAAATGAAAGTCACACTCTGCCAAGGCGCCAGGGCCGTGGTCTAAACTGCCCCCCTATTTAACCTCTAAGTGCCATGTAGTTCAGGGCTTTCACACGTTCCTTTATTAACTGATCATCTGTACCTTTGACCAATAATTCCGGTCAAAAGAATGATCCGTGGTGCACCTGTCCATCCTCAGGTACAAAATACAGTATTACAGTGAATAATACATGAAGGAGGATGTCAGTTATATTGCACAGTACATTGCACTACATTGCACTATGTTATAAGAGAAGCACCAATAACTGTTCTATTTCCAGATATATTAATTTATGGTACGTTGTTATTCTGCATTATACGGATGGATGGACGGATCGTACAGTTTATTTTAAAAGTATTGTATTTGCAGTATATTTGTTTTATTTTTAATATTAGTACATGTCACTAGAATATGCAACTGCACAATGGAAGTTTTATTCTTTTTTTTTTTTAAATGCTTTTATAGTCACAAAAAAAGCTCTATATTAAAAATGCGTTCATACCGAGGTCTGTTTTTGAAGCCACCGCGGTTCAGAATTTCTGCTGAAACTCTGTTCGCCGTCGTGCTATAATGCATTTTTGGAAACGGTGCCCGGAACAAAGGATGAGTCACTCAAGGGCAAAAAGCAGTCAGCGTGTACGGATTTATATTTTCGTTCGTTTTTCCAGACAGTTATGTTAGCAAAATCCCAGAGATGAAGCTCTAACTGAGAAGGTAACAAACCATTTGTCATTCTACCTCAATGGTTTGGCACAGCCCATGTATGAGATCTGGAGAAAGCAGCACAGCAGCCACATATCGCTAGAAGTTCTGACGCTGTTAGGAGAACGATTACTCCTGCAGGCAAAGTCCAAAGGAGAATTTGTTTTGTAACTGTTGAGTTTTCATTCATTTGCATTCATGTTGCGGCGTAAATATACGTTCCCTCTGGTATTCAGAATGAATAATGAGCATCAAGATAAATATTACTCACTGGCACGCCTGGTTATTATTATACATTAGTGGAAAGCAAACAAACAGCTCAAACTGAAGACAATGAATGGTGAAAGATTACATCTGGTGTGTTTCCGGGGCCTGGAGAAGCAACGATTTACACCCTATTGCATTTCCTGGGATCTGAGAGGAGCGGAGGCTTTGTTTTCAAAACGACACTTTGAGAAGTGACTCAAGCTTTTTTTTTCCCCCACATTGCAAAATCCTGCCACCAATCTAACACGATGGCGCTTTAAGTTACAGTTCGGTCAAATACAGGGGAGTCGAAGAGAGTGCAAAGGTGTCGTCGGGAGGCTACCTCTGCAGATAAACACGCAAACGCGTGCTTAAAAAGCCCGGCCCGAGCTCGTGTTGGTTTTTTTCGTGCCGCACCTGATATCTTAGATGCGGGACCTTCACGCGGTACACAAAAGGAGGCAGCCTGAGGGACGCGCTTTGTTGTCCTCGCGTATTTCATACACATCCCGTCTCCATATTCCGCAAGCCCTTTTTCCCCACGGGGTCCTGAAGAAAGACAAAACAAGTTGTTCCCTCATAACCCCAGAGGACAACTGTAATGGGAAAATAATGATTGATTCTATTTTTGTTCTGTTCATATTTTACTTTGGATGTTTTTTTTTTTTTTTTTTTTGCGTGTGGGTCACTAATATATTACACTCTGCGCAAGAAATCACACCGCCATTAAGGAATGTTTCGCCGAAGAACGTATGAATCCTTTGCAGATGATTCATTTTTGGCGCACAGTCACACACCACATATACAGTGACGCCCCGTGTGCGTCCGTTCCGCTTGCGACAGCTGAGCTTTGCAAGTTTTAACGCCCCGACTATGATTTACAGGACATTTGTTGTTTGCGATTATGAAGAATTTAATTTATTTTTTTTCCTTGCCTTCCCATAAATAAGGAGTTGAGAGCCGAGCCGGAGCTGAGTGTTTGGTAAGTGTGCAGCAGTGACTGAGGAGCTGAACAAGAGCAGGTAGACAGTCATACACTATTATGGTCTTTAATGAAGGGGAACAGCCTTGTTATGATATGTTATCATGTTAAGTGCTTAAATGTAGTAATTTTGTCGATTTTAATGGGACTCGGTGATATTCTGCACGTCAGCTTTGGGACTCAAGGATTTTCTAAGAAACTAATTGTAATTGCATGTTCTGTTTATGAGAATTCACCATATGAAGGCCTTTTTGGAAAAGCAATGGCTTTGTAGGGTGGGAGAACATTATATAGAATATAAATACAATGTAGATATTCTTTCTGCACGACTGAGGGATTGAGCCAGTCATTCATTTCCAATAAAAACTTGTCCAGTGGAGGGCTGCGGGGCCATGTGAGGCAAGGTCCACCCCGCATGGTAAGTCACACGTGCTAAAAATGGATTGGAGTCACCAGTTCTCCTCAAGCATGGCTCTGAACTGTGGGAGGACGTCCATGCGTACATTCAAACTGAGCAAAGACACAACCAGGTTTGAACCCACACCCACATCCGAGGCCCAGGAGCTAGGAGGCACCAGCGCTATAACGGCTGCTAAAATATATACATACATATATATGTATATATATATATATACACACATATATACATATACATATATATATATATATATGCACCTATATATAGTTGCACCTGGTTCTAAGGGAAAATTGCATTACCTTCCAATAAGCATCTTTATAAACATTGTATATTTAGTTTCTGGCAAATCTGTAGGACATGACATGAAACATTCGCTGTCAGGTATAATTTAATGATGGAAACGGTACCGGCTATGAATATGCAAAACGTAGGTGTATCACTGGGTTATCGAGGGCTTTTCGGCTATGCATATTCAGGGTTTGATATTATTTCTCATCCTTGCTGTAAACGCTCACATATTCAAAGGATTAGATGCAGCATCTCTAAGGAGAGATTTGACGTGAAAGACACTGACATCGCTGTCTGCTCTTTGAAGCCAGAAGAGGACTTTTTTTACCTTCTTGTTGCTCATTTTAGGTGTGTATTTAAAAAAAAAAAAAAAAAAAAAACTATTAAAGAACAGAAAGCAAAGAACAGATGCGTACCATATGTACTGCTCCTCTGCCGGGAGCTGTCAATTGCCCGTCATAATAGTGCTATTTGAGGTGTATTGAATTCAGGATCCGTGTCTCCGGATGACAATGGCCACCACTGCTGAATGGTGACACTATAAAGGAAGCGAAATGGGAGCTCTGAGCGAAACTGAGCCGCTAGCACACTACATCCACGGCACACATCACCTTGCGGACGGCAGAACCCACCTTGAGCATCTTTTTGTCTGATGTGAGAGAGCACCTGTACCCTGTTGCTCTGTACGGCATGTAGCCGCTCAGCCAAAACCCCAAAACAGGAACTTGGATCCTGCTGCAGCACCGTTCACGAAGGACGGAATTACTTTGGTTGGGAGGAAAAAAAATGAAAAAAGTCCAGGTGTATAAATGAGTAAATAAGCGCGAATTACCTGGTATACAAATTTAACCTTGTAAGTCCCTTTAGAGAAATGGATCATCTACACAAATAAAGGTAGTAATTTGAGATAATATGAAATTCTTTGTTCTCATTATTACATTTTTTCCATTTATAACTCGCTCACTGACTCATGCACCTTAACTGCTTGTCCAAGTCAGGGCTTCCGTGATCTGGCGCTTTTCCAAAGCGCAGGGTACAAGGCTAAGAAGGGTGCACCCTGGATGGGACACGAGTCCATCGGCGTAAGTGTTTATTGATAAGGCTTCCGACCAGCATTTTCTGACTGACGTTGTGGACGCCGTGAGCAGAGGAGGTGCATTTAAAGAAATGAAATAAGCCTCACACTCTCCCTGAGAAGTCATATTAGGCTTTGCTTTTTTTCAGGCAAGCGTACCGCCGATTTGAGGAAATCGCCTCTCACGCGTAGAGAGGTTCCGGGCGAAAGGAGTCGGAAAAGGCCCGTTCAGTGTCCACAGGTGAGTCAGCAGTACGCGAATCTCCCAGATGGACAAGCGGCGGACCGCAGGAGACCAGGCCGCACCAGAACATTCCCGCAGAGAGGATTCCCCAGGCCTGCCTGTAAGGCTCAATGCGCGCTTGATCAGTCAGATCAAACGGCAGCAGCCACGGCGGGGACTCGTGCACCAGCTGTCGGCGCCGCCCTCGCGTCTCTGCCTCCCTCCCACGTTTACCCCGTCCTCCCGAGTCGCGGGCGAAAAACAACATCTGAAACCCAAAGATCAAAATAAGAGCTTCACCGAGGCAGAAGCCTCCTTCTATCGGCCTGTAAAGTACAACCAACCTTCAAACGAAAGAAAAAAGTTTTCATATTTAAGTACACTAAATAGGACTGCCATTTTCCCGAGCATGTGTTTGACTTACAAAGTGTTTTAAGTGTACATAAGAATTACCTCTGCTGCCAAAGTGAGAAATCACTGCAAGGGGAAATACAAGCGCGCAGTTTGAGTGCTAGGGAAAATTTTTTAAAAATTGGAAAAAGTTTGGGCGTCGATAATAACCAGGTCTTTTTTTTTTTTTTTTTTACTTTTTCTAGCAAAGTGCTAATTTTGCTCGATTATAGTGAATCTCACCTTTAATCGGGTGTTATTTTAACAGGTCGTTGTGTCTAGAAGAATGTCAGACTGCAGCCTTTATACATGGCAGAAATAACCTGGCACAACTTCATCCTGTCACGTATATAATTACGCAACAAAGAAGAACTGAATTGTTTGAATTATTGATTTTTTTTTCCTGCTCATTTACTTGTGATTGTTTTTTATTACTGTTAAAAAAAATAGCAGAAAGATGCTGGAGCCAGATGAAATATAGTGATTTTTTTAGGGGATAATTTTGGACAAGTAAGCAAAACATTTCCACCAGCAGCTGTCTGACAGGGAGAGACTTCTGAAGATGCTCTGCAAATGTACCCTACGAGCTGTTTGTGCACATAGAAAATCAGATCAATGTTTTGAGCAGCAGGAAAGGAATCCAAATGCCACCCAAAATCTCCAGTTTAGTCAATTAGATGTTAAGAACTCCGAATATTTTTCTCCCCAAATTTTTCCTTACGTTTCTTCTCCACAGTTATTCTCAATGTCTTTACCTTTGTACACTCTTTAATGTAAGTGTAGGAATGTAACAGTGAAACTAATATTATTTACTTTATTGTCTTGGGAATATCACTTTCACGAGGTTCCATACAGACACACATCATACTCCACTGTCGATTTAGACTTTTTCACTCACGTTCATTTACACACGTATACTTTTTGTGAATCGCTTCGAAACCCTTCGCGTATCTGCTGTTTTGTTCTTCATTTGAGCTACATCTCTTGCTCAGTTCTTTCTCCCCCACAGAAGCCTTGAGATCATTTTATGTAATTTTAGTTACTGCTCTGTGAGCCTCTTTCCCCTTTATTTATTGTAAGACCAAACACACTGTTTCTGTTACTGTGAGACGCAACAAAAGGCGTCGACCGATCGGCGTTCATTGCGAGGAGAGAAAACAGTCTGGGGGTAAACCATGCAGAATGAAAAGGGGCTTTACACTTGTGCAGTTATGGTCTTCTGTAAGTGGCATTTAATGTTTGCACGTACTCTACCCTGAGGCCTCGAAGAACGCTTCATGCAAAAAAAAAACGGGAACGAAATTACAGTTTTCTACTGCAAAAATAAAAGAAAGAAAAAAAAAAACCCTCCGAGCCCTGAAACAACCTAACCTGAAAAGCAATCCATAAAACCTACTGCACTCATTGATTTTTCTAAAATAAACTGCATTTCGTCTTTAAAATGTGCAGTCATCACTTATGTCATTACACGTAAAACACATACAGCACTGCTTCTGCACATTCGCTCGAGGATCTAATTTATGCAGGAAAATGTTTCATTACGCCGTTCCTATAATTCCCCTTACGATTCAGATGAGATTATTCCGTTTTACTTTTGATTCTGTCAGTGCACACCCGAGCAAAAGGCATTAACAGCTGTTTCAGTGTAAAATACTCATAACACATGTTTCATCATCCATTTCTGGTTTTTTTGTAATATTAATCCATAATCACAACAAGTAATAACAAACAGTGACTGCCTGTAATTACACACCTGGGAAAGTTATAGAAAAACAGGGAAAATATCTTTGTTTTGCAGCCATATATAAATAAAAAGTAATATGTATATACAGTACTGTGCAAAAGTCTTAGGCACCTGTGGGGAAAATGCTATAAAGCGAGGACGGTTCCAGAAATAATGCCACGAATACTTATGAATCAATAAACCTTCTAAAAAGTGCAGGAGAAAAAAAAAAACCTCAGTCAGATCAATATTCGGTGGGACCACCCTTTGCCTTTAAAACACCATCAATTCTCTTATGCAAACTTGCATGCAGTTTAAGGTGGAGGTCGGTAGCTTCTTCCAAACATTTTGAGGAACCGGCCACAGTTCTTCTGCAGACTTTGACTGTCTCTGCATGTCCTCCCAGACTGACTTGATCATGCTGAGATGAGGGTTCTGTGGGGACCATAGCATCTGTTGCAGGATTCCTTCTTTTTGCTCAACATAGTTGTGTATGACTGAGATTGGGTGTTTGAGGTCATTCTCAGGCTGCACAATGAATTTGGGACCAACCAGAAACCTCCCTGATGGTAGATAAGAATCTACCTGTACTTCTCAACACACATTGACGTTGCACGCCTAAGACTTTTGCACAGTGCTGTACTTATTTCTCAGTTTATTTTATTTCTGCTATTGTTTTTGTGTAAGAGAGATATGGAGAGGACCATTTGTCATAATCACAATCCTTCCACAATTTAAGGTGGTGAAGATGATGATTGTTGTTGTTGCTGTTGTTATATTTTTGACATGGCTGTTGTGTGCTGTTGTGCACTTGTGTACAAACAGTGAGCAGCCTGGGTGAAGAGAAACAAAGAGAAGATGAGGGGGGGGCACCTATGGTTCAGCGTGGACTGACTGGCGTGTGAGGAGTCAAATGCTGCTGAGCGTCTGCCACTGTGCTTCACTCCCACGTGATCCTCACTATTTACTATTTATGGCACCGGCAGACATTTTTATTCAAAGTTGCTTGTCTGTCGAGTCAGTTTCAGGTTAAGTATGTTGCTCATGGTCACAGCATCACATCCACTTTTGGGACTCAAACTTATCAATCTTTTGGACAAATGATCCAAAATGGAATAACAGTTGTGGAAATCTTAAGACGGATGATAAGCCGGAAGCAGTTGCCACATATTACTTCAAGAAAACTATTAAAATTCCAGCACCGTTTTAATTATCTTCGATTCGGGGGTAAAAAAAGGCACATTAGAATATAAGAATGACAAGAAATGCTTCTGGAATTTATTCTCACAGTCACTTTACTGTAGGTGTAAATTTGTTTTTCTTTTTGTCCTTTTTTTTCCCCACTAAAACATGGGCACATGATAAAGTTCTTGCATCTTTCCTGACATATTTGCATTAAAATGCTAATGCTGGTGTCAGATCATGAGCATCAGTTAAATAACTGCTTTAAGCAGCGCTATGCATTATTTACGGCAGAAGTGTGAATTGGCTTAAGCTTTTCCCCATTTTTCTCTCCGGCTTGTAAAGAATTCAGAAGAAAAAATAGCCGTGCCTCTATTGTACAAAGTAAACATTGATTCAGGGTTAAAACCAGGGGTTTAACAAACATGTTGGACTTTTCACCAACGTTTAAGACTCAGGCTGTGTTCCAATCAAATTTGATCCATACAAAATAATAATAATAATAATAATATTGTCGATATAAATATATGATAAATATGGTTTAGTTAATCTGATTGTCATAATGCTTCATGACATCTTCAACACTAGACATGTAAAATTAGCAAACATCAAATTCTTAGCATTTCTATGCATTTCATTTACATTTTGTACTATCTGAGTTGTGTCCAATATGCATGAGGGATTGTAATAAAGAGCAAAGACCGTCTAACACCGGGTTCGGGAGCTCTCTGTCTCTCACACACACACACACACACACGCAAGTGGTATCACTTTAGGTAACCGGGGTCCGCAGAGCACACCTCCCAAAAAGAAGTGCTTGTGACAATGACCAGGGAAATAAGGTCAACAAGGTGATCATTTGTGTTTCACAAATATCGATAACCGGCTGCCTAATTTTGGACGGGAACACCAAAAAGACAAAGCTGTCCTGAACACGGCCAAAGGGTTCAGTGAGTCAGATGTGTTCCTTGGATATCTACAAAATGCCACTGAATATTATTTTTTAGCTCCGCAATACTTGAGAAATTCCATTGATTAAATCTCTACTCTTCAGTTCGCTTCCATTTTTTTTTTCGGAGTGGAAGCAAAATGGAACATGAAGGGGGGTCCAGTTTTCTGAGAAAGAACAATTAAAATGTAACATAAGTATGAGCTGAGTATGTTTAAATGGATGTATCACTTAGAGAAGCATAGATGCCACAGTGGCAGGTACGGCTCTGTGAAAACAGTTGAACAATGAGAGAGATGGGCAAAAATATCCGGAGGCAGGGAGGCGTGACTCCGGCTTTCCCCAGCGCCGGACTGCAGCTTTCTGTCAGAATCAATAATGGCAAAGCCGGCTCACCAAAGGCTGCCGTTCTCCTGCGCAATCCTTCCTACACACTGTCTTACACCTCTTTTGACAGCATCCCGTTCATGCCCTGGATCATTGCCCGACATAATTTTAATGAACTTATACATTGTTCTTCATGTTTCGTCGGACGTGTGGTCTACAGTCTCCAGCCGGATTCCCCAATGGAATCGTGGAATTTTGAGGTGAACCTGAGCACCACTTTAGCGCGATGACTTCAGCCACCGTTAAAACATCAGTAGTGATCGGTGAAGGACATGCTGTTAAATTTGGATCAGCTCGGGTTCAGAATCTTTGAATGAGTGACAGTGGTGACCTCCTACATTCATAAAATTATAATGGGAAACGGTGACGAAAATGTCCACTTTGAACGCAGCGTTTTGTCAATTAAAACATTCAGGCCAAAAAAATCTTAAGTGCAGGAGATGGCAGCAGCCTTCACAGATCTCAGCCTTTCTGTTTAGATGAGTGCTTTTTCATGAATTTCTGTATTGATCTTATTTACTTTATCCCTGTGAGAATATTCTTTGTGCATCATCGGTGTCAGTATAATAAAATCCTTCTATTTTACCCGCACGTCAGGCTAGAACTGATGCAAATTCATAATCCATAGATGTATTTTTCATCTGTGTGAGTGATTCAGCTGCAGATGGATGTTGAACTGAAATGCAACATTAAAAATGTGAGCATCAGAAAAAGCGTGCGTTCTATAGAGTATCACGAGCCTCCCATATTATCATTATAAAGAACATAAAAAGTCTAGAAGGGCACGATCCACCGCTGTGTCGCCGCTGTGTTCGGTGTTTTATGCAGACAAAGGGAGAGGGCAGAAGACCACTCTCTGAGTGATGGAGGGACGTGATGCAATCCGACAGGTTGTCCCTCACCACGTTCTTCGAGGAGCTCTGCAGACCCAGAGGGTCTCCGACCCGCAAAGCTGTGCTGATTCAGTGAAGACTGAGGGACATTTGCTTAACTCTGCACTCCTTTCATCAGAGGGTGAGGATGAAAACGGAGTGCATTACGTACCGGCTCCCTGGGAGTTTCTCCCCTGTCCTTCCCCAGAAACATCAAGGTCTTCCATGACTGTCCCCACCCGGAAGGTGGCCTTGCCATTAGGAGAAAAGTGAAGCAGCGATAAAGTAGCTAAAGCCAGTGGTCTTTCAGAGGCCTACTGTAGTACCCTCCGGATCAATTTGGTGTTAATACTGGGTTTTTGTTTTCCTCTCCTCCACTGCCAGTGGCTCGCATCATGAACATTTCATTTACTCGCTGTCACCTACAGTCACACTGGCTGTATTTCTTACGTTTATTGACGTGCTTGTCTGTTCTTGTTTGTTCAGCCTTACGCATCGTGTGCACCGAACGTGTGGGTCAGTCATTTGTTTGGATTTGATTCAGTTTTCTTTTGTGTAGTCTGTGAAAGAGCTATGTAAGAACAATTGTACTGTAGGATATAAAAGCGCTCGCGTTAACGTTTATTTGTATAGCAGACATTTTTTTCCAACTTGCAGCTATTCGCAGTTTGCGACCGTTATTAACAAGCACTTACTTGACAATCGTTCTGTAGTGTCGCAGCAAACCTTCATGTTTTCGTACCCGGTGTACTCGTACGTCCACATGCATAGCATCTTGTGACACCTAGTATGATTCGGCTCTCTATTTTTAGGTTGCATTTAAATGTCCGGTTCCGTTCTTCCTTCTTTCGCACATATTCGCAAATTAAGTGTAAGGTTCTCATTCCGGGATGAGAAATTAATATGTCGTATTAATTTATTCAGGATACATTTTTAAATCACTACTCATTTTACTTTTGCTTTATATACTTGCAGTCTTTGCTCATCGGGGGAAGATGAGGCGAAAGAAAGAGGCAAACATGGGTTCTGTACAATTGGACGGCGTACAATAGGCCTCTGGCTTCTTATTGACTACCTGTGCTGATGAAAGTGTTCTCTCGGCAGCCCTGTCATTAAATTACATTTGACCGTTTTCCAAGCGTTCAAACTCTTATTCTTCTCAGAAGACCACTCGGGCCCTGTCTGTTGTTACTACGGCCAGTTGCCTTCATTATTACAGGATTTCATGGACCTCCAACAAGAGGCGTCGGATGAATCGCTGTGCCGTTATTATTATTACCATTATTATTATTTGCTGTCATTTTTCTATAAATCACACCGATGAAAATGGCCATGACTCCCATGCCATACAGGCTTATTGCCTAAATAAAAATACTATTATTACGACGCACAAAATATCTGTAATGGGACATTACGGATAATCCTCGCGCATAATCCTGACGTGCTTAAATTTTAGATTTTAAGAAGACAAGAAAGAAAGGCACAGTTCACGCAGCCGCTTCATTTCACACATAGTTCTATATGACATGAATAAGAATGAGGCTGCGGTTTTTCCACTATGTGTGATTTATGTCCAGACTACTGTATATAATGGGACATTTTGTGTCAGTTGTGCCACTCGTCCTGGCAGCTTGAACAAATGCAGGGCCGCCATGAAAACATATGGCATAATGTGGCGCACATTGCATTATAACCCTGACAAAATCCGCTCGGCGCCTCATTTCAGGAAGCGTGGGGTCCAACCGGGGCACCATGGAGCGCGGCGCACGTGTGATCTCTGCCAGTGCGGACGTGTTCTGTGATGGATGATCAACACCCTGCGCACTCGCACCTCTGCACAGCATTCTTATTGATCTTCAAGCAGCGGGGGGGGTTCGTCTGCGCGAGGTGTCGGTGAGCGGGAGGTGAATACCGCTTCCTGACACTTCCAGGGGTCCGGGTGCGTTCCTCACCTCCCTCGCAGATCTGAGGAGGTGCAGACGCCCTCTTGGCCTCGTGGTGTTGACACCTCTCTTCGAGTGAGGGGGGGGGAGGGGGTGCCGCCGGAAAGAACAACCTGAAAGTTATTCTAAAGTTCCTTTTGTCATAGCAGATTTAGGAAAACAAGAGCGTCTGTATTGTCTGGGTTCTGCCTTTTAGTGTGAATGACTGGCAGGTGTCAAAATTGCATATACAAATTAATTTTTTCAATAACTTCTATTCATTTTACACCTTTTTGTTGTTTTTTAAAAACTTTCCTTTTTTAAAATCTCTTTTAAAAAATCTTTTCGTTCTTTTTAACTTTATTTTCGTATTTTGTCAATAAAACACTACGAGTACCCTTGCTGCAATCTGTTCTGAGCCCAAGTTCACTATGTTTTTGCATGAAAACTGCACGATCTTAAGAAGCACAACGGATTCAGGATGTTGCAGGGGAAATAAAAACATGGGACATCTAATTTGAAAAAAAGAGATCTGACATGTTTTCCATTAAACACGTCACATTTATTCTCAGTCCTGCGCGCCAGCTACTTTGAAAGTGTTCATTCGATTCAAAAACTTTGGACTAATTTCTACATGTACTGACTCTTCCCAGCTGTAACACCCAAGGTGTCAATATTTGTACCAATTCAGTTCTTATTTTCTAATATTCCTTTGACAGAAAGGTTACTGTTTGCAGAACGTGCTGCCCTGTGCAAAGGCAAAGCGAATTATTTCAGAAAGTTATTACAAAACGGCAGGAAACATATAGCAGAGATTACGGGCAAAACGTTAAATGTTTTGTACGTGTTTGAACCAAGGACTAAATTTCACTGGGGGGGGGGTCTGCATGTGGGTCTGTGAAATTATGGGCATCCCAACGTACGGCCTCAAAATGCGGGGGCGGAGATTATGCAAATCAGTGCCCTGGAATTACCTGGGGAGATTTATCACAGCTGGCAGCAACTGCATACGGCATCACCGCGGGTTTATTTTTAGAGGTCCAAAAAGTACTTGTTCTTGCCTCTTGTCTGTTAGCAGCTGTTCCCGCCAAACTGCCACTGCGACTGAAGTGACGCAGCTGTCATGGAGAAGAACAAATGTGAAAAGACATTATTTTCTTTGATACATATTATTTTTTTCACCTCTGCGCCCCCTTTACAAATGGATAGGTCCACAATTCACATGGTAGCAGAGTTGCTGAGCAAGATCAAAGGTCTGGAAAAAAAAAAAAAGTCACACTGGAAGAGACCAAGCTGTTGGGATGGAAAGAGAGTCATTTCCCGTTGTGTTCCCGTTGGCTGCTTCACTGAAAGCTGTGCTCAGATGGACAGGAGGATATCCAAAAACAATAATTCACTGCTTGGCTAACCGCGAATGGACACAGACCACAGTGGGGATAAAAGATCTGTGCCTCAAAATGCGTGTTAGACCTGTTCACACCAATCACCCCAGCGAGAGTAGGGGGCTCCTCCTCTTCCCGCATCTTGTAGGTTCTTTTCACGAGAGATGTAACTAAACTCAAAAGTCCACAAGTTCCCAGTTTGAATGACCTCCCTCTCTGCATCAAAACTGCTCAGTCCCTTCCAGCACTCAAAAAAGATCTTCAAGACACATTCTTTGGACCCATTTCCCTCCTGATCGCTTCATAGCTCTTGTGCACCCTTCATAGTAAACTGTCACGGCTTTGAGAGTGACTTGTCTGTATCTAAAACATATTCATCTCTTATTTTCCTCGAGTTGTACATCTGCTAAATCAATGAATATTGATGTAATTTAATTCCCTCATTACAACAAAACAGGTGCATGCAAACATAAATCCATCCAGCTATTTATTACCACAGAGCATTTGTCACGGTCAGGGTCACGGTGGGAGACCATATCCTGGATGGGATGCTAGTCCATTGCAAGGTGGCTACGCATACATCCAACCAGCTCACCTGAAACACGTCTATGGAGTGTGGGAGAAAACCAGAGCACCCAAAGAAACGCCACGCAGACACGGCGAAATCTTGAAGTCAGGGCCATATCTAAGGTATTTGGCACCCGGGGCACATCCTTTCACTGGCACCCCTGACATAGTAGTATTATTCATAGCAGTATATACCATCCAACCCCACAAATGGTAATAATAGATTAAAAAAAAGAACCGTCAGTCAGTCCCTGCATGATGCAACTTTTACTCTAAATAAAGAAATAAACAAATCCTTTAAAACAGTGTAACTACCACATAATGGAAGACAGATATATGGGGAATCAAGCTGTTTCTACGCAGCACGGCAGAACTTCGACAGTCATCAGCTTGCGGCCCCTGAAACTGACCAACGCATTAAGCAGTCGGAGGGTAAGCAGTCCCACATAAAACCCGGCAACTGTTAACTGCTACAGTTTAGAGATATACAGAAGCAACGCGTAACGGGAGTGCCACGTCTCACTCCCATAATGCATTGCTGTATTTGTGCATAGTTAGGTGTGTAATGACAGCGGCGAAAGTTCCATTTGTAGAGATAACAGCGCAGGAGATGTGAGACAGTTGTTGCCACCATTCCAGCGTAGAGACATAACAGCAACTGTGTATTTGCCTACAAAACTTAACATGGAACCTGAAGGACATTCAGTCCAATCCGCACAACAGTCCCTGCTGCAGGATCTGAGTTGCTCCAGTAAATTATTCGTCTATGCAAATGAGTTGCTTTACTAAAAATAAGAAAATGTACCAGTAACAAAGGTAACACTTTTAATGTAACTTAAAGTACATACCCACGGACAGTCATGAGTATTGTAGCACGACTCAGGGCAGGTCCTGTACGCTGCTCAAGGGTACTGTGGCGGCAGGAGCGGGACTTGAACTGGCAACCATTTGCTACGGCGTATATGTTCTTAACTGTCCCTCCTCCTCACGCACACAGCTCCAAGTTGGACTGTAACAACAAAGTCTCACTCACACCTTTTTTAAACCTCTTGTATCTGCAGCAAGACTCAACTCTTTCATAAGTTCTTAAACATAAAATGTTTCGAAAACATAAAGTGGTTAGAAAGGGAAGTAGTATTATTGTGTTTTATTTTCAACTCATACGTAATCACTTATCTATTTAGTTCCATTATTATTAATAATAATAATAATAATAATAATAATAATAATAATAATAATATTGTTGTTGTTGATGTTGTTGTTGTCCACATCAATGTTCTCTGCGTCCGTTTTCTTACCTGTAACAAAGATGAACGATTCTGTTTGCAAGGGTGGATTTTACTGTCATGCCACCGGTAAGGAGTCACTTGAAAATATGTTCTGCAGAAATCATATTATATCTCATACAGTATCAGAGGAGACGGCATCTGACAGCGTAACACGGACCGCATTTCCTTGCCAGCAGGACCGGCCTTCACTCTGCGGGTCCTGATGGATTCCGATATGAAATTACATCAAAACAGAACTGAACAAACGGTCCCCGAGAAGATCGTTTTCGGGATGCTGACGGACAATCAATAGAAGAAAACCGCGATCGCTTCTGACGCCTCGCTTTTCAGACGCGGCGCCCGCCGCGCGGTCCGCGCTCTTGTTCTCCAGCTACCTTGAGAAGAAATAAGGGAGGAAAAATAAAAACATTAATCATTCAAAGTGGAAAAGGGTAATTTAGTCTGCCACTCCTGCCAGCTTTGCAACACCGTGTGGTGTCTTATTTTAATTGGCAATCATAAATTAACCGAATAAGAGGACTTGGAGCTGCAGCTGTCTCAGAACATCATTTAATTGGGTTGTCTCGATGGGCTCCTGAGATAAGTGCGCACAATACACTACCTCCTGACTGACAACTCATTTGTTGCCATCTAATTAGGCTTAAGTCCCATCCAGGCAGACTCCGCCGCAATCCCGCTCCTCCGCTTCTCCGCCATCATTTAATTTCACTCTTTAAATATACTTCCTCAAACACGTGGCATCTGTAAGCACTTTTGCACGTTTACGGGCGGCACACTTTGACAAAGAAGCGGCCTCACTGTGCCGCAGCCTCTATAATATTCGTATTTTAATTAAGATTTTGGTAATTAAATAACGCCGGGGTACGTTGGCTTTTTTTTTTTTGATATACATGAAAGATTGCTTGAATTTTTCAGATGGACAAGAGGGTGAACTGTGTGGAGGGATTAGGCGGTGTTATTGCTTTTTTTTTTTTTTTTTGAATTATGTACATACAAGAAGCTGGAGAAATACCACGGGTTGAAAGGGGAACTGGAGAGAATGTGGAAGGTGAAAACCAAGGTAGTCACCACTGGTGATAGGGGTGCGTGGGGCCGGGACCCCAACGCGGGAGGAGTGATTCCATCAGATCCCGGGTCTGACAACATCGATCTCAGGCCAGAAGAGTGCAATCCTAGCAACAGCAAAAACACCGCACTGTACCCTCAAACTCCCAGCCCTCTGGTAGGAAGGCCGAGTCAGAGGAAAGTTACCAACCACAGGGAAAACCGGGTGAGAGTGATTTTTTTTTTTTAAACAATTTTGTGTTGGGCATTCACTTGTTGAGCTTGAGAAACAAGAGGAAGCCAGGCGTTTGTTTTCTCATATACAAAATTAATTAGAATTTGAGCCACCAAATGAACTATTACAATATGCTAATGTGAACAGCTGTTAACAGAATTAACATTTAACCTTTTAGTCTGTTTTTAATCGTATCCAGAGCTGAGGTCGATAAAGCAGCGAATGCGAGCGAGGATGTGACTTCGGAAGACGTTAATCCGACAGGCCTCCGGTCTGTCTGCTGTCCTTTGAAGACGCAGCCAGTTCCACTTATAACCTTAAGGAGACAGGGAATGTAGCACGATTTCCAGGCCATAAAGCGTTCTCTACCCGGAAGGGAATGTTGCGTATGTTCTAGCGCCTACTGAGCTAAGTTCATTCATTTACACTTACAAATTTTACAAACTTCACCCCAGGCAAACTGTGAGGTTTATAGTTACAGTTATACAGGTGTGTGTGTGTGTGTGTATTTTATCAGGTGTATCATTATATATACACACCTGTATGTAAGTATATAGTTTGGCAGTCCACCCTCTTCCTTTTTTTACTTTAGTCACACCTGCGACTCAGGTAATCCAGAGGGTGGGTGTGGCCTACAACCCTGCCTGCCAAAATAGTGTCCCAGTGTCTTCACCAGATATAATAGTAACATAAATAACATTTTGATTTTGGAAGTAAGAGCAGCACAGCTGCAGTATTGTATGTGACATGAATTTGAGTCTGGGTCAGTCTTTGCGTGTCCTCCTCAAGGTCATTTAGACCCATTTCGGGTGCTCTATTTTCCTCTCACAGTTCTGCAAAATGTTTTAGGTGAACTGGTGTCTCTACACCCACACACACACACACACACACACACTGCATGCAACTGACCAGCAATGGTCAAGCATTCTGTCCAGGGTACCCTACCTGTACCCAGGCATCCCATCTGGTACCCTGCCTCACCGCAACCCTTGCACTGGACAAGAAGTTGTTGATAATGGATGGATAGATGGATGGATCGATCAATTGCATTTATGGAAAATAAAGACTAGAGGTCTATTGTTCAGAGTGATCAATAAGAGAAAACTCCTCACCATATAGACACATCCCCGGGAAAATTGGGTCCTGGAAGTTGTATGACTCTGAAATTGAGTGCGGTGCTGCTGCTTCAAAACAGTCGTGTTCACCAGGGGTTGAGGTGATGAGATGGCTGAATAGATGCTCCACATTGTCTTCAGATAATGACAGATGTTCGTCTGCCTCAGTGCACTTGTACAGCAGTGGAATTTTTTTCTTTAAAATAAATATTTTTCTGTGCTTATATCTATGTCAATAGAAATCAGAGGTCAAATATCTTAAGGCTGGTGGGAGAACAAGAAGGGTTTGAGCATCCCTCTGAACTGTAATAGATTTCAGTGTGAGTTACAAGCATGTCAAGCATCTCTTTCACTTCAATTAAAATCACGGGCCAGGAATAGACACCCACTCTGCTCAGCTGTCCTCCGGAGCTTTGGAAACTGTCTAGCTGACAAAAAAGAAATAAAGCAAAACCCCCCGACCTCCCAAAATCCCCAGTCTCTGCCAATCAGCACATGGGGACACGCTGCTAAAAACAAACATTGACTTGGTGACAGCCAGGCACCTGAACGGAAAGAAAGCCATTTTCTAATCTCTTTGATGACACTTTACGGGACAAGTGGATTTAAAGTGATGGGAGGGACAGACACTTGTTCAGAATGCTTCTCTTCATCTTCATCAGAGCGCAGTGGCTCCCGTTCTCCATGCAGGTATGGGACGTTTGTCTAGGTGGAGACAGGGGGTCTCATGGTGGATGGCTTTGAGGAGGTAACTGGGAAGAAAGTGGTTTGGCAGCTCAGGCGTCCAACTGGTAACTTAAAGGAGAAGTTGGAGCTTTTCCGGTTCTATTGGGCCTTAGATTACGGTCTTTAATTGTCCATGTGTTAAACAACATTTAACTCCATAAAATGCATAAACTTAATCACTTAGGACTTAGGATAGAAGCACTGGTTCATGGCTGACAGAACATGCTGAACAAATTATTTTCACTTTTTGTTGTTTCTATGAAATTCCTCTCATCTGAAGACAATTCTATGCCATAACTCATGGATATAGCTGGATAATAACCATGAACCAGTGTGTGTGTGTATGTGTGTGTGTGTGTGTGTGTGTGTGTGTGTGTGTGTGTGTGCTGATCTTTTAAGTATTGGCACATTAGTTACATTAGTTACATTAGTTTACATTAGTACATTAGTTATGTGTTTCTCTTTTTCATTCCTCAGCAAAAAATAAAATGCTTTTAACTATTTTTTCATTATTTTGTGAATTTAAAAGACAAAATAGCATGTGTGAGGCTGACACTTTATTCTTTACCACCTGCAACAATTTTTAAGCACAAAAACCCATCAGCAGGACCACTGTTATGTAAAATGAATAAATACTGTTAATATTGTATCATTTTTTTACAAAAAAATATTTAAATCTAAATTATACTTTGATGCAACATCTTTTCTTGAAAAAAATGTTAATCGAATTCTTACATGTCCCAGTCATGTTTTATTTTAAATAAACAGGTTCGCTATTACCATGGTTGCTATATATATGGTAAAAATTTCATAAGCTGTTAGTTAATTTTCCATTTCAACATTTTACAGGCAAAAAGCATGAGAACCTAGAAAATCAGAACAAAGTGTTTTTAAACACTAGAATACCACATTAACATGTTATTATAAAGTATATAATGCAAGCAACTCAAAGTCTTCAAAAAATAATAGTAATAATAATAATAATGGTTCCTTTAATGCTCTTTGTATTGATTTTATTGTTTCACTTGGTTTATTCTGTATGTCACTTTGTAAATAAGCTCCTGCCAAGTGCATAAATGTAAATTATTAAAATGATGCAGACTTTCCAACATAGTGTAAGGTGTTTCAGACAGCCCCTCAAAGACGCTGCTGTCTTAGTGGCCTGTTCACGGTGACTGTGCTTTCCCAGGAGATCCGAAGAGGACCCAGGACTACCCCCCATAGCTGTCAGCCTGAATTGATGCTCCTGCCGCTGCTGCGGTGTGACAGTGTGTATTTTACGTGACTGAGCTGTCTCATCCCGGAGGACAGAGCACGTGGGTGGAGGCGGGGTGGCATTGATTTATGGGACTCAGTTGAGGAGGGGACAGAGCAGGTGGGATTGGGACCCCAGCGGCGCTTCGGTCGCTCCATCACCTCCTTTCCCCTGATGGACACCACTCACCACAGCCATTAGTCTGTTCGTATTGGGGGTGTGCTCAAGACCCTTGGAAAACTCATTTTTTTGTACTCACAGCTCCCTTCCTTCTGGATGGATATACCCCTTTAAACTTGAACTTCAAAGTAAATTGTTTGGACGTTTCACTCAAACGAGGATTTGGTACAAAAACAAAAACTGGTCTTCTCGTTTAGCACTACATTTCCCAGAATTCCTATCAGACAGAAACTTTTGGCAGCAGGAAAATGCAAAAAAAAAAATAAAAAAATAAGTAAAACATAAAACAGGAGACACAATACATATTAAAGTCAATTAATTTTTGCCATGGTTAATATAATGAGTCTAATAATGCCATTGTCTGCTGTGTTTTGTCCTTTGTCATCTGTGCAGCTAATGCTTCGCCATCTAATTTAGCAGCGATCGCTCTGAGTTATAAGAAATTCCGCTGTGACTCGCAGTTTTGTCTTATTATGAGTCATCTTTGAGAACACGGGTGTGTTTTGAGCAGGTCATACACTGTAGATGTCTCCTTCTTTCATCGATCGGAGCTCCGGATCCCCATAAAAGACCAAATTAACCTTCTCATTAAACTCCAACAAAATCCTTAGGAATCAGATACACAAGTATTTCTACCTTCATTTGAAGCCTTTGTTTTAATAAAGCTTAATAATAAAATCACTTATTATTTGCGCACATTAATTTGAAGACTGCGAGGTGGGTAAAAGCAACAGCGAAATGTTGGGACCCCTCAAGTGTTTAACTGCCCAAATCCTAAACCTGGTCACAGCACAGAATCAGGGTCCTGGTGACATCACCTCAGCGCTGGCCGAACAAACAGTGACAAACATTATAAGGGCTGATGGGATGTCATGGACCAGCTGACATGCTCCAGCCTAAGTCCATCATTCACTGGCAGATGTGCTGCGCAAGCTCCCCACTGTCAAAGAGCCTTTCCTCTGAGGAATCGTCGGAATCATAAAAACGTGTCCTGTCGCTGGAGTTAATCTGCTCCGTTGCATTTACGGGTGGATCGGGCCAGACTGCTAATGCAAATTATTATTTTTTTTTTGTGCTGCATTTCTCAGTGAATGAATTACACAATTAGATCACAATATCTGACAGATTACTCAAATGCAGTTAAAGGGGGCATAAGCTTTGGATTGTCTATTACTTTTCCAGAAGCTATAAAAACTGACAAAGCCTGCTAAGTCAGTAATATTGATTACTGCTTTGTCTGCTCCCTGAAAACCCATTCTGGACCAAAAACCTTCTGATTACAAGTCCATGCCTTTAACTGCCACACTAATACATACTTTGACGTGATCCTTGTGGCACACAACGGAGACGGAGCACACGAACCTATTTCTCAGGTCTCTTCACACGCAACCATCAAACATATGTGTGCAGGATGCCTCGCATTATATATGGTATGTCGAATATACCTGGATACCGCTGCCATGCTAACCCTAACACGTATGTTGAGCTTCAGCCAGCACCTAGTAGCAGCGAGTCCCCTTTCATGCCTCTTCTCTCTGCAGTGAGAAAGAAGCAAAAAGACGGAAAACCAGGAAGATGTCCTGATCCACTTTCCCCCAACAACTCCCACTGCCTACACCTTCTTAGCCACCTCAGTGCCATAAAGCAGTGGCAGCAAGAGACGCAGGAGGATGACTATAAAACCTCAGGGATTAAGCATCAATAATGACTTGTTAAAAATAAAACAGAGAAGATGAAACAGAACGAAGAAAACAGACACAGACATTGGGGTGTAATGCATTCCTACCAGCTCCCCATCCACTAACAAAGTCTTGTGAAGGAAAAACCAGACAAAATGACGGCAATGGGCTCCAAAAAACAGAGTACTCTAATAGTGTCCGTCCTTAAAGCAGATGATCCAATACAGTTCTGTGTGGAATAGAGAAGGTCAGTGCTGTTACTAAACTGGCATATCCAACCCCTCAGATGGACAAAGTCTTGAACCATTTAGACACAGCTCTGGACCTCAGAAAAGCCTACTGCCAAATCCTTTTGTCTTCAAAATCCAGGGAGACTTTAGCTTTTTTGACTCCATTTGGCATGCACCAGTTTATTACCCTTCCATTTAGTCTTCACAGGGCCCCCATCCCACATCAGCCCACCCCACCTCTGTAACCAATAAACAACTGAGGTTCTTTATGGGCCAAGCTAAGATGTATAGATGCTTCATCTTTAGCTCTTCCCAACCTTAGGCTCTGCCCATTTCCCGGACCACACCCGTGAAGATGGAAAAAGAGTCAGAACCCCTTTCTGAACCATAAAAATATTTTTGTGGTTGTCCTATCCTTACCTGACCTGATTTCTCCTTTCCCTTTGTGTTGTAGGCCTGTGCTTCAGACAGGTGCCATCCTCTACCAGGAGGTACCTCAGCGTAGAACTGCTACAGTACCATCGCGAAAAAGCGCTTGGAAATCAAGCGGACTGTCCTGAGTCTCCGATACTACCTCCTGAGATGGGAGTTCCTCTTCTATACCCACGATGCCCCTCTCCCCTGGCTGCACACCATGCCGGATTTTCACCATTCTCTTTTGATCGCTCTAATCCATAAGTTGTTCTCAACACAGGATTCCCGATCAGTGGTACCTTTTTTTTTTCTTTTGCACCATTTTGGCAGAAACGGGTGTAATGTTGTGGGTGAAAAGCCCAGGCATCGGCACGCCTAGTCTTAACTCTCACGCTGTATTCAAACTTATTATTTTCACTGCTTTTCTGCATTCCAGCGCTCAGCTGAACACTCGCTGATGCTAGAAACGCTGGTCTGCTTGATTTACACCAAACACCACAGTCATGTGACCTGCTGGAATGTGCAGTTTGTGGTGGGCTGGGGTGTACCTAATAAAATGGTAACCTATTGTAAACTTACCGTACTTCTTTGTCTCTATTAACAATAACTGAAATGAGTGCAGTAGAGCAAGAGAAGGAAAAAGACCCGACAGCGTGTGTGTGTGTGTGTGTGTGTGTGTGTGTGTGTGTGTGTGTGTGTTCTGTCTCCCTTGCATGCTACAATCATCTATACAATAAATTAAATGTCTCATAAGTTCCAAAACGTGTACGTTTGCACAGATTTGAGAAACAGAATTATTATGTATTTAATTCATACATACACTTTAAGCACCCATTGACATGTGCAAGTTCAGAAATGATTTTTTAACTGTAAAAAACCAACTTTGAGGACTTTAAGAATAAATTCAAACACAAACTGACATTAGTTATATGCTAGCAGTACCACATTCAGATTGTGAATTTACTTTTTATTTCTGTTTTTGCATGGCTGACACCTTGAATAAAGTCAATTTATTTTTTTCTCTGTATTTATATGTATTTCTATATTATACAAGGAGTACTAAAGCAATAAAGTATGAAATGATACTTTGAATTCAATTTTAAGCAAGGGAAGGCAAAGAATTAGGTTATAAAAAAATCTAAATATAGGGCTAGTGTAATCTGGTAAAGACGGAAATTTCTAGACACACCTGACAAATCAGGCAGATTTACTGGGAGAGCTTTCACCTGTTGGAAACAGCGGCAAGATAAACAGATTATACGGTTGAATGTGAAGAGGTAAAGGACTAAGGAACTGAAAACTAAAATGACATTACAAATAGATCAAATGTACATTTTAACCTCCGATGCAGGTGGTCTACGTAACTACCTTGCACTCAACGGACTCTGGTTCGACTCCTCATCTAGACGAAGCTCAAGATCGAGATTCTGGTAAAAGGTTCTCCATCCCTGTCAATGAGAAAATCGTTGTAAATTGGAAAAAAAAGGGAATAATCTAAACATTTATGGAAACATTCCTGACATTGTGTACATGCTGCTCAGGCAGGTTGTCCCTTCAATCCTGCCCAGAAGCCAGCACAAAGTGAAGAGAAAACACCAGGGGATTTCTCCAAGAACATCTGTGAAAATTGTTCAAGTGTCACAGGGATTTATCGCTGCGATCACGTCAACTTGGCAAAAAAATTTCGAAGAGAAAGCATTTAAACTTAAGGGCAAGGCCAGGAAGAACCTCAGAAGTCTTATTGCTGGGTTACCAGTCGAGGACAGAAAACAGCATCTGCCCACAGATATTTACAGTCTAACCGAGAGCATCTGTATTGTCAGAAAGCTACCTGAAATGGAGGGTGACAGGGCAGAAACAGCCGGGCTGGGCCAAGACGCCCGTCCTGCTCATCTGTGGGTCTGCCGGTGCAGGGGATGCTGGGATGTCTGGCGGAGGAAAGTGATCCGGCTTGATGAGCCGTCATTTGCCGCGCCCCAGGCAAAGATTGGGGGCGCATATGTTGTCACCCAACAAGTCCACTAAGAAATGGAAATTCTGCATCCGGCTTCGTTCCACAACTGGCTAAAAATGATTTCCAGACTGTAGTCCTGGTGTTGCTGGTACATGACGTGGCAGGATTAGTGCAGCTAACAATGTTGATGTCCTGGGAGATCACTGTTGTCTGGTGCCATTGCCCTTCGTGCCCAGAGGGACATCTTCAGTGGGGGTGTCTCACATATGAAGGTGAAGAGACCTGTGGCGCTCCCACAGCCGTCACGATCAGCACTCGCAGTTGTCTGAGAGGCACTTTTTGGAAGCGTCGCTCAACACTGTGACTCGACACCTTGATACACTCCATTCTGCATCTAGTCCAACTTCTATTGTTCTGTAATCCATGCATACGTATAAAGTGCATAGGTGACATATACACAGCAGGTAGACTAGCAGATCGGTTGTCTGAAAATCTGAAAGCGTTCTCAAAAATAATCCCCGTCTACCGTGGTGACTTTGACCGAGGTCCGAGTTGAAACAATAACAGGATCTTGTTTGAATTGCTTCCTCAAAGTGAGCAATTCGATGACAGTTACACTGTGTCGGACGTCAGTTTCCACGAAGCTGTCAGAATGTCTACATTTTGTCCAAAAAAATGAGAAAAATGTTCTTTGCTGAGTTAATCTGTTGTTATTTTTAAACAAGGCACTTCGTGACAATTTGAACTTGAACTAAAGTCACGCTATAAGGAAATAAATAAATATTCATTGCACTAAGACAGACTCAGGCAGCTGCAACTATTGCAACTTTGATAAAATGACAGAGAGATAAATAATAACCAGAAGTTGAAATCTAATGATTTACTTCAGGGCACATGACGTTTACTTAATGCTAAAAACCGAACAGATTTCGTGTATGAAGCCAGCGGTACAATTTTCCAAAAAAAATGTAACAAGTGTCACAGCGCAGGGTCTTTTCCACATGATTTTTCATTTAGATTGATTTACAATTGCCGTCTCAGCAAAGAGTAATGCAATTTATAACTGAAACTTTTGCTTTTACACTCCGCCGTCCGATTCAATAAATCAGTGGATTTGGATAATAAGCCTCGACTCCCCAAGTTTTACTTAGTACAGAATTCCAGTTAATGCCTGAAGACATGAATCTAGTGAAGGGAAAAGAAAGTTTGTAAAATGATTTCTGAATGAGGTTTGTCTCATGGAATAATAATAAAAAAGGAATAGTCATTAATAGTGCACTGCATTTCCATATAATAAACTGTGCAACAAAAGATTATCCAGCAAGTCACCAGTGTGGAATTTCGGATGTTTTACTCCATTTGTACTTTGATATAACAACTGCATTGTATTAATATCCATGAATAATAAAACACCTTGACACATGGGTACATCTGTTGCTATTAAATGTGTGCCTATTCTTAAATTGAATTTTGTTTAATGTTGCGTGTAAAAAACTAATTGGAAAGTGTCACAGATTGAAGTG
This sequence comes from Arapaima gigas, assembly GCA_900497675.1. NCBI lineage: Eukaryota > Metazoa > Chordata > Actinopteri > Osteoglossiformes > Osteoglossidae > Arapaima > Arapaima gigas. Next base: position 278,585 of record UFQX01000320.1, read on the forward strand.
CTGTTCACATATGCTTTAAGTATATATTTATAAAAACTCAGCATATATATATATATATATATATATATATATATATATATGTTTCATATATATAAAAACCGGATAAAGGCAAAACTAATTTACTAACACTTAAAAGGTAAATATATTTATATTTATATGTATATGTATGCGTATGCTTACGTTTATATTTGTTCTTTAGAATATTTAGTGGTAGAATGAGTGTGCACAAACTTTGCTGCTCCCTTTAGTACTAAAAGCAGTTGCCTTTGTGGCCACAATATTTGCTTTATTGCATCATTTACTTGCTTGAAGGAGGGCAGCACTTTATTGACCCCAGCAGGGCTGTTTTTTGGAGCTTTTGCTGCAGCTGGAATGTAAACTTAATGTCCGAACAAATAACAAAGACTTTATTTAAGTATTTGCACACACGTGTGTGTGTGTGTGTGTGTGTGTGTGTGTGTGTGTGTGTGTGTGTGTGTCTGTGCAGGGGTGTATTTATTTTCCAATTCTGTATTTGCACGGTGTCACCGGGGCCTCTCCCATCTGATGAAGAGTGACAAATGTGACATTACTCCGTCAAAAGATCATTAAATGTCAAGGCCTGGCAGGAAGTCAATGATGTGAGGAGTGTGTCGGCCCACCAGAGCTAGGGCCGCGGATACGTGGAGCGGGGGGTGGCTGGGATCACTCATCTGTCACCTCCTCCCTCCAGTCCCCCTCCTCGTGCTCTGCAGACAAACACACTGAGGAAAGAACCACAAGGACATCGGGCATGTGAATGACAGGGAAGAGATTTCACCTGATGTATATGTCTGTTTGTTTAATGGTTTTAATGCTTAGAATTTATGTGATTTTACAATAAATTTGAATGGAATAAATGACATCCGGGGACGAGTTTTGCAATCGGCTGTTTCCAGTTTCCTGTCCTTAAAGATGGTCCCCGTGAGGTCTATTAACTATCCAATCCATATCCCCATAGCAGGAATATTTAACACTTCCTGACATCACACATTTCCATCCACCTCCATCAAGTGTTATGTTTTGAACCTTGTGCTTCAGATTCACTTTACTCCAGCACCCTGTTGGCAGTATGTCAATGGAGATCCAAAAACGGTTTTGACTAACTGCTTCTGCAGCGCTAAAGACGCTCATTAGGTAGACGCGTCTTACAAGGATCTCACTTATAACCCTCAGCTGCTGTCATTCGCCGTCGAGAAGCTGCTTGGTCATCGGTGGTTACGAAACCTGCTTCTACGCTCAGAGGTCCCTCGGCTGAGGGTTTGACACTGTCAGGGTAGACAAACAGCGGCCGGACAGGTCCCCTCCTTTAAGTGTAAATGAGGTAAAGCATTTTTTTACAAATTATAAACTAGACAGAAGTGATCTGAGGGAGTCGGACTCCTTTTCGGGGGACTTATCAGTTTCGGCTCCGGCAGCTCCATTATGAGGCCGTGCGAGGAATGATGAGCTGGTCACCTGGAGTCGACCGCGCCGCTCTGATCACAAACACGCGTGGCGGGCGAGTGGCAGCACACAGCGCTGCGCTAATGTTGATTGATCACCCCTCGGTTGCAGGTTCCTGAACTAAAAGTGAACTGTGCATTGGATGCTAGGGCCTTGGAGGACGGAGGAAGCCGTCGAGGAGATTCAGGACCGGGTTGGTCGTTGCGTTCACGTTTATGCATTCATCCTACACAACTGTAGGTAAATGAAGGTGCAGTCATCCCGCTATTTACTTCCCCAGTTGGATCCCAAATTTAAGTTTTGTATACAAAAAAAAAAAAAAATTGAGGGAAGTATTAAGCAAAATCCTCGCCCCGCCCAGCTGTCAATCACGTGCGTATGCACATACGCACACCCTGCTAGTTCTGGTGCCGTTTTTTGTAAAACCAGCCACCCACCCCACCAGTCTTTGTCTTATTCAAAGAGTCCCTACAGGGGAAGCTCAATAACCTTGGAAGGTGTGAGACCTCCAGCATCAGACTCCAAGCCCTGATGGACCATGCAGCATCCTTCCACATGCACAAAATAGTCTTATACTTCCAGCTCCTGAAAAGGATACCTTGCATGAAAGCGTGTAAATTCAGACATAATTTCTTATGGGGTAGTAAAATGTATTCCAGCTGAACCCAAAAACCCCAAACGATTTTTCCAAATTTCACCAGAACGCCAAAAAAGTTTGTATAGGTAAGAAACAGCTCTTTTTTTCACTGTGGCAGTAAACAAATTCACCACTGTGATGGAACCGAAACGTATCGAAGAGTGTTATTTACAATCAGGTTTACACACAGCGTTCCTGCACAAACAAACCCCCTAGAACTCGCTGTCAGCGATAATTCACGTTCTTACCATATTCACCCATGTCGAATAGCACAAAATATTCCCATATTTACCACTGAAGTACTAAACAGATTCCATTTAATAACAGAAATGTTATTAAAAATAAAATCTGATCAAATCAAATTTGTTCCACCAAAAAAAATGCTTTGTGGACGTTAATCGAGGGATGAAATAAATTTAGCCTCGAACAAAGAGCGTGAAATGGAGACAGCTGATTGTTAAAATACATTTTGTTTGATAGTACTGTTCTTCTACACATTAGTCCAGGAGCTGCATGCAAAACTAAGAGTCAAACAAGAAATACAAAGACGATCATAGCAGATGGTGTTGTGCAAATTGTTAGGGGACCAGGAGGGAAGTGGGTCCAGCAGAGATGGGTTTGAAATACTTCTTAAATGCTTGGACGGATCCAGAAGTTCTGAGGGATTTAGCCCAAATGTCCCCTTGTTCCCTAATGCAGGCCCTTTTCCGACCCCCGAGAACACGGTCCTTGAGCTCTCAGACCACTTTCCATGGCTCGCCATACTGCTCGCGACGTTTTTCACAGCTTAGTAGAAGGGGAGCGATGGCCAATCCATGCTTGACTTCATGACTGGAGGAGAGCAGCAGGGACAGAAAACCAACATATTTACCCTGCTCTCCAAACAGATAACAGTGCTTGTGAAACACAGCAAATTCCTCTCATTCTCCTTACTTATGACTACACACTAAGCATGTATACAGCATACGAGAGGGGCTGCCTTACATGCTTTCTTTGAGCGCTGGTAGCACTCATTCTCCAGTCTGACCTTGGTTTTTATTTATTTCTTTCTTTTTTTTTTAATGCTGACAATAGGTTGTTCTGTGCTGCCGAAAATCCTGCCAAGGGTTTACTGTCGCACCTGAAATGTTAATCTAATTCTTTAAAGTTAATGAGGCTCTTTTGGAGATCCCTCGCTTCCATTTTAGTTTATTTAAACTTGCCATAATTCGTCTGACACGCTACAATTACAATTATTCTGTGTGTTTTAATTATAGTTATATAGTTATACCAGAATAAATCAATACGGCAATGATGATGCTGTGGAGAAATAAAATGAAGCCATTAAGGGAATGTGGAAGGAGTGTTTTACATGGTGTTACATCATTCTCTTCAGCTCATCATGATGTTTTTTTTTTTTGGGGGGGGGGGGTTCTCTGTGCTGCTGTGAATGGAGCACTGAATGCTGTTTTCCATTACACGCGATAACATTTTTCTTCTTAGAGTTTCCGTTACATTCACGATGACCCCGCAGTGCTAAAATCCTGAAAACAGGCCACAGAATACGGGTGCTTTATAGAATTAATGCTTTTTGAATAAATCTCATCCGCAGCCAAATTCATTCACAGCTCAGATGTCCTAGAACAATATAGTGTGCATTGTTACGGATTCTTTAAACATCATTCTTCATTATTAATGGTTTACGTGTTTGACAGTCTCACTGACATCTCACAAAGAAGACCTCTTTCTGCCGAAGATCAGCGATAAGTATTCAAGCTTTCTGAATGTATGCCATGTTTGCTGCAGACGTTATGGATTAAGGCTCAACGCAGATCAGAAAACTGTGCAAATCAGAATGGACCACGGCAAACGGCAGATACTTCATCCCGCTCAAGTCACACTTGGAGAAGAAGACCGTGTCATTTTTATTGATGTCTTCTTAAAGACATTACTCAAGCGGGCCACGCAACACGCTTCCAATCCTTCACTGTCACAAGTGGACAGGCCGTCTGTAGGTGGTAGTTCCTAGTTCCTCTGCCCAAGTCGCTCACTGCACTGCAGTGAATGACGGCTTTAACTATTTTAACACTAAACAAATACTAGAGGCAAAAATAACTTTTTCCATTTGGTCTTGATCAATTACCCCCACGGTTACGATTGTTTATTCATTTAGATGATGCTTTCGTCCAGGTGAGTGACAGTGTTTGAGGCGGTGCGCTGCTCGTGGTTTTTTTACCTGTTCATACAGCCGGTTAATGTTCGGATACAGACAGGGCAAATACGTTGCTTCCGGGTGTCACTGCAGGAACTCGCATTTGAACCCAGCTTCTTCTGCTCTGAGTCGATGGCTGTAACCGTTACGCTACCTGCCGCCCCCAGTCAGAGTTACACGTGTTCTGAAGGTTATTCACTGTGAAGCATGTTTGGAGAGTAGTTATATTAAAAAATCTTTTGAACTAATCGCAGTTATAATATAATGTACCTGAGATGTACAAGGGAAAGAATATCCGATAAAGGCGAGAGAGAAGAGGATAACAACAAAAAAATTGTGCACTTGGGCCAGGAGGTCGGGGGGGCGGCACTGGTGTTACGCTGGCACCATGTAGTTTAAGGAACTGGAAGACAAAGTACAAACAGCAGGTGGGGGAATTATGAGGGTCAGACAGATTGTCAAGTCCGCAGTGCGACTGCTCCGAGTGCTATTAAATGTTACTCCCGCCTTCCCCGGGAGACGTTTCCAGGGAGAGGTCGAGGCCCCGGACTGACGCGCGGTGTTGGATTTGCGCAGCCGTGGCTGGTGGGGGAGATAACAGGGAGGTGCGCTGGGATTTATCAGGAGGGACCTGCATATCAGAAAGAGGAGGATGAGAATGGGGGGTGGGGGAGAAACAACTTTGCAATCCGCATACTTACGAGCCAGACGGGTGCAAGAGGAGGGCCCTGTTTACCAGTTTGAGGACCATCTCCGTGGAGATGACCCACTCGGCAGCCGGGCTGCGGAGCAGCAGGAGATCCCTGCGGAGCGAGCATTTGCAAGAGAAAAGGAGCTGGTTGTTTGCGGGGAGTCTGCTGTGTTTAGATATAGCGCCGGCTATTCCTTACAAGTCCATTACGCATCAGGTCCAATTTTACACCTGTGTGTCCAGATTAATATTAACATTTATCTGCAGAAAAATGTCAGGGAAAGAAACGTGAATGTTGCCCGTCTTGTACGTAACTGCATGGCTTAGATAAAACAAATACGGATGCGTGGCATTACTTGTTTATATACGTGGAACTATTTAAAATAATATTTAGTGCCTAGAAATTAATTCATAAACACGCTTTTTTGCTCATATTTCCATTGTGTTTAACCGAGCAAAGTGTGGCCAGTTCGGTGCGGTTAGGTAGGCTAGGCGGTTCTAGAAGGTACCGAATATGAAAACCCCCATTCTGTCCGGAGAGATTTGTGTCCCGTGATCTGCCAAGTGTTTGTCACCTTAGCTTACATTTTGTGGTCCATTCGCAGGCCTCATTTTCTCCAGCTTCTGCCATCCGTTTCTCCCGACTCAGACCATTTCCACTGTGTTTATGCGTGACCCTGAGCTAAAGAACAGAACTCAGCCAATGCAGTAAGTACCGCGCCATCGGAACCGTGTTAAATATTCATGGAGTGATTTTTTTTTTTTTGTTCCTTTGGTCCTATAGTGCCATTATTATGACTCGAATCATCCCCGAAGCATTGCATACAATACACTTTTTACTTAAGGGGTCAAATGTTCAAAGCTTTTTTTCCTTCATTCACCCTCAAAAAGAAATTAAACTTTAATGTTGGAATGACTAAATATTTTGTGTCCACAAAATTTTGTTCAGCACTTTTTCTGTCCCGGACTTTGTACTAATTCAAATGTATGAAATGTGAATATAATTAACTTTTTTTTTTCTTCTTTCTCTGCAGGCCCCTTCCATAATGTTTGGATCTGCAGATGAAAATCAGTGAAAAGCAACATCCCACCAGGATGAGAGGTGTTCCGTGAGTTCCTTATCCATGAGCCACCGCTTTCTTGCGGAGAGGTTTGGCTTGCAGGGGGCTGGGACTGCTGGCCTTTTGGGAAGCTTCCGCTGTCAAGGAGAAGGAAGGTGTGGAGGAATCCGTCCTCTTTGACAAAGGGAATTCTTTTGACTCCAAGGCCGAGCTCCTAATACCGAGGCTGCAAGAGTGATCTATGAGTCGGTCGATGCAGCACACACTCCTTTCAGTTAAGACAATTCAACTCCCACTAAGCTTCCCTAAAAAAGTTCTGTTTTCCTCCCTCTGTCTGTTCTCAGACCACCATATCTGGAATAAACAGAAGGAGGAGCGGAAATCTGTCTAAGCGGCAGAAGGGAGTGCTGTTTGTTGGCAACGGTGCTGCGGAATTCAGCTCACACCGTATGGAAGGACACCGTCAGAGGTCAAAAAACAACAGTTTGCCGTGCATATTTGCATGCGCATGTGTCACTCCCGCACTTCAAATGATACGCAGCGAACCCCCAAAATTAAAAAAACCTCAGCGAAGCTCAACTAAAGTTTCCGTTTGGGCCGAGAAAATTACACCGCTGCCAGAAGCACGCGTCCGAATGCTTCCAAGGTAAGCTGAAGGTGACACCGAAACAGCCAAAAAGTTGCGACGCATTGCATAAAAAAGGGATCTTCTTTGATGAACGTTTTTTTTTTTTTAAAGTAGCATTCAAAATGTGGATGCCCGCATAGCTAATACATCCAGGCAATCTGCGTGCGAGCGCGCGTGGCCTAGCCGGGCTCCGATAACCCGGGCGCGTCGGCGAATCACCCGGCGCTAATGCATGCGCCGCCATGTCCTAATCGTCCCCGGTCGATCTCCGCGAAAGCGTCCGCTTAGCATCCCGAACGACGGGACGCCGGTGACGGAGAAGGACGACAGGCGCCGCGCGGGGAGGAGCAGAGGCGAAGATGCGAGAAACACAAGCAATTAACGTGAAGCGGTCCGCAACCCAGAACGGGCGCGAGCCCCCGACTCGCTTTTAAATAACTATCTGCGAGATGCAAAGGGAAGGAATTATTTAGCGTGCCTTTGGGGACATTCTTAAGAAGAACGCCGAGTTTTGCAAGCAGGGGGAAAAAAAGATACAAGAAACACAGCAAGGTCACTTAAACATTTTGCAAAGCCGACTGCAGAGATGGTGTTTCTTCCCCCCTTTAAAGTTTCTCGAGCCGGAGGCTACAATTAAGGCCAATCTATCACATTAGGCTTAATGTGTTTCCTCCGAATTCTTTCTGAAATATAATGCCTCTCTTTCTGTTTTATGGCCATCATTAAACATCCTTGTGTTTGGCCTCTTTAGAAAACCTTTGCCTGTGTGTGCGGTTTTACTGCGCAGTTCACGTGCCCCGTGGATATATAGATATTTATAGATAGGTGAAATGAGAGATACAGAATTTATGATGTATTATAATAACACAAGTGGTGCACACTTACTCAGAACCAAAGGCTAGATGAGATTAAAACCGTTTAAATTTAACTAACGCAGCGGACATACTTTCGATGCTTCTGCCACGCGTTTAAAAGATTTGGATCTACGTTCGCGTACGTTAGACGTCAGAAGCCGTGCTGCGTGGGCAAGGTGCGAGGGAGAGGCGCTCAGGCAGCGGGGTCTGCAGATGTGTCCTGAGACAGCTGAGGGGACCGGCGGCTCGTCCCCACGGCTCTCGCCAGCCCCCCAGGGAGCAGAGCTCATTTCCCGTGACAGGGAAGAGATGTGACAGCTCCAGCCACGTGGGTCTTTTGCCGAACTCGCCAAACATCTCCCGAGGGATGACAAACGATATGTCGCGAGGAGCAACACCCCAGTGCCGCCGCAGCCGCTGACCCCCCCCCCCCCCCCCC
>UFQX01000320.1:288356-453663 GCA_900497675.1 Arapaima gigas
CCCCCCCCCCCCCCCAGTCAGAATACACGAACAGGAACGGCTTTAGATTTTGTATATCATCTTTGCCCTGTTTGCCAACACATGGGACAGGAGGTGCCCCGGTGGTTAGAAGCACCTCATTGCACTTGAAGCATCCACATTCGGGTCAGTCGTTCTGCTTGCGAGATTTGAGCAGGGTACTAACCCCGAGCTACTCGATCCAAAATGGTCCAACTGCAAAAGAACTTAAAATAATTACGGGTCGCTTGCGTTTGGAAATTGCTCTGGAGAAAAATGAGCGAGAGATAATACATGTTAGGTGTAAAATTTGTAGAAAATCTGAAAACACTGTGCAAGCGCAGCGAGGCTCTTCTTTAGACCGCTCTGGTGCCAATGCGTGACTTCAGAGTAAACTTCAGAGTAAACATGGCTTATTCATCCCAAAATGAAAGAATTAAGCCCAGGGGGATCTTTGACACTTTGCACTGAGAACTTTAATTGAAACACAGTTAACTAAGGACATGAATCTCAGGTCTCCCTGTTAGCCTTTGCTGGATTGCAAATTCATCGCCCTTGACTCAGACTACTGTCATTAAAGTGTGTTAGAAGTTGCCATCTCTCAAAAAAGGGGTGTGTCCCCCCCCCCCCCCCCCCCCCCCCCCCCCCCCCCCCCCACACCCCCCCCCCCCCCCCCCCCCCCCCCCCCCCCCCCNCCCCCCCCCCCCCCCCGGCAAAGGCTCTGCTGATTTTTCTCACCAGCTCTACTCTTTCATCCTTTGTTCACATGTGCTCAGAACTTTGTGAATGTGGCCCAGCTACCGGGGCCCTCTTTCTCATGGAGCAGCTGTGAACTTTGAGAGGGGATCAATTTAATCCGACGAGGTTCTGTAATTGCTTTTTTCTCCATCAGGGAAATGTGTCAGGATTTGAAGGGGCACCGAATGTCCTTATCGTTTTATCGTTCCGTCAGTTCTCGGTAATTTTGCTGTTTTATTGTTATTGTTATTACTTTTCATTATTCTCTTACATAATTACCTCCTGGCCCCATTGCAGGCTTTTCAGTTGCCTGGTTATAGTATTTATCTTCAGACGTGTGCTGTTATTTCAGACTCATTTTCCTGCTCTCGGATCAGCAGTTTTTTCCACGCCAGCTCTACCGAGTGGGTTTTGGTGTTGACTGTATGGTAAAGCTGAAAGACGCTGCAACGCGAATGGTGCGGAACGCGTTCTAAAGATGGATCACCGCCGGAATTGTGGTTCTTTACCCCTCTTCAGCCGCAGTGATACCGAAGGCCTTGGCTGGGTAAACAGTTTGCACTTTGGTCTGGCATTCGACGTTGCCTGCATCTTCTCATTAGTGCTTATAGATTTACTGCAGAGAACCATGGTCTACTGTGAGCTCCCGCGCCGCGTAACAAATAAGGCTGTCAGAAATCATATATTCGGTTTGTTCCTCTACGTAAATGAATGTATACACGACTAAGTAGAGCAGCCGATACCCTCGCATACTAATTCTGGGGCCAGAGCTTCCCTTAGAGAGACTCCCAAGTTAAGAACCGCAACAAGCTGAAAGTAACACACCTAGACAGTGTGTCTGGAAACTGCTTATTGCAATTGTTTGTTTGTTTGTTTGTTTGTTTGTTTTTGTTTGTTTTGCAAAGTGTAAACCGGAGCAAAATTTCATCACACGTGAAAATTCACAATTTATTCCTGGGAGTAGGCTCGAGCAAGAAAGGTTTGTTGACTGAACACTGCAAAAAAAAAAAATAAAATAAATTAAAAAAAACAGATTTCTTGGAGTGGTACTGTATAATAATATAATAGATGCCGAGTTTTCATAGTACTTTACATATAAACTGTAATTCTGCAGTATACGCAGATCAGGATTCAACTTTATTAATCCCTGCGAGGAGATCGACACAAACAGAATCTTAACACGAGCCACATATCAACACGGTGCAAATTCCAACAAAAAAGATCAGTTTAAATAATAAAGGAAAGTAAGTGATAACTAATAATAACTAACAAAAGACAATTACAAATGACAGTAATGCCACATAAGAAACAAACAGCTCCAAGGTCACAATGCAATATACTGTAATGAAATATAGACGTAATACAGGTACAATAGAGATGCAATAGATATGCAAGGGAATTGTTTAAGCAGCTGAGTGAATTATTGAATTACACACTTGGCGAAAGTGGCAGCAGATGAACAAGTAGAACCAGTTGAAACTGGATATTACAGGTGGGCACTGTCACTGGCAACAAGACGTGGGCACATTGCTTTGTCCCAAAGCACGGAGAGGCAGCGTCCACTAAGAACACGAACAAACTCCTTCCTGAGTGAAACTCACTCCGTTCTGCCTGAAGACCAGCAGAACCCTGCCGTTCACAGCAAAACAAGAGGTCTGCTCTGCGGACCATTTCATATGGACGTGCATTCAGTCGCAACCTGAAACCGGTGGAATCCAGGAGCTCGTGGCCTGATGCAAAAAGTGAGTGGCAGTGGAGGGAGAAGAAGCTGAAAAATAAAGCAAGGTGACTGAAAATAAATATGACACGTTCAAAACTTTAGCACTAGTGTGGCGAATATTTGTGGGACTGAGAAAAAAGCCGTAACGGCTACTTCACAAACCGGTTATCGCGACACGTTCATTTGAGACCCCCTGTCTTACTGTTACGTACATTCCTGTTTGTGGTGAGAACTGAAACTGACTCTACTTTCGGAATTTCTGAACAGAGATATATTTCATTTTGTGTGTTTTATAGTCACATAAAAGCGTGCAACTAAAATAAACGGGCATATATGCTCCTGGCGTTACCGGAATTATTAAGAGAATTTTCTACGTAACAGACTAAAAAACAAAGAAATAGTTACGGACATGGCGCGTACACGTGGATTTAGCACAGATGTGTTCTGCTAAAACAACAGGCTGAGTGTATTCCCAGTTCATGCTGACAAAGTGCTTTTCTTCCTGGGTTACACTGAAGCGAGGCGTCAAGAACAAACTGCTCCTGACATGCGCTTTAACAAAGCTTCAGCCCTTGAACAAGGCAAGAGGACGCACGGCTGCTCGAGAGAAATAATTCGTTTCGCATGCTGGACCCGACTTTCTCACTTGAGCCTCGGGAGAGGGGGTTCGGACACAGAAACACAGGCATGCGTTTTACGCGGGTTGGAGACACCAGAATGCAGCTGTGCAAGGAGCACAAGAGGCAGGTAAGGGCTGGTCAAGAAGACGCCTGGTTACTAGATGACCACTCGTGGTTTCGCCGGTTTCGCTGTAAGTAATGAAACACACCCACTCTCGATACGTTAGCCCGCGGGGTCGTAAAACTGTAAACCGTGGTCGAAGCCCTTTAGAACTCTGACGAAAACTGAGGTGACCTCACGGAAAATGTCTGCACGTAAACTGAGACAAAATATGCACTCGGTGTAGCGCAGTGGAAAGCGGTGGCCTTCACAATGACGATAAAAACCTCATTAATATTTTTATTGTATGAGATGTAAAGGGTTATTTTCAAGTCAGCTCTGTGTTTTGTGGATTCGTGAAGTCCATACATGGACCCCTCATGAAGAACATCGGAACTACAGAAACAGGGATGCTTCACGTAACAGGTTACCGAGAAGGTTTTTTTAGATGTTGCATCTAAAGAAATGTCTCCTTTTGGAGTTCCTTTGTGTGTAAAATTTAAGCAGCCCCTATAAAGTGTAACTTCTCAAATATGGGGCAGCTAAAAAACACGGCAACTCAGTGGAGTTACGTAAGTACACAGATATTTTGGCCATATTAAGCCTGGTTGAACTCCGGAGGGGGATGTTGTCTGTTTGCCCACACCAGTGGCAGCCTCAGTTCCTGAAACGAAAACATTAAATAAAAAATTAAAAATACGGTCACCCAACCGGTGACCTCAGCACAACCTGTCACGGCGCAAAGTTAGATCCTCAAGACGTGGAAAAAGACTTTAAAACAAAACATTATCTCCTTATTGGTTTATGAGCCGTTTAATGTGGGATGGGAATAATGGTAATGTGTTTTGCTAAATGTTCGTGCGACGATCCCTCGGCGTAATTACGACCCCCCCCATCGAAAATGGAATTTTTTTGCTGGCACAATCTCATTTTAATTACATCTTCTCCGACCCCTTCACAGAACAGCACACACGTTGAAAAAAAATACCCGACATGATAAAAATAACATCCCCTCTCTCTGGTAGCGTGTAGACGTACGGGGTCTCCGGTGGCATCTCGCTGAATACAGATGGAACAGCTGGAGATGGCTGTTGAACAGTGGCTGTAGTTAGTGGGAACCACGCGGCACCTCGCCACTCGGCTCCACTGCTCCACTGGCTGGACCTCCACGGCCTCTACTCCCTTGGTCATCTTTAGTAAGTCTCCATTTTGCGCTAATCCCCAGATAAAGAGACACACTTTGAAAATGTTTTGCACACAAGCTAGTGGATACAGTTCTGAATGGCCAGCAAAGATTTTCTTGACCTGCGAGGAGTCATAAGACCCTATGGATACTGTATATTAATGATTTCTTATTAGCGTGTGGCTACTGAGCAAGGCTCACGTATGTACACTTCACATGGTTCAGGTAAGTACAGTTTGTGACTCAGTTATGTACACACCAGGGTTCAGGTATGTACAGTTCACATGGCTGACATATGTACAGTTCACGTGGTTCAGGTATGTACAGTTCATGTGGTTCAGGTATGTACAGTTAACATGGTTCAAGTATGTACAGTTCGTGACTCAGTTATGTACACACCTGGGTTCAGGTATGTACAGTTAACGTGGTTCAGGTATGTACAGTTCACATGGTTTACATTTGTACAGTTAACATGGTTCAGGTATATACAGTTCACATGATTTAGGTATGTACAGTTAACATGGTTCAGGTATGTACAGTTCACACGGCTGACGTATGTACAGTTCATGCCTCGGTGATATGCAGCGAACACGGTTCAGTTCAGTTATCAGGTTCAGTCATGTACAAATTTGATTAGTTATTGTCTCAGTTCTGAAAGTCACATTGTACGGCACCGAACGTTTAGATGCACCTGACAGTCGGCTTCACCCCTAGGTGGAACCAGGAGCATCGGCAGTTGTATGTCAGTGTTTAGTAATAGGCCTTGCGAGCTTTTCAACCAACGGCAGGTTGGAAAGTAGAAGATATGATACTCAGAAGAACGGAACTTAGAATCATGCCACTACGTGACAAAGCTGCTTTAAAGGCTTTTTGTAGTTGTGGGACCAAATACTTGCATAGAGATCACGTTATCCAGTCCATTCACATGGGAGCTATTTGTCCTCCTCTTTTCCTATCAGCTTTCCAAATCATTACTGTCTGTTCAAAAGAAGTCTTTTCATGATGTATTCAAAGTATGATAACCTTGGACTCATCACTTATGCTTCCAGTGGTAGTTCTGGCTTGATTTCCTCTAAAACTCAGCTACCGCGTGCGAGGGCTTTTCCATGTGTTTCGTATCTTTCGTCTTTGTATAATCACACACAAGTGAGGAGCAAACTGAAAGAGGGCGGAGACCTCAGCCTAAAAATGTCGTAGTTTAGACTTGAACTGAGTCTCAATAAGAAGATGAAACCCAAGTAGAGTCTAACAATCGGTCAAGACATTACTGTGTCCACTGGTAACCAAGGGCCATTAGAAAGAAATTAAATCTAAATGTATTATACTCAAGTTGACAACCTCAATTGTAAGGTTTTACAAGCAGAAAGATTATAATGGCATCGATTTGTAAGTGATGCCAGACTCCAATGGTGCATGTGACTGTGACTTCCCATCATCGCTTACAAGCTTCACACATTCCCCATTTCAGCCTAGAACCAAAACTGCTATAATTGTTTCTGGCCTTCAAATACCTCCTTCCTGGCAGAACTTGTGAGAAGACAAAAGTAGTCGGATCCACTTTGAAAACAATGCTTTAAAGCAACATAACAAACAGATCTAATTGCTGGACCAAAGTGCAGTATTTCTTTCACAACTCTGCTCCATTTCACATGGATGCTTCTACTGAAATGTGAAGCGTCGATGAAAAGAAGTATCTTGGTAAATAATTGTGATCAGTGCCTCCCTGGAGATGCCATTTTCATCTCCCTTCCCCACAAGACATGCAGACATTTTGATCTACGCATACAATTTATGTAATTGCTGCTTCAATAGCCATAAACGGGTGCCCTTTACCACCAGGCAAACGCAGCCATGTTATTCCCTTTAATTGGGCTTTTATTTATTTGCGCCATACAGACACAAGTACGTAAACCCTAATCCGATGCTTTTATTCTTTTTCAAAATAAATGAGCAGTCAAATCATACACAAGCGGGAAAATTCGTGACAACCCGAGTAACGTATGGATTGGACACGGGTTTTTAATGAACTTGAAAATTCTCTACTTCTGGCTACAAAAAAATAACAATACTGTATTGCCAGACAACTGAAACCCATTACACTAACAAGGCAGCCTGTTCCATTTCAGGGGTCAAAATAACAATCCATCTGTGTTAAAGGAACAGTGGTAACATGTGTAAGGTTTCTTCCTCTCCGAGAAAATCAGTGTGGTACGTGCTTCGTGCTTCAGGTGTTTTCTCTAACAGGCTTGAATTGGTAGCACACTGTCAGAATCCAGCGGCTCCTCTGTAGTTTCCACTGTATCAGCCGAACGTTCTGGAAATTTAAAGGAACACGTTGCGATCCACTGCGGTTCTACTGCGTACCTGTGAGTTTTCCATGTTTTGGTGTCACCATGAACAAGAGGACGCTCTATCTTTGGCTCTTGGAACCGAGCTTTGACCAGTACAAAGGCCAGTGATGACCATGGCCGCACTGCAAAGGAACCAGCACCGGTTTGCGTGTTGGTCACGCAGGTTTGTTGCTTTCTAAGTCAAACCCTGGGTTTGGCCTTGGTACCTGGTTTTCGGCCCGGGTTGGAGGTTCATCCTCATCAGCCTTCAGAATCTGAAATGTGCTTGTCTTGGTGGAATTCGTGATCGAAACAGGAAGGAGCAAAGCATGGTTTTGCGGCATCCACCAAAAATCTTTTAGCATCTACCCCGCTGCCTCCACTGACGCCTCCAAGGCTGTGTGGAGGCAGTAGATGTAAGGTGCATTCTACTTTCGCTGAAAAACCGAAACATCCATCCAGTCTCCACAGCGGTGTTGGGAAAGTTGTGTGTGAGCACATGAAATACACGGCGCACGACAAGCCGGTTTTCAATGGCGCTCTAAAGGCTTTTGAAATGAGCCGCATGGAGTGTGCATGATAATGACAAGAGACAAAAATGTCTCCCACGACAGGCCCGGCACATTCCACGTGCAGCCTGGTCTGCGGCCAGTTGAACCACTCCCATGGAGGCGAAGGAGCAGGTGGTGACATTTCTTCTATTCTTGATGGACCTCTGGAGATAACTTTACCTTATATTCAAGGCCTTGGCCCAGGTTGGGTTGCTGCACATACAGTTGGCTCTCGCCGGGCTGTAATTAGCAGGAAAAACAAAATCTCAGTTTGCAAAACCACCTCTACCGAGTGCAGGCTTCGGTTTTACAACATACATTCAACAGTGCACAATGTAGTCATTCAGAATTGCACATTCCTCACAATGAAAGGCATTTGTTATTCGGCCCCGACATGCACTAGAACCCTATTCAGTGCACAAAGTATGGAGTAAATTTCTTTCTTGGAGGACAAAAGCCCAGCAAGAAAACCTTTCATTTTTCACAGTGCCAGGGCTTAACAGAAAGAGAACATTTTCAGGACAGAAAAGTTAGAATGTTTATAGAATGTCGGGCTAATATCTTTGTCCCACCACAATCGAGAGCAAAGAGGAAATGGCAGAGACATTCGCGATGCCCGTGTCCTTGCATATTGTGCCACACTAGTCCGAGACCACTGTTATATATGATTTTAATATTTTGCTATTATATTGTTTGTTGACAGAGGTTGCTGTGGATCTGCCTAGCTGTACCCAAACGTCGGCAGTCTGACCTCATATCAGCAAAGACGAGAACAAATAGAACCAGAGTTTCTATAACTGACTCAGATGTGTCTACTATAACTTTTCCTAACTTGCCGGATGAAACTTCTTTGCTCACTTGTCATCCACAGACGGAGTATTGTTTCCAAGACATCGTACCTCCGATTTTTATTACATATGATGAACGTAATGTCCGATGAAAAGAAGAAACGTATGTGGAGCAAGTGTAACTGGTACACTGTTCCGTCTTTGGCGAGGAGTTCGGAACCACACGTACAGTCCTGCACCTGCCTCCCAAGATCCAGAACCTCTGCTGCCGGTTAAACCGTTGCTCAGCTCTTCCTGATCTCCAGAGTGTTTCCAGTAACTCTGTTTGCTCACTTTGTTTTATCCAACTCCTTCATCCAGCTGGATAAGGATATTCAGATGACCCCAGCATAGCAACGTATCCTTAAAAGCCGTGCGTGACGTGGTGCTGGTTAGGAAATTGCTAACGCTGTTGTTATTTCTTCATGTAGGTGACAGTTTCCTCCAAGCTGGTTCACAATGTTATTTGTGTACCTGAAGCTACTTACAGTGATTTCATCATTTCTACAGCTGGGAAAATACCTCGACCAAAGGTACTACAGCAGGATCCTGTGATTCTGAGCCAGCAGCTCAAAGCACAACGCCACCCGCAGCTTTAGCTGTCCGATTTTTCTGTCTGCTTTACAGCTTTTCTGGTGTTTGCTTTTGTCCACACGCAGTGTTACCAGACTCCTAATGCATTCGTTGGTATGAATTATGCGATTTGTATTTTAAACACCGCATAAACAGCCGTAATAGTTCAACTGTCCAGGAGAGGTGAGGGTTCAGGTCCTCAGCGCATCTCCCTGACCTAGCAGGTTAGCAGACTGGCAAAAATAACATGCACCAATCCTTAAAGCTGTTTGAGTGAGCTCTACGTGAAAATTATATTTTTTGAGTTTAAAGATCTACCGCAAGGCATGTTGGGCTTTTTCTTCTCACTCCGCTGCTATTTGCAATAATAAAGACGCCTTCTCCTCCGAAGTTGATGTTAGCATTATCTATGTCTATCGCATCTAAAAGCACTCATGCTTTAGATGTTGCAGAATCACAGCTTGAACAGCTAAAGTGACTGTGACTGGTGATATTTATAGTCTGTACCTCTGCAAATAATACTAAAAAAGCGTGAGGGTAAAACAGAAGGCAGGTAGCAGTCAGTCGCAATTTCAGTATCACTTTTTTGAGGTTGCCTTTTCGGCACCTTGTTTATTTACCCTTGTTTTAATGCCCAAGACAGCTGTCAAAATACGTAAGCTAATTGCCGCACGTCGGACGGAGTAAATGCATTTGTACGCCGACACTTTTTTGCGCTTAAATTGTATTGAAACCGGCGCGAAAATGTGCAGGAGCCACTCACTTACTGGCTTTGTTGCCTCCGTGGGCATGGGGGGGGGGGCATCCAAGGTCTAAGAACTGCCCCGTGGCTTTAAACTGATTTAATGAAGCAGGATTTGGAGGTCGAGGTGTAGTTTTCAGTTTTCTTTGTTCAGGTTTTTCTTCCCTTTGCTTCGGTCTCTCGCCGGGGTACTTTGAGTCTGCATCAGTGGACTTCCCTCCTTAGCGGCGCACCGAGTGGCAGTTTGTTAGAGCAGAAAGGTATTCTAATGTCTGGGATGAGGGGACGTAATGAAGGGTCGGGGGGATATTAGCGGCTGGAGTGAGGGGCACTGATTAACACCGCAGTACGCCGGGGAGCAGGCTGCCCCTGCCGGGGCCGCGTGGACGCCGGCCGCCCTTCATTACGGCTCCGCGATGGACCGCCGGCCCCGCTGTAATGGGGGCGCTAATGAAGCCGACCCGGAGGCTCATCGCTCACCAGCGACCGCTGGCAGAGGGGCCACAAAGGTGAAGGGGGCTCCTCCCGGTTCCATACAGAGTTAATGACAGGTGCGGCGCATTGTTACCAGAGCCGGATGCCAGAAAGCCAAAGCTGGGCTGTGGGTACCTTCCTCTTGGGTATTTACCGCTACGTAAACTCTTTATCGCCACAAACCCCGACTGGTCCTGTCCGTGGTCCCTTGTTGACTTCTGCTGCCCTGCACACGAGCTTGATGGTTTCTGGATTCAAGGGGGCCGGACGGAGCTGAGGAACGTGAGGTTCCTGCAGGTCGTGGACAACGTGACACGTTTTTCCCCTTGATGAGTTGAAAGCGTTATGCTTGGTTTGCTGTCCATCTTGGTTTGGAAGCTGTCGGTTTTTTAGCCCCCGTGCCCGCTGGTGACACGGCCAAGGGGTTCTTTCTAATAGTTCCCTGCCGAAAATTCGTTTTTACAAACTCCATATTTAAAACGTTCTCCTTAATGGAAGTCACGTTCGGGTGCCAAGAAACGTCGTGCCGCTCTGTTGAGGAATAAGGTAATGTGACATTGACTTTGAAAAGATTAGTTTCGGACCAAAAAAAAAGCTCAGGTTTAACTGCTGAGCAAAGCTGTTTGTCAAAAAGAAAAAAAAAAGAACACCGTGGAAAATTCTCGTTTTAGGCTCACGCTCCTGCGACCAAAGTTCACAGTTTGTAGCGGCAGGAATGTTTGCGTTTCGAGAGGTTCTTTTCGTCTGATCGCAGCTTCGGCGGAACTCCCGCCGGGGGACGCTGCTCTGCACCCCGCGTCCCGAACGGAGAAGACGGGACGGCGGAATCCTGTTAGCCGACTCGCGGGAACCTCTGCCGAGACGTGTCACCTGTTCCGTACAACACGCTATTTCAGGGTTATTTAGTAACAGCACCGTCACGTGCGCACGTGCGGCGTACACACTCCGCTTTAATTTGTACCCGGTAAAAGCCGGTGCCTTCAAAGCCTCCTGTTCCTTTTTGAAGTCGCTAATTATAATGACTTTTTTTCCTTTATTCAATTTTCAAATTAAAAATTACCCCTCGGGGGATATCGCAGTGTCTCTCTACTTTGGCCTTAACTTCAAATTGGGAACGGAGGAGGCCGAACTACGTCGCTCGCTCCTCGTCCGCATTGTTCGTCGTTTCCCCCGCTAACTAACCTTTGACCTTTCGTACACTTCCCGCCGCTCTCGATCGCGATCCGTGTATTATATGCAAATGATAGCCCGCTAATTTCTCACGCGGACCTTTATTCCGACGGAGGCGATGGCATCGCTGTCACCATCCTGGTTGCTAATGAGGACTGTTAATCACAATATAGTCATGAATGTTTAATATACTTATAGCGGAACACATGAATATTGATAGGCTTTGTGAACCGAAAGACGGCTGAACTTGACGAACAAGGACATATGTTGCACGAGGAAACTTCCCACCCCCACCCCGCAAGTTCATTTCTGTTTATGTAAAAATAACATGGCAGCTCTGGCCTTTCAGGGTGGCAAATGCCACTTTATACATAATCAATGAAGTAATCTTCAAGTTATGAATTATGACAGTGCATTACAGCTCAAACAAGGGGCCGTTCTGCCGTTTCTTAGTTCCATTTATTTATTTTTACTGGCCTTAATTTACGATCCTGTTTACGCTGCCGTACGGCTGCGATGTTCCTCGTGTCCTGCGGTCCGCATCCTGCGGACGTTCAGCATCTAGGCAGCCGAAATGTTTTGAACCTTCGGCCGGCTAAGTGACGCGCCAGCGTTCTGCGTTATTAGGCAGCTGTTTGGAAGAAAAATGTCGCGATAAAAAAGCATTTACGACGGAATAACTCGATCCGAAATTCGCTTAGGTACTTACTGTTCCGAAGGATCCGATATATCTAATAGTCTTTCGGAATCTTTCACTGCAACTTATTGGGGTAGAAGAACTCTAGTCTACTTTAAACAAGTTTATTTTTCTGGTCAGATGTGTCATTCGTTTTTATCTACATCCCTTGCAGAAAAGATTATTTATTTAGGAATCAGCCCCGATTAGCGGCTGAGAAAAGCGAACCTGAAGCATCAGCGTGTGGAATTTGATTTATGGCCGCTAGAATTTCGGTGTGACGTGCTGCTCCTCGAAATGCCTGTTTTAATTTTGAAATTTTTAGTTATGCTTGGTTATAGTCGCGAGGTGTCTCTAGGCCCCAGATAACAGGCAACACGGTCCCGGCTCTGCAGCGGCAGCCAGGGGGTTTGACGGGGCGGTGACGGGAACACGGGGGCACGGGAGGCCCGCTACCCCGGCGGACCTGCCGTAAGCCGACGGTTTCGTTCATTGCTTTGCTTATTTTTTTCCACAGAATTTCCTTTGGTCTGAATCTCAAATGTCAACAAATACCTAGTTATTCGCGATAAAAATGCCCCCTCTGCTTTTTTCGCTCTTTCCCCAAAAGCTCCGCTGCAACCAGTTTAACGCAAATCCGAATCCGCGTTACGTTTGGCGCAAGACCTCGAAATGAGCGAGCTTCTACTTGCGTAAAGGGTACGCGGCTGTCGCATCTCATGCGTGTCACCGGTCGTCCGTGAGAAACCAAGCCAAAAACCCGCGAAACTTAAAAAATCAAACGCAGCCGACGCCCGTATTTTTTATTTTTATTTGTTTAAATGCTCCGTCTTCTCATCTTTTATTTAGAATCCGTTTCGGAGCCGCCGGCGTTAAATCTTTTGTTTCGGAGTTTCTCACCACAAAATCGGAGGCAGCCCTTTGATCAAAGACACCGCGATGTCAAAAAGGAACCGATAAGTTTAAACTGCACTTCCCACCTAATAAAGGATTACGGGCAGGTGACAAAACACCGCGGCACTTTAATGCTCCGAAAATCCCATTTCCGACGCCCTTTTTGTTTATCTTCCGAACAAGGTCACGCAGCTGCCTTCAGGAAGTTTCTGAAAAATGATACGGCCTGAACCTGCGCCGTACTAATATATTTACATAAATGATCGTTGTCAGAAGAATATCATTTAGATGTAATTAAGGCGCCAAAATCCATTTACATAAACAAATACATAATTTTGAAAGATGCCATAATCGATCATTCGAGACAGGCCGATGTTGGAGAGCGAGAAGAAGGAAGGGTGAAAGACAGAGCGCACGGTGTTTTCCAGGGCGCGTGTAAAGCCGCGCCGTGAACTCCACACAGCGGCTCGCGTAAACCCCAGTCGCACGTTCTGTCTACGTGCGCCTACAGCGCTGAGCGTTCCTCTTTATGTGCCGGGACTAAACGCGCGTTCTCGGCTGAGCGGCGAGGCCTTGGCGAGACAGCACCTTCCCTCCGACAGCGGGGCGTCCCGCCAAGCGGGGATCTTTTTTGACGTGCCGAAAAGGAAGAGAGCTCTAACAAGGGGGAAATTAGATGTTTGTTGTGAGCGGCGTACTATGGCAACCGTTCAATAGCCTTCCGCGTTACGCTCCGGGAGCGCCGGCGTGAGAGCCGCGGGATATGCTGGTGTGCAAATAGCGCTTCCGCCAAGCGACGCCGTCGATCTTCCTCTTTCCGCAAGCGCACGGCGACGGCTCGGAAACCCAGGCTAGCAATAAATAGCTGATTTATACAAACTCGGAGGGGGACGCGGCAAAGAACGAGAGCAAAAATTGTTCTGCAAAGCCCTTCCTCCCCGCTGCTCTGCCACGTTTGGGACTGCAGCCAGCGGTTGCCAAGGGTTCCGTTGCCGGCACACAAACGCCGCTTAAATCGCTGAGTCGTAGTGACAATTGGTTCGTGCTGCGCGAGGGGTGTTTAACACTCCCACAACAATCTCAGACTGCTCGGAACTCAGCGGCAGAGCCTTGGCAAGCTGCGTCCCTCCCTCCACCCTACATCCCCTATCGCTGCCCAATTCCGGAGCCTTCCGGCGAGGCGGCCCTCGGTTTCCCCAGGTGTAGCCTGACAGAGTTTGTCTCCCACCGCTGCCCCTCTTGCCCGCGCAGCTCCATCCATTCTGGCTTCGCTTATGAGATTGCAGTGACATGTGCGGCGCTGGACATTTGTTTTCAAATGCTATCTGTCTCTGGTCGCCCTCCGGATCCGTGTCAACGCAATGATTAAGGACATTTGTCAGAATAGCGAGGACAGCTTTAATTTGTTTCATCCTAAGGCAAGGTGATCTGTAGGCCTCTGCGGCCACACAAAGGTTTCTCGCTATTAGGCCTTTCGCCATGTCTGGCTGCTGGGTAATCTTTCTAAATATTTCATACGGCCCGTGGAATGAGACTTTCCAGGGCCAGGGAGAAGGCAGGTTAATACAATCCTCATTCACGCGTTGCCAAAAGCTGACCCGGACCCCGCCGCACCGGAAAATAAAGAAATGTCACGTTACCTTTTTGTTCTCCCGAATATTGATGCTCGGGATTACAGCGAGCGAGGGTTTCAGTGCAAACACACCTTTTTCTAGCAGGCTCGGGTGTATCGGGGTCAGGCTAGCAAATGTTAGAGGATAAATAAACTCCAGGGACCCCCGTGGTTTCCGGAGCACTTATTCACACCACCCCGAGTCCTCTCGCCGAGTCCGAGGACGCCGCGACAGCCCCGCCGAGTAGCTTTCGCACTGTTGACAATGACTCCGAGTGGCTTTTCGGGAAAATTAATGGCAAAACTTCAAAATCAACATTTACTTTTAATTAACAGACTAGAAAACTTGTTTTTTTTTTTTTCCCCCTGTATTCCTAGACTTTGTTTATTGTCCATGCGTCATTGCCTCATTAGACTTAATCTGCTTTATCCGCCGCGCTTCGTCCCGCCCTTTGTCGGCTAGCGGGCCCCCCGGTAAATTAGCCCCCGGGTCGTTCTCAGGCCCGGTCCACGCGACGCCGCACAAATCACCCACTGCAAAACCCATTAAAAAAGGAGAGGAAATATTAACATAACTCAATATGGCAATTAAGATAGAAAAAAGGCAGCCGGAGCCACGTGGCTCCCACAGGGGTCTCGGGGGGGACGCGTGGGGGGGGGCGGAGGAGGGGCGCGCGACTGTGACTCCTCTGTCCGGGCAGCTCAGCCTGGTCTCCAATTAGCTGTGAAAGTCCCCTGATTAAAACCAGCCCGCGTGGCCCCGGCCTCTCATTATTCCAGGCCTAATTTTCAGATGTTGCTCCCAGTATCTCCCCAGATATAAGACTGGCTTTTAATTACATTGCCCGTGCGGTGCTCCGGGTTGATAAGTTTGAAGGACAGGTGGCTCGGGGGGCATGTGCTTGGAGAAAAAAAAAAAAAAAAGAAGAAGCAAGGCAAGGCGGGAGAGGGTTGCGCTGCTCCCCGGTGCTGATTCCATCTGGGTCCGCAAGCAGTTGTTTCCTTTTCCATAAGGGAAAGGAGAGGGTCTTTGAGTGGACCTTTGCTGGCCGGATCATTCTGTCGCACGTAGACCTAAACCAAACCACTAGAGGCCTTTTTTTCTCTTCTTGGTACAATGTGAAATAAATATACTCTACTTTGTTCACAACAACGGTTCATTTAGGGTGGTATGGTGCCTCCTGGTGCTCTTGGACTGTGGGTTCAGGTGTGGGTTTCAGTCCAGCTCTTTGCATCTTTGCGTGCGTTTTCTCTGGGTGCCTTCCACAGTCCAATTATACGTGTTTAAGGCCGATTGGTGAGAATAAATTGCTTACACTGTGTGTGTGTGTGAGTGTTACTTTGCTTTGGAGTCCATTTCCTTCACTCGCGCCATTGTGAAAACCACACAAGAACTGACCCAGGTCTCGCGATGGGATTCACGTTTACACGAACCCTTGACGGACGTGATCCCCACGTTTCGCTCAAACGAACAAGATGTCGCCCGGCGCGAGCGTCCGTCTGCATGTGACAAATCGCCCGCGTTATTCTGGCACAGAAGGTCCTTGTACCGACCGCAGGCATTTGAGGAAGTGCAGATGTGCTCTGTTTTCTGTCCGTCAGAAACATTGCTGATATTCCAACTTGTTAATGAGTTGACCTTGCTTCGTGTTCTTAACATGAACGGCTGAGATTTAAGAGCAGGCAAGCTTGGATTATTCACTGGAGACACTCGATCCAAAGATTATATCACACGCACTCAATAATGTATTTAGAATAATAATCGCAAAAGAACTCTATTATACAGATTTATGTAATGCGGACAAAAACCATAAATTATACTGGATATTTTTATCACAAATGAGAGTTTATTAGTATTTATATGGATTCGCAAAGTTCGTAACCAGAAGGATTCATCTGTGCCAGTATGTAATAAATAGTCAGAAAGTGGGTTTTGTTTTTCAGCACGGAGACAAAACGTAATATGACGATTTGGCCGACGTCGGCCTCTTGAGGCGACCGTCCCCTTTCCGGTCGCTTTGAAATGTCAAACGACAATTCATTTGTGTTAGTGTTTCCCCTAAAAGTGGTCCATCACCGCTGCGTAAATTATAAATGAAGCCATTGATTTTCTGGTGTTATCGTGTGGCCGAGCGGACGCGGTCTGACAGGGGCCCCCGTTGGTCGAGGTAGCACCCAAACGGTCTGCCGGGAGGGACTTGCTTCGGTTCCTCGTTGCACACACACACACACACACACACACATCCGCGCGACCTTAATAAACAACCCCCAAGGGTTTGTGTTTATCGCCCTTGTCTTTCAAGGTCTCCCGGCTGCTTTCTCTCAGTCCCTCGAGTATTGAAAGAACGCAGCAAGGCCGCAGCGCAGACTGTGTCGCTCGAGTGGCCCTCTATTAAAATGTAATTAAATGCCGATTCAGCCGGTAAAGATGAGACGTGAGCAACGCAGGAGCACAAGGGTGCGACACGCTCAGAAAGCGCGGTGGGGGGAAAAAAGGGCCTGTTTACCTCTTCGTGCCCAGCCTGAGCTCAGAGAGCTCGAAGACGTCGGAACAGGACCGCGGAAGTGCGGTGCGATGGGTACGCAGGTGTACAGCCTGGCACTGATATTGCTTCTGCATCGCTGGGAAGATTGATGCTTAGGGGGGAAAATAACACACCTGCATCATCCGAAAACTTCAACCTTGCAAAGTTATTACTTAAAAAAAAAAAAACAGCAAAAACTGAAACTGAAAAACAAGATTTATTTCTACACATCCTTGAGATGGTTTTGTTGCTTCTGCATATCATGAGAAATTAAGGCACTGTTTTCTCTGTGATAAAAAAAGGAGGAAATGATGGTCTTGTGAGAATTTAATAAAACACCTATGATTTCGTAAAATATTTTCCGCCTTTAAATCTGGAATCTAGGTCTCGTTCTGATGATGGAACTAAATGAAATTATTCCGTTCCCGCTAAAGACAGCGAGGTTTCGTGAACAGCAGCGGGAGTGTGATGCTGAAGAGAGCGCTGCAGTTCCGTTGCCTGCGCGTTCACACGTTCTTTTCTGTAAAGGGTTCGAGCGCTGAGATCCCTCTGTGGCCGTTCCTCCTGCATTGTAGGAAGGATGAGTTTTGGTGAAAAAGGTCAATATGCTACTGTATCACAGAGTAGTCTCACACACACGCACGCACATTCAACTACCCAGCAAACAATAAAGTCAATTTAAAGTCATCAATCCACCTGAAACATGTGTCTTGGACTGTGGGAGGAAACCAGAGCACCTGGTCGGACCCCACAAAAACAGGAAGAACATGCAAACTCCACAAAGTGCAGCCCAGGGAGCGCGAGGCACCTCCAGTACCTGCTGTGCGAATGTGCAACACTGTATCTTGAAATTATTTAACTATGCAGCTAGATCATTTTTGCATGAGAAGTTTGGGGCAAGTACCTTGATAAATTTGATAAAGGGATTCGACCCTCGGTCCTTTGACTGCAAGGAGACAGCGCTAACCATTGCTCCCCCCGCTGCCTTATTCCACTGCTGCACGTAGGTTCAAAGAGGGGGTATCAATGACAAGCCTCACTAGCAGATCGTTGCAGTTGCTCAGGTCTTGACCGTATCGTGCTCAGGTTGCCCAAGAAAACCTCAGTGACCAAGATGAGGTGAACGGAGATGGACTGCAGGTGCTGTCCTGCTGGTGGTAAATCTGTGGGTCCTCACCAGTGGGGCAGAGGGAGTGAAAAGTGGTCAGTGGGAACGTGTGCTTCCTAACAGGCGGAATCACTGACACCCACCCAGGATGTCAGTTGGTGGTGGAGATGGCTTAAAAAGAATCTGAGTTGTGGACAGAGCTCAGAAACTACCTGGCAACACGCACCGCAGTGCTGCCACTGTGCTTATGCAACCTTTTTTTTTACACCTCCGAAGGATTTCCACCAAGCTATTATCAACTTTTCCTCTCCGGCGCGGACGAGTTCGCCCTCCTCGGTAAAGACAAGCTGTAACCTTCCGGATAAGTCGCAAGATAAACAACAAACTTGAAGATAAGCGACTCGACACCCAGTGGTGAAATGAATACATCTCTAATTTGAAGAAAATGATGGAAAATCGGTCTCTTTACTTTGCAAATTGACTGAAAAATTATAACTGTGACCACGCAAAGTGGGATGGATTCTTCAAGGCACAAAATAATTGAATTTGACAAGAACGATTACTTGTCCTAATAAGCTGCACAAGTGGTGACAACAAAGAGGCGTCTCGAACACGCACACCCACCCACACGTCTTTACTACTATTCCTTATGCAAACGTAATATTGCTTTTTAAAGACGGGGTTCAACACATCGCAAAAAGAATGTTTAAAATAGCAAATGACTTTTGAATTTTTGAATGAATTCACAATCGGTTTGGTGCAAACAGTGGCGAAAGATATTATTTGTACACAGAGGTTATTAAATGCAACACAAAGTACTCAAAGCCATCATGTAGTTACATCTTCTGCTCCTCAGCGCCACACGACCATTGTTCTGACCCATTAAGCCGACAAAACATCTTAATTCCCTCGCTAATGCTGATAAATGTACTGAAATGACTGTCACTCTGTCGCGTAAAGAGTCCTCGGAATTGTCTGGGCGCAATCACAGCTCTTTCACACCACAATAAGAATAAAATGAATATGCTTAAATCTTTGCACATTGTTTAGAAATCGGCTTTTGATCTTGCACGTAGGAACAGTGAATATTCGAGCTGGACGGGCCGCAGGTGACGGAGGTGCCTCAGACCCTAGCGTTTCTCCACACCTGTGCAGGAGAAAGTCATCAGATTGCTCGGTGCATTATGGGAATCCGCAACAGGGCACGGGTAGTAAAAATGAGACCTGGTCGATTTTTTTTTTTTAAACTTTGCGAGATCGGAGGGAGGCACCGGATTAGCCGCCGCTGAGCTTTGCGTTTTAGAGGGAGGTGATGAAAATGTCACCCCTGTAACTGTGCCCTGCAATTATTCAACCTAATCTCCGCGCCCTACAGGATGGCATTTGAGATCCTTGTAATTTCCAGGCATGGACTCGCCTGTGTCGTGTGCCCCGTATCGAATCGAGGACGATAACCTTGACCGGTCGCCCACACCGAGAAGTCTTTGCCTCGCACGTCCCAAACTTCGCAGTCGTCCCTTACAACCAAATGTTCTTTGTTCGCTTCATCCTCCATCACTGCTGATCCCTGCCTCGGCGGAAAGAGGAACCCGCACCGTTGTCTTCGGCAGCATCTTTACAGGTCAACTTTAAAGCTTATTTCTTACCTTTAAAGCCGTGAATTAAACAACAAAAACAGAACACTGAAAGGGTGTCCTTTCGGCCTTGTGTGGCGGTTTCATTTTATGACCATTTATATTTAAGTCAATAAATCCAATAGGGCATTAAAGTGATGAATTAGAAAAGGACTCGGTTTGGATTCAACCTTTTTTAATGCCTTTTTTTGATGCCACGGTTTATCTTTGTTGAGCCCACTTTTTTTTTTTTTTTTTTTAACTAAAGGTCCTAATTTGAGTCACATCTATAAACTAATACATTATTTATGTGTCTCTCCTTTCTGTGTTTGGAGAAACATCCCTGGGAGATGAATTGTCCTGTTCCGGTACCTGAGGTGACCGGTGATGGCGGTTTTGTACACCGACAACTTCATCGGATCCCGCCGAACACACAGAGGGTCCAAAAAGGCTCCCCCATAATGCTTTGCTGCTGTAAACGGTTGCGTTTTACCGTTGCTGGATATTGCGGGGCGTCACTGACCCTCTCCTTGTTTAACGTGTTTAATAGTTTCAGTGCCAGGTGACTTGGTGTGTTTTGACCGCGCAGACGGTTTGTCCTATAGGGGGTAAGGGGGCACGCCAAAAAATATCTCCCCCGGGTGCTAAATACTTTGGGTGCGCCCCTGCCACCACGAATACTTAAGAACTCATGTCAACCTTTAAAATACATCAAGATGAGATATATACGCTAGGCTTATGTAGTAGCTATAATGAGGGGACATAGAAAACTGACGGACTGAATGAGCAACTAGGTTGTGAAGGTCAAGTGAGGTGCAATACATCAAATTGTCGGCTACGTTTCCCTCTCTTGTTTGGCTTCACAGATTGCTTCTGGAAAGAATAACACGCTCAGAATAGGCTCTCTCAATCACTCCAGAGATGCCGATGCTTGTCAGTCACTGCCACCAGAAACCTGCGGTAGCAAATAGTAACGCGGCATAAGCTGGACGTCGTCCGCACCTCATGTTAACACCGACGCTTCTCCGGCTTTCTGCTCCACAATCTGATGGTTTAGACAAGCCGACACAGGGCAGGATCGGGATATGTTTGCGGTGGCCTTCCAACAGACGTGAAGCTCCACGACCCAAGCAGGCTCCTGGATGCAGCGATTTCCTTTTGCGTATCTGTGGGGAAAGTAACTAACAGACAATGTCGTCTCAGGTTGAATCCCATGTGGAAAATGTGCCTTTTGTATATCAAGCAAAAGATATCCTGACAAGAAATAACGGATGATGGTGTTCGTAGACATTTGAAAGTATGTTCTGACTAAAACCCATGGGAGAATGAAATTACTTGCGTGTAGACAAGCCGACCGCGTGCTGTCTGTGGATCTGGGCTACGGAATAAACAGAATAGCCTGGCTAACTGCTGCGTGGCGCGTGATGGTGAACTTTGCAAACGTTAGGGACACGCAGATCACTGAGGTAGGCAAATACCACCCAGGCAGTATGTCCGTGACACCGGCGGGATATGGCGAAGATGTGGGGTTTGAAGGAGTCCCGCAGGTCAAAAGCCAATCAGGATTCCCGCCGTTCAGTGCGTAAGCCCCCGGTCGGCCGTGCCTCACGCCATCCGGGCCCACCCATTAATCTGTGTAAAGCATCCTCGGGGGAAAGAGGCTGTCGTGCCTTCCCGTGTGTGGCCCCTAACTTATTACCGGGGTAAAGTGTAATAAATACATTTCTTTAATTAAAAGGGGCTAAAATACATGCGCTGTACGGCTGCGTAACGCGCCTTTAACTCCCCCCTCGTAATTGGGTTGGCACATAAATTTATCTGCCCGTAATCGGTTTTCCGCCCTGTACACGACTGCCGATGCCATTTTCTGCCAGTAATGGGTCTGGCTGCTATGGGCTCCAATTGGATTAAACAATTTTACCCATTATGTCATTTGTATGTTTAATCCATTGTGAATTTAATTGTGGATACTTTGATACCGGCGCGCCCGCAAGGTCTCCGAGGTGGTTACCCTGCCGCTCCGTATGGCGCCGCCTCCCACGGCCTCGGCCTGTCTCTGCTAGGCGGACCGGGAAAAAAACGTCTCGCTCGCAGAGCCGATTATTTACCCGCTGCCCCCTTAGACGGGAAACCGCTCGGCCTAAATACAGTAAGACGCCGCAAGACAAAGTGGGCGGCGACGCGCAAGGAGCGTCGTCCCGTTTGATCACTACAGAAAATTACCGCGGCGGGAGACGTCTCCATCGAGGAGACCAATGAGAAGAACGAATAAACAGTGACGGAGCAGAAATGGAGACAACAACCTTAGCGCGTCGTCCTCGAACAACGCAGCTCCTTTCAAGGAGCGGCTTGAGCCACGGACGCCGATGAGTTTAGCCGAGGCGTGAAAGAATCTCACAATTGCTTTGGCGAAGATTCGTGGACTCAAATTTATACATTTTGTTGCACTGGGCTTCTTTTCATGAAATAGCAGAGTCGCTTCTAAATGCCTTTATTAAACGGTGTTCGGATACAAGGATAAAAAGGAAATCTGCTGACAAAAGGCTTTGATGCAAGATTCTTTATCTTACAGGGTCTTATAAATAAAGAGGCCCGGGGAGTGGGAGCTGTGCAGTGATACAGCTCCATTTCTTTAATGAAGCCTAATGGTTGTCTCTCTTTTTTACGAGGGCGCGTAGCAGCGGGTGAGGAGCAAGCTAAGGGAAGGAAGGTGGGATGAGTGCCGTAGAGCCTGGCGTGTGACCGGGAAAGACCTACAGCGCGCCTAAGTCCGTGTACGTAGCATTGGCTCCGGTGTGATGGAACGACCTTTCTCAATCCCTAAGGACTGCCGAAGCTTTCTCGACACTCGAGGAGGTTCCACATAAAACAAATGTGTCGTGAGACCATCTCCGAGACGCACGCCTGAACGGACGCGTCGGCGAGCCGCTGAAGAGCGCGCACCGCCCCGCCGAGGAAAAGCACGCGCTTCCTCAATGTTTCTGAAGATGCTTACGAAGCAAAACCGTAACTGTTAGCTGACTCGATGTTCCGAGAGGTGATTTATAAACAGCCTGCGAAAACGTGTATGGGCTGCTGATGGCAGGTTTCTAATCGCTTAATTAAACCTGCGTTTGAAAGCTCAACCTCCCCGGACCTTGCGGGACGGGTGACGTATCTATAGCAAGGACACCGTCTGATATCGCACAGGAGCCCACGGGGTGCGGCCTGGAATGAGACGGGGCCTGGACGCGGCTGCGTGTAAACATACACGGGGCACAGATGAGCGGCGGGGCGCATTGCATTACATCGGAGCAGATTATCTATAAGCGCTCCACGGTGACCGCAGCCCCGTCCCCTGGTCCTCGCTGCTATCGCGGCTACATTAATCACATCAGCTCCTGTTCCCTCAATGCCCAGTTGCTCTGCGAGTTGTCAATACAGCAGCTGCACTCACCGGGGGTCTGACATGCAGACGTCGGGGCGCTGGCAAGTAGGCGGGGAACACACACGCACACATGCACACACTGGCCCGTATCCAGGGCGTTAGATAGTGTAATGGCGGGAACCTCCAACTTTGGACCCAGTTCTGAATCCTCTGGCTGCGGTACTCTTGACCGAGGTTCTTACCCTGAACTGCTCGGGTAAAACATCTCCCAGGGGCATAAAGAGTTAAACCATAGTAAACCACTTGCGAGAAAAGCATAGGCCAAAGGAATAAATACTAAGGTAACCGGGTGCAGACTTATAAGGGCAACCGCTCACATACAGCGATGACTGAGAAATACGTGCTTGAGAGCAAACGTACACAAAAGTGCACCAGGGCACGGGCAAATTTCCATTAAGCTGACACACTTCTGCTCAAACTGGTTCCTACACTCGGAGAGGCAGATCAGCCCCCTTCCTCAAACGCGGCTAATGAGGAGGAGTGTGTTGCCTTCCGACAGAGAGCCGCTGCGGTGTCAAGCGCAATTGTGCGACAAGGCGGGGGCTTTTCATCCGAGGCAGCGGCGGCGCTTCTTCTCCCTTCTCCGGCTCCCTTTCATGCGCCACCGCTGACAAATGAACACCGGCGCACTTTCATGTCCCCTGTCCCGTTAGCAGCGCGCTCACGGGAAGTTTGTCACAGTGCCCTCAAAGTGATGCACAAGTCCCGGGGTCCACGTTTGCGCTACTTGTCACCTGTCACCTGGCCTTGCACTTGCGCATGAGCCCAGACAGCACATTAGGTTCAGGAGGAGCCAGAGTTTAGCTGCAGATTAGACCAGGTTTGGTATGAATGGACGTTGCTTTATAACAGACGGTGTAGCATTCAAGGACACCTCTGGACCTCGTGACCTGAAAGCTGTTGGTTGGGATCTCAGGGGCCTGATGTGTCAGAGCTCGATAATGGACCTGTTGTACACCATTGACATTATTATTATTTTTATTATTAAATGCTACGTATTTAAGCGCACGCCTTTGTTAAAGGTGACTTACAGTGCTAGGTACACTACGAAAACCAACCTGCACTCATTCACCCGCTTATAGGACAGTTAACCAGCGATTCGTTCATTTAGTTTTTGTTTCCGCAGAAACAGTGGAACCTACTGTAGTGTTAACCTAGTAGTGTTAACCTACCGGCCATAATTTACCCATTTGTACAGCTGGGGAATTTTTACCAGAGGGCGTGTGTACCTTGCTCCAGGGTGCTACAGCAGGTCCAACCACTGTGCCACCTCACACTCTACTAGGGCAATTCAGGTTCACCAACTCTCACATGTTTGGACTGTGGGCGGCAAGCAGAGCTGCCAGAAGTGAACGGGAGCCAACACGCAAAGTCTACACAGATTGACCTGGATTTGAACTTCCGTCCAAACCTCCGGAGAGGTACGACACCCGCTGTGTGAAATTTCCTGCGCAAATCAGCTTAATTTAAGTCTCCAATAAAATAATTTCATCAAAGGCTCATTCATCTCCAGTGTTAGAAGGAACTAAAAAGAACGGTGCTATGCAGAAAGTAGAACGCTCAGATTAGCCGATAAAGTGGTGGAGTGTGTCTTTAGCACAGCGTGAGCAGTTACAGAACATAGCTAATCACAACTGCTCAGAAAAATACCCTGATTTTTGAAGTACCCCTGAAGTTTAGCGAACGCAAAGTTAATACCAACGAGTTTGGACCCGCTGCGTGGAAACATGGAGCACCATAGAAGAGGCTGCTTTTCTTTCATGTGGCTGGACCTTCACCGCCTGCACTTGCCATCAACCGGAGCAGAATGGTTGGGAAGGCTTGTTGCGCCCATGGGAGCGGAGGACGATGAGTGCGTGGCTTTCAACACCTCTTGGGTTTCCCAGGATTTTATTAAGCTTTTCAGATGCTAATACTGATCACGAAGCCTTTTACAGAAACCGCCCGTTCAATAAGTAGAGGCACGTGTTTATTAATGTGCTTTTGTGATGAAAAAACCGAAAGCGGCCTAATGTTTACGAACTCGTCGTTGTTCCGCAAAATAGAGTTTAAAAATTGAAAAGCAGTTTTTAAACACAGATTTTTAATAATTCCTGGGGTGTATTATGGTTTTACTATGCGGAAGAGACACATGCAGTAAATTCACTATAAATACAGTGAATAGGGGATTGCGGGCATGACTTGTGAATAAACTGATGGATTTGAGCTTTATTGTTAAGCTTTTATTGGTTATGGTATAGTGGGAGGACTTCCAAACAACTGCAACAAGGTTTTAAATGCCAGGCCCCAAATGTGTTTGTAAGGTAAGGTACATGTGCTTCCCAGTCAGTGGCAGACGTTTAATAAGCTGTCTGTCTGTCTGTCTGTCTGTCTGTCTGTCTGTCTGTTTGTTTGTTTGTTTGTTTGTTTGTTTGTTTGTTTGTTTGTTTGTTTTGCACACTACTAGCACTGCATGGCTCACTGCCTTAAGAGCAGCCTCTTTCAGGTAGTGTTGCACAGGGTTCAGTGCCAGGTCCCTTATTTTTTTTCAGTTCACACGGCTTCCTTTAGCTCTGTCATAAACTCACATGGATTCTCCTGTCGCTGGAAGAATGCTGATGACGCTCACTTTATGTTTGTTTTCCAGATATTTCCCTTTAGAAAGAGGAAAATCAGTGCAGCTCGCTCCCTTGTTGGCATGCTGGCTGCATATTGGTTGGTATCAGCAAACTATGAATTATTACTTTTTTAAATTTTACAGTGCAGAAAACGTATGTCTTTTTAATAAGGGGAACACAAATTTCAAACAAACGCTGCACAAGCCGTGTGAATTGACTTGCAGTGTAGCTTGGTGCAGCTGGGGTAATGAAATATGGCTGTTGTGGATAATATCCATGTAGCACAGTTACAGTGCTTCACTGGGAGAGCAACTCGGTCAGAGAATCTGGTGAACGGGGGGGCAGAAAAGAACGTCGGAGAACCGCCAGCGTGCAAGAAAAAGTCCCCCCTGCACCAAAGAGCAAAACGCAGAAGTGCCGTTACTCGTGAGATACAAGGACGTCACGACTGTGCGTGTGAGACCCCTGAACAGGTGTTAACCACTGTCTCCTCCTCTTCGGTTCCGCATGGCCACAACGTTGTCCAGCATGTTCACATCCCCCCGCGAGACCTCCAGCGTGTTGACAAAGAAAGCAGAGATGTCTACGATGTCCTGGCCATAGAGCAAGAGGATAAGAAAACTCCCTGCTTTCTTCATAACCCTGGCCCAGGCCCAGAGATGCCATCCTCACCTAAATCAAATGCATAATCGCAAGCGTCTGATCGGAGGCCAAACTAATTTATTTCCACCAGAACGCTTATTAAAACATGAAGGCTTTTCTCTGGCTGTGGTTCTTTTATTGGCTCTGGCACAGGCCTGGATCCCGGCCAGCACCACTCAGCGTCCACTGGTGTTTTTACTAGGCAGGTGACTGTAGCGCTCTTAGCAGAAGTCATCTCGACCCGCAATATAAAAACGACAGCTGACGGCAAATCGCAGCAGTTGCCTCGACATCGCAGAAAGGTTAAGACACGCTGATCCGTGAGGGAGGCGGGGAGATCCGTACAGTTATTTTCCTCCTACGGGTGGCACAAATGCTTCTATGAAAAAACAGCTGAAGAGCTTTAGGGAGAAATATAAGAAAATGCGAGGAGCTAATTCACCCCGCATCCCCTCGAGATGAGAGAGCTGTGTGTGCATTTAGATTAAATTATCTTACGGTTCTGCAAATAAAATTTTTGGACATTTTGCTTTCGCACGCGGCGTCGAAGCAGACCACCGCGCGTCTTTAAGATATGTTCTTTCCTGCTGCTTGCTAAATTGGAAAAAGTGTCATTTAATGATCAAACCAATAAGAAGCGGCTCCTTAATAAGACCCCTTCAGCACATGTAATGAGATACAGACAAAGCCTTTTGTTTTGCTCTTTTGCTGAGCTGCGGTATTTTTTTTATTTTTTATTTTTCTTAATTGAAATCACACGTTTCGATTCATTAATTGATGACATAAAACGGCAAGATAAATGATAATTATGGATCATTAGTTACAGTTTCCATGGAAATCTTAATACCGACTAAGCGAGCGAAGCTTGTCAGTAAGCGAAAGGGGTTCTCTGAAAGGAACGCGGCATCAGCGGCGAAGAAGGCGACGTTTACAGACTTGCTTAATCCGGGGAGACGGAAGGGCGCTGCCGACGTCCACCTGAAGCGCGGAACGTTGGATTGGCATTGAAACTTACAGCGGGCGTCTCAATTGCAAATAACCGATGTCCTGATGGTGCTACCGGGTCCATTAAAATTTGCTGAGGTGCAGGTCTTTGTGACAGACCATTAATATAATTTTAATACCTGTCTTAGAGCGGATGCAAAACAACTTTTATTTGGGTTCGTTCACAGCGTTGCGCCCGTCCGGAGGACAACAGACGGACGCTGTGTCCAACGGTCCTTTGCGCTGATTTCCCACTTACCGGTAAAGCGCGTGGCAGTTCAAGTTTGCCGAAAAAGAAGCGTTTCCGTTCCGGTTGTTGGTCCACCGGCCTGTTTTCCGCTGGAACATCTCGGGACGCAAGGTTTTAGCGGATATGGCGCCGCATTTACGCACACATACAAAGTAAAATAATAAAAAAGAAATAAGCTTCCAGACCGACACCGTTCATCACTCGGAGCTGTTAGAAAGCTGGAAAAATTGTTTTTAAAAAAAAGAAGAATCACCCGATGGTTGGGGTTTGCACGCGGCCGCTCTCAGACGGGGAGTTATTTCACTGGTTTTTCTGGTTCCGGGAAGACTCCTGTAGGGAAATGGATTAATGCACTTCAGTCTGCAGTCAGATTACATGGTCCTGATTTTTGTAGTGGAGTTTTAATTGTTAAACAGCATAGGGCTGTCAGACGGATGGAATCCGTACTGTCGGTGGGCACGGTCATACAAGCACCTAGAAACAATATTTGTGCAAATTGCTAATATTTGCTGTGTGGGGGGGGGGGGGGTAGATTGGGGGAGAGAACTGCGTGGCACTAGATGGACATACTGCACAGGGACTGACAACATTCCCTTCTTTGTGTTACTCTTTAGTTCACCGGTACAGCATCATTGCTCTTATTACCGGTTATTGATTATTACATTATCGATACAACATTAGCTTTAGAAGATGTTGTACTAAATCTAAATGTCATCACCTGGACTACTTATTGTTATTTACTAATTTTGCTGATGCTTTTCTCCGAAGCTCCTTATACTGTTCGGTTGGTTGGTATAAGTTACTTCCAATTGTTTACCCATTTGGACAGATGGGCACCTTCATCGACGTAAGAGGATGCCAACTTGTGCCCACCATTGCGGTTTATTTATTGTTTATTGTGAGTATCATCGTCTTTGTTTTGATTTTGATTTCCTTGGCGCAATAATTCGGTTTTCATTGGCATATCGAGATTCTAACTCTGCATTATATTTTGGAAAGTTTTTTTTAATTAAATATATTTAAAAATATGTCAAAATCTTTTGACAAATGTCAGCACAATATTGCGTTTAACTAAGAATGCAATACGCGTAAAATTAAAGGTGGAGGAATCTATGTTTAGACTCGGTTCAGTTTATACTGCAGAGATCTGAGGCCTTTGACAGTGGTTTACAGTTTCTGTTTCCTCGTGACATATAGAGAGACGGAACAGCGATATTTACACTGGTAGACCTCTGTGTTCATTAACCTTCTGCAGGAGTGTTGGCAGATGTTCACCTATCCTGGTAACAGTGACCCAGCATACAGTCTGAGAGGGGTGGGGGGTTATTTCACGCTAAACTACTGAATATCACCAAAAAAATAATTAACATTAAAATGCATACAGTTTGACCTGAATGGTGTTGAGGTTTGACGGAAGGGAGACCACCAGGTACTGGAGGAGATCCCTGCAACTGATCTATTCGGGTAAAAGACAGTAGGGTTACTTCCTGTGCCAGGAAGGGTTTGCATGATGGATAATGCAGGAGGTACATGCATTATTACCCAGTACATCTCAAATATCTAGGGGAAAAAACAAATCTGAACTATTGACTCAAGTGCCTTCTGTTACGGGGGTGGAACCCATGCTGGGCAGCTCATTGCCTTAAAACTGTCTGGTTTAGAATGGAGTCTCACACACACACACACACACACACACACACACACACACTCTCTCTCTCTCTGTCTCTCTCTCTCACACACACACAAGGCAAAGGCAGTTTGGTTAAGCTTGACAACGGGACATTATGGGAGTTCACGGGAGTGCTGTTGAAATAGGAAGGTCCTACTCAGGTGCAGACTGCAAAAAAAGCAATTTAATGCAGTTCGGTGGCTCGGGGGGGGGGGTTGCAGTCTGTTTCATTATTCTCAGAGCTGCAGTTTTCACCTGTTTTTCCCCCTGTTTTTGGTTGCAGAGTGACTCAGTGTCACTGTAGTGCCATGGTTGCCATGTTTGTCTACCACGCAAAGCTG
Organism: Arapaima gigas; assembly: GCA_900497675.1. Lineage (NCBI taxonomy): Eukaryota > Metazoa > Chordata > Actinopteri > Osteoglossiformes > Osteoglossidae > Arapaima > Arapaima gigas. Next base: position 317,720 of record UFQX01000320.1, read on the forward strand.
GCACTCTGACACCCCACACCTGACCAGATGAGTCAGCAGTGATGTCACAGTACCTGTCCCTGCATTTTCCGCACCTCTGCAACCACCTCTGGCGATTCGCTGTTGGCGAAACACAAGTGTGGAAGTTGCCACTTTCTGCATTCTGTACAACTCCCTCGGAAATCGCTGTGTCGCGTGTCTTATTTTAATTCTTCTAATGAACAGCAGGAGAGAACAGAACTGGGTCACGACAGCATTGAAGACAAAATTAGTGCACCAAGAAAGTGCAAAACACATACAGTTACAAGTACAGCGTGGTGGCCGACGCGATGGTATTTAGCGGGGGAGATCGCGTAGCAATGCTTAAGACATTCCCAAAAAAGTGAGCAGATATTCCAGAGTTCAGCGATGCAACTATAATGTGAACTTTTGCAGCAGAAGCGAGATGAATCACGACCTCGTTCAACATATTTTTTAGAGCAGGCATCTGGCGCAAACCGTAGCAATAACGTGCTTCTTCTTTTCAAATCTATAACCTGCATTCCATATCTTTGTCAAAATCTGAATTTGTGTTGTGATTTCACCTGTACAGAAGGAGACAAACTCAACTCAGTGCTCCTACCAAACGTTAACTTGGTGTCTTTTGCGATAGACCATTGTACTCCAGGTTCGTGCTGAGTAGATGATGTTAACATTAGAATAAAAAAATCTTGAGGGCATTTATAAAGTGCTGGTCCTTCTCTACGCAGACTTTCCCTTCCAGGCCTCAAGCGGATGGGTTGCTGACTTGGGGAAACAAAGTATTTATTAAGCAGAACACATCATTTCCAAGTTATACTTAGTGACCAGCCTTTCATTTATCCCAGTTCAGTAAAATTCACCATTAGCCTCAATGAGCAATAAATTCCACCCATTACCTTTAAGAGCTTGTTGCCTCATGTACGTTTAAATGAAAAGCTGACCTAGGGAGGAGTGTGTGATTTATAGAGGACAGGAGGTGCAGCCCGTATGCCAAACGTTAGCAACCAGCTGCAATGTGGCCCAAGTCCTCCATGGACCGATGTAGACCAAAGAAGGAGAGGAGGGAAACACACCTCGGGTTAACACCCTTGAAACCCGACGGGTGAGTGGTGGAGTGTATGAGGCAGTTGGGCTGCGTGCAGCAGGTCCCCACGCAATTGCACAACCCCTTCGACAGCATTCTCCCCCCGACTGCAAAGCAGAGAAGGAGGAGGAAAGGAGACGACCGAGTCAGGTGGGGTTCCCACGGAGAGCCCGGACCCTGCGTGCACCTACTTTACACCTTTCCATCCCATTAAGGGAAAGCCCTCTCCATCTGCCTTTCTCTTTTAATCTTCCATGGCTTCGATTCAATTAGACTCCACCTCCAGCAGTCAGGCCAGGGCTGGGGGGGAACCATTTGTCCAGAATAAGATGGAAAGAAGGTGAAACAGAGAGCGGAGAGGATGCTGAGCTGAGGTTAATGCAGGTGAGGCACTGAAACCATTAGTCAAAAACACCTCGCAGCCTCCTATTTAACATCTTTCTTATTTGTTGTTTGTCTTCTGATACATTATCCGGGTGCTAAACTGTACCCTTGCCTTTATAAGTACCTGTATATGTCTTATTTCGAGCCACAGAGCTACGCTGTTTATTAACGCAGAAATCAGAGGAGCACAAATGTGATTTATTAAGCCGTACACAGGTCTACACATTTAATTTTTATACATTTATTGTTTATAAATGGTTCATAGATGGAAATGTGGCAATTAACAATGCTTAGCATCTGCTTCACACACGCCAATGTTTCCCCAGACAGTTTAAATAACAGGAGCCCTTTCATCTTCATTAGCATGCAAATGGCTTAAAAGTAATCAGGGTTCAAAGATTCACTGATTGTGTGACAGATTGTTATTTTCTTTCGGTTTTTTAACCGATCGGCATCTTTAACGCTAACAGCGGGTTTGGCAGTTTAGCCGGGTGCGCCGATCCTCGTGCACCGGGTGGCTGTGGGGTCTGTGCCTTAATAAAAGCCAGAGCTCGCGTTCGATTTCATAAGGGCATAACTCCTTCAGATACAGTTTGGCTTTAGGGTTTACAAGCACCATTTTACAGCGGACAGCGATGATCATTTCGCAAGAACACCCTGCTGTTTTGCCCACAGAACATCGACTGTCCGCTCACCATGAGTCCGCCCCCATACCCGTGCTTCGAGTGAAAAAAGTGCCGCTACTCCTCCTGTCGGCACGTCGGCTGCATGTTGGCTTGTGGTTGCTTTTATTTTTTTTTAAATTTCTGCAACGCAGAAAAGATGCTGCCGTGTATTTTCGTTCACGGTACATACGTCTTTAATAAAGGGGACACAAATTTCAGACGACCGTTCGGAAAGCGGCGTGAGCCGACTTGCGGTGGAGCGAGCGGCAGATAGCCGTAGCTGCGAGGCTGAATAAAGTCCACGTATTGCAGTTACGCCGTTTTGCTGGGAGAGGCGAGAGGGTTTGGTCAACAGCGGGCAGGGAAGAGCAGCGGGGGGCATTACGGGAGGTGTCGGCACACAAGAAAAAGTGCCGGTTCTCCAAACAGCGAAACGCACAAGAGCTGACGTCACGCATCGCTGAATTCCAGCCCATTTCAAGAACCGGTCCTCTTCCACCCCCCTCTTTTTCTTCCACGTGTCTTCAGTTCATTATTTACACTTCAACACCGTCCCACCTCTACTGTCCGACCCCTTCCCTTTTCTCCTCCCTCTTCTTTTTTTCCTTCCCGTCATCTTGTTCCTTTCCTCCTTGTCTGTGTCCCCAGTCAGTCCGTTCCACTCCATCGCCGCAGGAAAGTGTTTTACCGCCCCAATTACCCGCTAAGTCACACCAGTCGCGCACATCTAATTGTTGTACAATAATGTTATGTGGTTCATTTCATTGATCTGGCCATCTTTCTCACAGCCAATTACTGCTACGGTTTGTCATTTTGAGTTTTCAAAATCGAGAAAGTTGCACCCTCATTTAAGTGCTTTATTATTTTCACACACAAGACCCAGACTGTCTACACGCACACCAGGAACGGAGCTCATCCATTCATCCATTCATTACCAATTACTACCCAGCGCAGGGCTGCGATGGTCCGGAACGTAACCTGGAACCTGGAAAGGACCCCAGTCCATCGCAGGGCAGACATACAGCACTGTGCGAAAGGTTTAGGCGTGCAACTTCAGTGTGTGTTGAGAAGTACAGGTAGATTCTTATCTACCATCAGGGGGGTTTCTCCTTGGTCCCAAATTCATTGTGCAGCCCGAGAATGACCTCAAACACCCAATCTTAGTCATACACAACTATCTTGAGCAGAAAGAAGGAATCCTGCAACAGATGGTCTGGTCTCCACAGAGCCCTCATCTCAACATGGTCAAGTCAGTCTGGGAGGACATGCAGAGACAGTCAAAGTGTGCAGAACTGTGGGCAGTTCCTCAAAATGTTTGGAAGAACTGACCAACCTCTACCTTAAACTGCATGCAAGTTTGCATTAGAGAATTGATGGTGTTTTAAAGGCAAAGGGTGGTCCCACCAAATATTGATCTGACTGAGGTTTTTTTTGCCTACTGCATCGATTAATAAGTATTCGTGGCATTATTTTTGGAACCATCCTCGCTTTGTTTCATTCTTCCCACAGGTGCCTAAGACTTTTGCACAGTACCGTACACACATTGATAGCACACGAAACGTGTCTTTGGACTGTGGGTGGAAACACGAGCAGAAGCGGCAACTCTGCACAAAGAGCGCATGAGTGGACTGGTTTGAGATATTGAAGATTTTGTTTTTATACTCCCAGATGTGATTAATCTGCAAAAAAAAAAAGGCTTTATTCTTCAAAATCGTAGTAGGAGGTTTTCGCCCCTGCGTCTCCAGAAGTTTCCGGCCTGCTCCTCGCTAGTTAAACCGTTCGCTTTCACGCGGCGAGCGTCCTGGCGAGAAGGCGGCCCGACTCCCTCTCAGCGCACGTCTCTCTTTGATGTTGTTGTTTGCGTGCGTCGCGCCGCCCCGTCATTTGAATATCACAGGGTGCGGGAGTGATTAAAGCAGGTGTCGCGGTGGGACGTGGTCGCTGATGACATTTCCCATTTAAGTAGCTGTCACTCCGTAGTCACCGGCAAGCGTTTGTTTCCGGGCTTAAAATACCCCAGTGCATGTCTTTTACATAAACTTAACCCAGCAATGCAAATCGCGTGGAGGGGGCTGTTTGTTTTTGCCCTCTGGAAGCTGTTGGCACCGTTGTTCTTCAGCGGCGCCCAGGTTTAGTGGAAATGGCTTTAGGAAAGAAGTGGTGGACAGGTAAGGCAGAAATGGATATGTTAGGCAGGGGTAACATGAAATTCCGGCAACGATTCATTTGTTCAATTAATATGAAGAAAACCGGCGGCACGAACGTGTTCGCGTATGAGTTTTTCGGCATCCGTGGGACAATTCAAGTCAGTAAGCGCGTTCAAGCGCTCTGGTCTATTGCTGTGTCCAAGGTGAAAATTGCTGGTATCTTAACATGTCTCGTAAAATGAAGGCGCCCCGTGGCAACCCCTAATGGTGCAGAGCCTGTAGTAGCACCACGGTTCGCTGCTAAAAAATAAACTTTACTCTCAAAGAGTTCACCGGCGAGGCGCGATGGCAACGCACCTCTTAGCGCCGTTATGACTCACAAACATCACGTTTACCAGCCCCTTCAAAGGACCTCCGGGCCGGCTTCTTTGAGGAGCTAAAATAAAGGAGGAAACCGGCTTGAGACGGCCGGTCACCCGCTGGTGGCCCGGAGAAGCTCCCTGTCTATAGCGATGCAAAATAGGGGGATCGTGAATAAATCCGAACTGCCGTCAGTGGCTAATGAACCAAAATCAAGCTGTTTTGTGGCCATTAGTGGACCGAAGATCTAATTACCTTCTGCGTAATGAGGCCCCGGTGGTGTGAAGAATAACCTGCGCTAATTGTCATTTGGAGGCCGTTTTTTTTTTCTTTTAGCCTTTTTCATTTATTTAATTGTTTGTTTGTTTATTCATTTATTTGATATCCTAGTGCGATGCAGGCTTGGGGGCATCCACCAAAACCAGTTGCAGTCACTAGTTATCTCGGCCCCCTTCATCCCTCAAAGTGGCTGAGTGGCCTTCATCCTCAGGCACCGCGGCTCTTCGCCGCGGTTGCCGAGCCACTCTTCCCGAGCCCCTCCTTTTTGCGCCTTTTGGAGGTTGCCGCCGCCTTACCGCGCGAGAAACTCCTGGCTGTGCTGGACTTTGGCGATCACCAAGGTCAGGCACAGATGCTCTGGTGGGGCTCCAAAGTCCAACCGGGACTGTGATTCCAGCCTGATAGTCTGGCGACCGGAAGTGGGACGCGAAGGATGTTAAGAAGTGCAAAATAGTGTCTTTCGGCGCCGAAAAAAGTAATATTCATATGTATTTACTCTCTTTGCTGGTGTTTAAGTAAATGTCAGCTCTTTCGGGCTTTAATCTTCCTAAGATTGCTTTGTGATGGAGCACATTAACTGCTATATACTCATCTCCTTTATATTAATCTAGGGACAGTTATTCGTGTTTGTAATTAGAAGTCATAATGAAATTTTATTTTGAACCCGTGCCCAAAGCATTCAAATGTCACCAGTGTTTCTGTCCCGCTGTTTAATGTGAAGATTGCTTGATCGATTGTACACAAACTCCCAGGTTTGCAACTCCAAAAATAAGTGGCCATAATGGAGCGCAAAATACCCCTTAATAGCTGTGCCGTTTATTCGTCTGGGAGGCTTTTTTCGAGAGAGAAGAAAAAAAGAAAAGAAAAAAGAAAAAAAAACATTCTTTTTTAGATTATTCGTTCACGGAAATGTCCGGTAAATGGTGACTGATAACCCCTGCAGGAAATGTGCCTGTGCCATTAAACCATTGTTGTGATCGATAATGATCAAATATGACCAAATAATGACTCCGCATCACATATGGCCGTAAAACACAGCCCGCTATTTTCACTTCCATTCGGTCCCTTCAGAGCCCGGGCCATTTTACGGATATATGACGGTCGGTGCTGGGCGAGGGGGTTAGTAAAATAGTTTACAAACTGTCACGCAAGATCGTGAAAATTCTGTGGGCTCATTCAGGGACTTACAAGGGGCACGTAAGAAGTGGTCATTTGAACATCTTCATAACTGATAATCCCATTAGTCCAGAAGGTAATCTTGACGGTGACAAGTTATTATTCTTTATTTTTTTCTGCCACATCCGAGGCCTACCTTTGTACAGATCACTTTAGTTCTCCTAGACATGTGCTTTACCATCCGTTTCAGGTAGTCGGAACCTAAATCACCTGTTTTGTCAGGAGAGATGCCGTGTACCAGCATATGGAAGAGTGTTGTTCTCGCCGTACCCCACTCCACGTTATATCAGTCTGCTAACTTTCACACTATATGTCTAACAGCTACAAAAAAAAGTGCAGCATAAATGTATTTGGAATATAAAAATAAATGCAGTGGGACACCCATGCGGGCAAATGTTAAATTTATTACAGTCAAAGCTCTCATGCCGTGCTGGAGAGTGTACCAAAGGCAGCACGTGTGATATATTTGTTGGCTCACGAGGACATTGGGTCATAACCAGCTGCGTGATACGACAAAGCTTTGCGGTGCAGAGTTCTTCTGTGGTCGATGCAGGTCAAACCCTGCACGAGCAACCCCAGCAACTGCACTGCTTTGTCCAACCAACTGGATGGTCCTATCATAATTGTGGAGTTGAAGAAGAATCCCTTCCAAGGAGACGTTGACTGGTCATTTTATTAGAAACATCATTCTAATACCAAGTAGGACCCGCTTTGCTCCCAGAATTTTTCACGGCACGGATTCAGCAAGGTGCTGGAAACATTCTTAGAGATTGTGTCCCATGTTGACATGAGTGTATGACGTAATTGTTTGGAATTTGCCAGCTGCACATTCATGTTTCCAACCTGCTGTTCTACCACATCCCAAAGGTGCTCTACTGGATTCAGATCTGATGACTGGGGAGGCCACTGAGGTACACCAAACTCATTGTGATGTTCATGGTTCATGTTCAAAGACCACTGTGAAATGTCTTGTGCTTTGTGACATGGCGATTATCGTGCTGGAAGTAGCCATTAGAAAACGGGCAAATTGTGGCCATAAAAGGATGCGTGTGGTCGGCAACAAAACTCAGATAAGCTGCAACGTTCAAACAATGTCCGACTGGTATTAAGCAGCCCGGTGTGTGCCAAGAAATCATTCTCCACACCATTACATCATCATCGCCAACATGAACTGTTAACACACAAGTTTAGGTCCGTGGCTTCATGCTATTTATACCAAATTCTGACCCGACAATCGCAGCAGAAATCAAGATTCATCACATCGGGAAACATTTTTCCAGCTCTTCAGTTTTGGCCAGCCAGTGTCTCCTATCGTCTCAGCTTCCCCTTCTTGGCTGGCAGAGGTGGAACCTGATGTGGTTGTCTGCTGTTGTAGCCCATCCAACTGAAGGCTTGGCATGTTGTGTGCTCAGAGATGCTTTTCTGCCCACCACTGTTGTAAAGACTGCTGTTATTTGAGTTACTCTGGCCTTCCTGTCAGTTCAAACCAGTCTGAGCATTCTCCTCCAATCTCTCTCATCATCTGCCGCTCCCTGGATTTTTTTGTTTTTCACACCATTTTGTGTCAACTCTGGCAACTTGTGTGTGAAAATACCATAAGAGCAGCAGTTTCTGAAATGCACAAGCCACCCCATCTGGCACCAACCATCATGCCACAGTCAAAGTCGCTTAGATCACATTTTTCCCCCCTGTGAAGTTTGATATGAAAATTCACTGAAGCTCACGACCTGTGTCTGCATCATTTCATACACTACGTTACTTCCTTATGACTCGCTGGTGAGATAAATGCGTGAACGAGCAGGTGTACAGGTGGTCCTAATAAAGTGGCCTGTGTGTGTGTGTGTATGTCTGTGTGTGTGTGTGTGTGTGTGTGTGTGTGTGTGTGTGTGTTTATCATGGTTTCATGTTGTTTCACAAAAAACGGGGAAAAGAGTGGAAAAACTCAAAGGGGGTGAATATATTTCATAGGCACGGTATAATAATTCACTTCAAAACTTTATCTGTTCAGAGAGGGAATTAGAAAAATTCTAACTGCAAAGGCAAGCTCAAGTGCCGGTTCGTACGAGCAGAGATTCGTTTTCAGATACATACATATGCGTCAGTTTTGATAGTGAACTACCAGCTAATAAGCTACCAGTACTGAAGTGCGCATTTACAAAGTTTATACTTTTCTTTGAAGATAGCACAAGCCCAGTGCTCCCATTACAACCAGGTCATTGACACTCGGCTGGTTGTGAGGCTCGCTTCATTCACGGATTCGCAGATCTCCGTCCGCAGCTCTCGATTGCGATAACCAGGCAATTTCCACCAAACGGCCTGCATTTGCCTTCTGCCGTCTCTCATCTGCATCCTTTATTCTTCCCTCCACTTTCAAACGCAGCATTAATTTCTCCCCTGGTTGTGTCTGCTGCGAGAAAGTCACATTCTAGGTCTGGGTCCCTAATCTAACATCTGTCCTCCATTTCACAGCCGAAAGAAAAGCTATTTCAACCGCTCTTCGGCGTCATCGCAACATCGACTTTCCTGTAAAATATATTAGGATGATAAACAGTATGTGCTCTGTCGATGTGGTTAGGGGACATTTTAATCTGCAGTTGGGGGAGCGTGTGCCGGTGCTCGGCGGGGGTGTAGGGGGAGATAGTTGGTAAATAAAAAGACGGGGGAATTGTGGTTCTCTCCGCAGGGAAGGGCTTCCGTGAAAAGTAGTAGCTGCAGCAGCAGCAGCCATTCAGGCATTTAAATAAGTGCTTACAGTTTACTGACTGAAGAAATAACACGTCGGGATCAATCGGGCACGGCCAGTCAAGGATTCCAAACGACACCTCTTTTTTTTTCGCTCCTTCATGCTGGCTTATCGATTCCCAAAGTGGATGGGGGTCTTCCCTTACGCAACAGACTCCTGGTGCAGTTTCCTTCACTCCACATTTAGCGATGCTGTCGCCCAGCTTTTGTTCTGCTTCGCAGACACAGAGAACTGAGTAAAGGAGCTTGAAAAGCACAAACGTGAGCAAAGATTTTTCTTTATGTTCCATCTTGAAGCCCTCAGACTTTAGAGGGAAGGAAGAAAACTACCCTAAATATGTTGGCCGCTCTGCCACAGCACATGTGACTCCTCAAAACTGCTAATTAGAATCAGCCAAGCTTGCCTGGTTTCCAAGCAACCGCACCAGGGGGCTCGGGTGAGATTAGAGCTTCAGTGAACCCCCCCCCTCCTCGATTCTGTCGGATTGGAACGCGGTCCTCAGCGAGAACCCCTACCCGGTGTGACACCTGTGTAGTCCTGCAGCTGTTTGCAAGCCTGCCCCCTGTCACTGCTCACCGCATGGGAGGGGTGCATTCCCGCGTGCTGTGTTTTTACACACACGTGAAGGTGTGTGAGGTTCTACACTCAGAAGATGCCTGCACGTTGTTAACCGGCGTGTGCGTCTGCAGGTCCCGAATTGTTGAAATTTTGGCTGCTGTCCTTGGGCCATGAAGTCAGGATGGCCACATTGCGAAGCTGAGGGTGCACAGGATAAAGATGGTGGAGGCGTATCTCTGCACAGTGAACAAGAGCTCAGGGTCACGGTCTTGCACCCCCCGTGGAGCCCGATTCCCTCTGTGCAGAACCGGAAAGTCCAAAAAAAACGTCTCCCATTTCTTATGAGCCACGCAGCCCTGTGGGATCCCTGAGCAGCCTCCTGTCTGGCCCAGGCCGTCACTGTGGACGCAGAAATATCCCACAAAACTTTCCCACATGGCAAAATCATGCAGCCTTGTGCCCTTGTGTATGTATCCCCACTCACCACCTCTCCAAGATCCTTATGACTTGCGAATGTGGCTACACCAAGCCATCCTATGCAACAGGTGCTGGAAAATGTGAAAAATGTTTTGAGTTTCTCCATTTGTATTGTTTATGTGTGCCCACCACTTTCTGCAGATTAATAAAGCAAACCACACCAGCGGTTCGCTAAATGTGACCCTTGCGCTTGACTAAGAGCAGATCAGGACCAGCTACACCTGCAGCAGTGCAAACACAGTAGGGACGTTCTAAATTATGGTCCTGTAGCCCTCCTGCGGTCCACATTCCCAGAATCTTCACTTGACTTTCCAGAATCTCCTGTTCTGCGGTGACTAAGAAAGTGCACTGCGAAAGAAACAGAGCGCAAAGAACGTGAAAATGCGACTATATACTAAGCAAGGATTGGGAAAAATTGTTGGATGCACAGTCCTACATTATTTGGTCGCATAGATAAGTCTTTTATCGAAAGCAAACATTTTAAACTGTTTCTCAAGCTTGATAACTTAAATCCCAACCTCTCCTTGAACTCAGGATGATGACATTCTGGTGAAAATGAGTTGTCCTTCATCCCTATATAACATGCTGTACCACAGTGGAATTGCAAAGGCACTGATCACATATTTTAAAATTAAAGTCACGTTTTTTTGGGGGTTTTTTTTGCCGCCAGATTACAATGTTTAATGCTCGGTGTTTGTGTTCTCCTGTCTAATTCCACGGGGGCGTCTCTGTGGACCCGAGACTCTGGGGGGGATTTGAAGTCTAGATGCGCTGCTCTGGTATTTGAGTCTGCCAGATTACCGTCAATGTAAATGTCTGGTAAAAACCCTTCCACTCTGCTAAACACAAAAGTGGATGCAATAACATATTCCTGTAATGTGGCCGAAAAGCACCAGGAGAGCGTGGTGTGAATCCCAACTCAGGCTGCTACGGGTTTGGTTTAGCTGTTAGAACTCACTTCCCTCCATGGTTGAGACACCCTGCTTTGAAGAACATCTTTGCTCTGGGAAGTGATGCGAAAGGCTGCACATGGCTGGCTGAAGGAATATGAAGATTATTTGTCTCGGCTTATTTTCTGTTTTATGACATTAATTTCTCTTTCCCAGAACAGCGTGAGGACCAGTGCGTGATGTGCGCTGGGGTTTTCTTCTAAAACGTTTCATTTTTATGTGCGAAGACCTTATATTAATGCGGGTTGCCCGTGTCCACATGAGAATGCCCAGCCACTGGTACAGGAGACGGAGTTTGGTCTCCCGCACTTTTAACTCTCTTAAGAATCTGTCAGTTTGAGTCCATCGTCCCAATGTTAAAGGGAAGCCTGAAGACGTGGCACCTACATTCCTCCTCACTTAAATTAATAAAATTGTGTTAGTCGTGAAAGACGCCCCCGACAGCTCGTGACAACCTATCCCGTCGCAGGGTGTTTGGTCCCTTTATTTTTGAATCAGTATTAAAAAATCCCATTAAAAAAATCCGCTGACAACTCTAACTACAACGCCACCTGGTGTCCCTGACATTCAGGCGAGAGAGGTCTCGCTCCTCAAACACGAGTCATCGCTTATAATATTTCCGCAAAGTAACTGACTGTTTACATTCGTAATACAAAATCGTAACAAAACAAACACCAGCAACTCGTTGCTGGGAAAAATTAAACAAAAAAAATGATACTACCAGTAACCACATTCCAGCAGCAGTATTGACAGATGCCGACATGCAAAACATAAACGTGACAGTACCGTTGAATAATAATCTTTAGCGTTAAAAACTTTCCTTAAACACAGAAACCTTGCAGAAAGTCAAGGCATCCTGTTTCGTAAAACTAGCAAGTGGGTCTACTAATAAAGCAAACATATCAGACACCCACAGAAGGCGTGCAACCCGTCGTCTCCCACCGTGCCGATTCCTGAGAGAGCCCTCCTCCCAAGTGTTTATCCACCGTTTATGCGCGCTGCGGTTATCTCGCCCCCTTGGGTTTAACAAGGTACAGGTGCGCGCCGCTCAGCGACTCCCCAGGCCAACTGCCGCCCAGCCGGGCGCAGATGCGTAGGACCGTTGGCTCCTGCCTTCCGCATGACTCACCTCCTTTATCAGAGGGCATGTTTTTAGAATATTTCTGCCGCTTTAATACGAATGCTGTTTGTGGTCTGACCGAGTCTTTTAACGTGATGTCCGCTTTCGCTGGTGACCACGTAGACCACTGGTGCTCTTGTGGCACGAGATGCCATTTTGTTGCAGGAGAAGGGGGATGCCAACCTGCCCTGAGCTCAATGGGGGCACAAGGGGAGGAGCTGCACCCTAGAGGGGCTCAGATCTGTTCTAAATGAGCAAATGTAACAGCATTGGAAGAAATAAAAGTCTAAATATATCTGTCCATCCAGTGAGCGATAAACTGTTATTTGTGCCATGCAGGGTTTAGGAACAGATCGTTGCATTTGTGATTTTTAAACTCAAAAGTTTTCCATCATTTGGAAGTCTTGCACGCAGGTTTAACGCCACGGTCACGTTGAGAAAGTTATCAACGTATTGGGTAAATAACACGCCATGATGTCAGTTTCCTTTTCTCGCTACACCGCAGTCAAATGTGCTGGAAGAAACTGGGTTACAGGGAGAGCAGAGTTCTTAAATGGCAACTTGAAAATGCAAAAAGAAGCATGAAATGGAGATTTGGATTAAGAGTCCAAGTGACCCACAGCTTCTCGCGACACATCTGCGCGGCAAATGCCACCAAGTTGGCCCGTACCTGAGCCCTCTGAACCGAGCTCCCGGCGCTGAACTTCCGCGTAACCCAAGCTGCAGCGCAGCGTACACAAACTGCGATTTAGCTGGGGCTCGGCTGGCGACGCGGCTGCGCAGCTGCATCCACGAGCTTCTCAAAAAGGTCATCATCTCCTGGAGACAGCCAAAGTGCTTTCTGCTAATGATGTTTTGCTTAAATTTGGTTATTTTCTTTAATTGGCTCACTTGGTTCTGTTTTCTCATTGAGAAGGTCAATGCGGGATTTTTAATTCCAACCCACACAAAGCTACGGAATCTTTGTAACCGGAATGTGAAGGCAAACTTTTTTTTTTTTTTACAATTTTTATTATGCATAATTAGTACGTAGTATATTAATAATATATCATCATCTTAATATATTGTAGTGATACGTTTGCCAGGAAATATGCGAATATGCGTGTGTTAATGAGAAATTTATTGTATTAGATATTATTTTATTTTAATATCATTTTTGTATTATATGTCATTGCATTATGGACCATAGTTTAGCTCACACTTCTGCTGAAGGTGACTTACAATTTTCTGTTCGATATGTAATTCTTTCTGTAGCCATTTTATCTGGGCTTTGAGTAAATATGCAGGCAGCGCGGTCTAGGTAATTGTTATGCTCTCAAACTCTTCTCTACAACATATTGTTTGGAGCCTGTTTCAGATACAAAGAACGACAATTTGTTTGTACTTATAGGGGTGAAAATATGCAAAATACAAACCAGTTCAGAGTCCGTGAGTGCACTTGTACCATCCCCTTAACCCTCATTTACAGTCTGTGAAATGTATACCGCTTCAGCTGTGATTTAAACAAGCTGAAGATGATTTTGAAACAAGGCCAATAAATAAATAACAGCACGTGAAGAATCAGAATTTCCTCCGCCGTGGACGGTAATAACTGCGCCGTAGGAAGAGCGGCAGCGCATTTTATGGAGTGAAATGTGCTTCTTTTATATTCTGGGGTGTTATATTGTAGCTTTTATGAATTCTACAATTATTTCATTACTATTCATAAAGTAGACTTTTTCAGTTCTGTGCTGGTGAGGTGTTGTTTTACAGCTCTGTGGCTAATGGATAGCCGGCAGGCTCGCGTTATGAAACACTCCAGCGAGGAGGAGGGGGGCTGGGCTTGTGGAACCAACCACTCCTGCCAGCCACCACCCAATAAAGTGGACCTGCGAGGTTTTTACCTCTTCGTTTCCAAATCGGTGACTCGGACGGTTTTTCTTTTCGAACTTGTTGCAATATTTGCTTTTTTTTTTTCCAAGGAAAGACATTGGGTCCCCGTATGTTTCGAACCCTGCATTCTCTACATAGATTCAGACATGACTCTCAGTTCTCAAGTACCGACACTTCATTCGGTTAAATGTGTCTTCTCGACCTTTGACCCTTAATAGTGAACAGAGCATTTCTTAGTGGGAGAAAAATATTCTCAGATCAATCTCTTTATAAGCGACAGGATGTTCTGGTGGAGATTAATTTAAGTGGCTTTTGTCAGAGTGACATTCGAAGTGCAGCACCCAACGCTGATTCAATCTGCCTGTCCGTGTAACGCGCTTCAAATTGGTTTACACCTTTAAAGATTAATGGCAATCGATAATGTCATTTCGCAGAAACGCATTAACACTGGTGCAGACAATCTCCGCAAGGTGGAATCGCAGCTCTGCTGGTGGCAATGTGGTGTTTGTTATGCAGGTGTCCCTGGCAGGCTGGCTATGGAGGAGCATCACCACCTCCCCATCTGCCTGCGGAGAAGCTGCGCCGCGATCTGCCGCTTTGCAGAAAAGTGCAGGGTTTGTGCCGTAAAGGGCCACCCCCCAGGAACCCAGCCAGGGTTCAAGCCCCTAGCCCTCAGCCTCCATTTAAAAGAGCGGGCCTTTTTGCCACCAGGTCCAGAAACCGCATCTTCATCACATGCCTTTCTTTGGACTTTAAATAAGAGCCTCTGTAGACAGGGTCCTCACTGTCAAGCACCATACTTGCATGTACACTGGTTTCCAGACTCAGAGTGCATACTAGAAAACAAGAGATCAACAGGTCTGGTATCATCCTACTAGAATAACTTCCATAAACATTGACATTCAGTACCATTCAAAAGGGTGAGCACACCTGGGCAATGTAGCCAATACTTAATCTAGCCAACGTAAGGGATGAACTAAAGTAAAAAAGGTGAAAGCACAGTAACCTGCAAGAGTCCTACATTTCTGGGAACTGCTGCAGAAGAGCTGGGAAGACACGGTGAATCGTTTCCCGATCGAACTTGTTCGCGGAATTCCTGGCTCGAAAAACTAGTACGACTACTTCTGCACGTGCAGTGTAGCTGTCTACTAGTCACCTTGTGCAGAAGAAGGTCTTCCAAACGTCCAACGTCTTCCAACGCTCCAAAAAAACTTCCTCAGTTGCCGCAGACACAAAGCCCGAGTTGGGAATTCAGTGATTCTCACCATCCACATTTCAGCCGGTTACTCTAAACTGAACGGGACAAAGCGGATGTGTCTCTTTTTGCTGACAATCTCAAAATTATAAAAAGCCCCATTTGAGACACCAGACTCTACTCATCTTAAACTTGAACCATTTCATCCCTGTGTACATCGGCCATCTCGTCTAAATACGTGAAAACCTCCAGCCCCCTCTGGAGACTCATCTCCTCTCCTGTCTTCTCTTTTTTTGAGGCTAATTAGAATGAAAACAAGATTTGCGGGTGGGTTCCTTGCTGTCAGCTCCAGTTGTGGCCCCGCTGTGTGAGATCCTCCTGTCCTCCTCAAGGGGCCGTCGCTTGTTAGTCACAGCTCCTTTGGGGCAGGCGTCCGACCGTGCGGCAGCCCCCGTGCACCACCCTCGGCGCTCCCTCTCCAACCTGCCTGGACCATCGAGGCCTGCTGAAGACCATCAGAAGCAAGCACTGAGAGGGAAGGGGTGGTCTGCCAGTTCTTATTAAACTCACTAGTTTAAAAATGTACTGCAACATGTTCCCGATTCACGGGACGTGTAATACCACTCTAATCGAGGCTTTCTGTTTATTAAAACAAGAGGGACACACAGTTATAACCCGGGATATGACCATCTGGGTTACAAGAATATGGTTTCGTGAGGAGCCTCATTTAATACCCCTATCTGAGCATGTAAGGCTTTTATTTGCATTTACAAAGAATGAACTGGGATTTTGTGCACCAGCTTTGTGTTGTGACATCAGAGCCACCGTGCGGTCTTGTTTGCGGCTACAGCGCTGCGCAAGTTTTCAGCCTCCGTTGCCCCGTGTTTACCGGTTTCACCTGTTATAATCTCTGCAATCTCGTACCCGTTTTGACGAAATGAACAGTGTTCGGTGGGTGTGAATTCTGTCGGATCGTTTTTTGCGGTTTTGTCGACTGAATTGGATGATTCATTTAGATGAGATTTTAGGACGGGCGGATGTTCGTTTTAAGGTTCAGGAACCCAAACGTTTTTGCCACTGAAACGAACGGCAGTCACATTGCTGACAAATGATCTTAAAAAAGATTTTTCACGAATAAAATACTTTTGCAAGGGGCCACTATTGAGCCCATTTGTATTTCGATTTGTTATTATTAATTATTTATTTTATCGAGTTAGGGGGAAAAAAAAACTTTAAATAATTTGAATGTTAAATATGTTAGCCGTGAGACATACATTTAATGTATCCCTTTACATGTCTTGGGAGTAAGAAAATATCATGTTAGCTTTTCGTGGAGTCTTAGAGAAAGGTAAGCAGCTGCCCCTCGAGTTGTTCACAAATAAAATGTTTAATTTTGTGATTCCGGTTGCAGTTTCACCGAAACGACACTGCGGTGTTCAGAGATCAGAGCAGCACACGGTAGCACATGGCAGCTGGTACCAGCCTGTAGAGAACCCAGGATGGGGCATCAGCACGTTGACGCACATTTGGACGAAAGCGACCGACGTGGCAACCCTACCATCAGACCACTGGACTGCGGCAAAATCGAGAAGCAGGACAGGCGTTTCTTGCTCGAGAGAAAGGAGTGTGCATGCGTGTGTACATGTGTGAAGGAAACATACAGAATATTCCAGTTTCCTCTAAGGATTTCTTTTTTACAGCTTGTTACACAGTACATCTGCAGCTGCCGAACTGAGTTAATGTCTCTTTCCGGGAAATAAGACCGCGGAATTAGGTGCAGAACGGCACCAGACTAAAAAGGCCGTTTTGCTCCGAGTCATTTGACAGTATGTAACACGCTTCCACTGCACGAGACTGTGGGCAATTGATTTTATTTTCTTCCTCCCCCGTGTCTCCTAATGGAATTAAAAGCCACTCCTGAAGGAGAACGATCCCTCGGGGGCAAGTGTTGTTGAGGTAGGCATCAACCAGCAGTTAAAGGTCCTGGGAGCTGCATTAGAACACAACCCACCGTCTGCCTGGCAGGTATCCCTCCACTGCTATAATGGGTGGGGGAAACGTCAGTACGGCACTGGCAGTTAGGCAGGAAACTAGGAACCGGAAGAAAGGCAATGCAGAAGAAGTAGCGTCGGACCAAAAAGTAAATCTTTGCGCGGGAAATGAATCCAAGCACCACGCGTGAGTCAAGGCGCCCTCGCTGGAGAATGACATCCGTCAATACAGAAGCCACACGAGCATCCAGGATACGACGCCGATTGAGAAGAGGTGCGGGAGGATCGTACCAAGATGTTGACCGACTGTTACACCCCGCCAAGCTTAAACGGGGCGGGGGGGGTGAACCCTGCAAAGATGATGTAATTCCTTTGAAAGTCGGAGGCGCGGCGCGAGCGGAGCCGGAGCGGTTTTGGTCTGTGTAAGTGTTTACAGAACGCAGATGCCGCGATGGTTAAACTGCCTTTTGTTGTGTGCGAGAGCAATTACGCAGCCGAACGGAATTTTTAACAAGCAGACAACAATTAGCAAGCCCTCGACGCAGCCGGCGGCGTTTTTTCCACTGGCGCTTTTGGCTCGCGCGCACTACGCCGCCGATGACAATCGTGATTTTTCCCCCCTCCCGACTTACAGCTCCGTGCTTGCGAGCCCGTGTCCGGACTGTGACAACTCGTCGCCGCGTTCCTTTCGGTTTCTGCCAGTACGCGGATATCAAACCGAGCGCTTAAGATCATTAAACCGTCGCAGACTGGGAGCTGTCACCGGCCACGTAAATCTGCAACGGCGGGACGCGGTTCTCTCGGTAGTTTGTTGGCGGATCGCGCGAACCGCCGGGTGCGGGTTTTACTCTCAGCCTTATTGATGCGCGTTCTACGGTCTTCTTACGTCGCTGCGTTTAAAGTGCGACGACCGGTAACAACAATAAACTCTTGGGCCGCAATTAAGAAATGTTTATTTTTAATAAGAAGCGAATTCTCTTCAAATTAATCCCAGTGGTCATATTCTACATTCCTTACGCCCCTTTCCCACGCAATTGACTTGCTAATGCAGTTAAAACGCTTCGAGACATTACAACAGGCTTTTTTGAAGCGTTGGCATCCTATTACCCTTTTTGCAATTTTTTTAAATTGATTTTTTTACCCCTTCCCTCCGTCACTTGTGACGGCAGGGGGTTTGACACATATCTGTCACACGACAGCAATCTAGGCACTTTATAAATGCTCCCTCAGGAGCGGTCGATTCCCTTCATTACCTCCATTCCCTTTTTTCCTGCAACAAAGACAGCACGTGAAAATCGTATAGCTCAAGAGGCTTCAAAATTCATATGCACCAGATTCCCGAGAAGTGTAACATATGGATGAGGGTTTGAGGGTGGCAGTTCCTAGTCAACTATACAGCGCATGCCCATGTCTCCACCTTTCAGGGTTTAAGTACAATTCAACAATTTGCTGAGATTTTCCCTGCGTAGGCGTGGGAGCAGGAGATGTCGTCCACACCCCCCACCACCACCACCACCACCACCACCACTGTGGAACTGAAAAACCAAATCCAGCAAAGTTCCACGGAAGCAAACCCGATCTCTACCCCTCTGGTAATTCCGCATGCGTGGTCCTGCTTGCAGGGTCCCAACCGACGCGTAGGACCAGGGGGGCCGGCGCGGTCGGCATCGAGCGGGGTAAAGGAGTTCAGCCGGTCGGAACCTGCCGCGCCGAACGGAGGCCTCGGCTCGCTAATTAAATCTCGGCTGTATTAAAAAAGGGGGAGGGAAAAAAAAGCCGCAACTGCAGCGATTCGGCGGGTCGATGGAAATTGATTTACGAGACAAAAGCGGAGCGTTCCATCAAATCAAACGGATCGCTTTGGAAAACACACTCCGCGTGCTTTAATTAATGAACATAATGTCGGCTTTATTCGCTCGGTTCAGACGCGTTTGCGAGCGGCGCTCGGATGGTCACACATCTGCCGCTGTGGTACTTTTCGTTATTCATCCAGCTCCCGATGACCGGCCGCTGCTCGTGACCGCTCAGAAGGAGAGGTACGGACATGCTGTGTTTAGGAGGACCCCCCTCCCCCCCAACAGCCTGCTGTAACTATCGCTTCCATCACCGCACGCAGGGCACACGATTCTTCAGAAACAGCCCTCTTTCCAGACCTCTACGGTGGGCCGGCTAATGCACTCTGATAAAAACCACTTTGCCCTCTTTTTCAGCCCAGCCTGCATGGGGGGGAGGGGGGGTGCAGTGGTTACACATGCAGAGGCAATTTGACCCACAGTCTAGAATTTGCACTGGCATCTGACTGGCGTCTGACATTTGAGGACCTGAATAGCCACACCTCTTCTCGGCCAAACTTTGCTCATTAAAACCCTGGCAGAAAAAACCTCGCAGCGAGTGTTAGTTTCGGCACACTTTTATGCAACTCTAAAAAAAACCTCTAAATTTTACACGCACACAAAATGCATCGTTCTTCATGAATCTAATTTAGGGGATAGAATTGTTAGATTTTAAAAAAAAAAGAAAGAAACTGATAACATGATAAACTGAGCCTTTGTTCTGAGATTGTTCTGAACACTCAGAGAGACTGCTGCCCCCCCCCCCCCCCGGATAGCGGGTAGCATAGTGCTGTCGCTTTACAAGCCGAAGGTCCCTGGTATAAATCTCACTCCTGCTGCAGTACGATTTACCTTGAACTGATGCAGTAAAAATTACCTGGCTGCATAAACTAGTAAATCTTTGCGAGTAAGCTTAATATGCATAACATTAAATCGTGAGTTTCCTCGGACGAAGGTGTCGGCTAAATGGTATCTATTCGTCTAGGTGACAAAAAAAGGATAACAACAGCAAAAGTTATAATACTGACACAAATTTTTTACGGCAGTGGTAGCCTGTCAGTACGCCGTCAGTCCCCAATTCTCCCACTCTGTCAGCAGCTTCCTGAAGATGCTCAGGAATCAGAGGTGAAAGGATGGCGAAGGTGAAGGTGTGAAGGTTCCAGGGACCAAAACTCGGGAGACCAAAACTGGTTGATGGCCGTCGACTTTTTGCTCGCAGCACCTATATGGTTACCTGAGTGATCGCAGGCTTGTGGATGGCAATAGCGAACCAGCATTCATCTCCGTGTGTTTTACCTCTCCTGAAGAAGCCTGCAAGCCTGTGGACTCAATGGAAGCAGGTGGCTCACAGCGTGCACATCGGAGGAGGTATGCACCTGTGTTCACCCCTTCCGAGTTGGCCAGAGCATCACGGTTCGAGGGGGAGACAAAAAACCTGAATAATCAGCCGTGACTTCATTTGAAGGATGGAAAGGTGAGAGTTATGTCCTGGTGTCCTTACCTGGTTTTGTGAACCTCTGTGACTTGCTCCATCTCTTCTCCCTGTCAGTCTGAGCACCATATTTCATGCTTTGTTTAAGCACCCGCTGTGGTGTAAATGTGTTTTTCTCCCGAGGTTTTTTTTTTTCCTGCCACAGCAAAGTAGTAGATGGCACGCCAAAGTATGTCATGTGTACAAGGTGAAGCAAGCATAAAGGTTTAAGGAGAATGAGCACCGTCATGTTTATTAAAGGGTGGAACTGACAGCAGACCAGACAGACCTCTTTTCAGTCAAAGGGATCCGGCGCTACTCTCCCCAACCGCTTCGCACACGATGCTTATATGCCTTCATTTCATATTTACTGATCTGCCTTAAAACATCAGAATTAATAAACAAGAAACAGTAAAAATGAACGGACCGGGGTCTCATCGTGGGCGTACCCTGCTTTGCAAACTGTGTTTCCAGCATGGATTCCAAACCACCACCACATTGAATTAGTCCAACGGTTACTGACAGTCAAGGAAGGAATGGTGAAAATGCGCAGAACAGACTGGCAGTGAGAGCAAAAGTAAAATCCCAGCCTCATCTAAGTCACCTGGGTGCACATGAGAAATTTTCTTTGCCAAAATCGCCCGTGTGTTTTAATAAGCCCACTAATGACGCCGCCGCGGCTTCCGTGGGGGAATTGAAGTGCTCGTGGTTTGAAATTTCACACTTCAAACAAAACCATCATCTGCTTAATGAAGTGCAGGCAGTTGTGTGGAGAAGCTGTGCGGCAGTGCAGCGGTAACCTTGGTTCCTCAGTGCCGGAGCTGCACGTCAGGGTGCGAGTTCAAGTCCGGCTCGCGGCGTGTTAAGCGTGCGCGTTCGTTCGCAGGTGAAGTGCTTCTGTACCCAGCGTGTTTTTCGTAAGTCAGCAGTAGTCCCCGTGACCAGGGCTGTTGAAGACAACGTCTGCATGCATCCTGGTCTGCCAGGGCTTGGCTACTGCTGGCGTTTGAAAAATGAGCGGACACGGGACCTGTTGACAAAACTTCTCCGGTGAAATAGACAGCAGCGGGAAAGGGCCGTTTTTCCCGTACAAGGTCTTGTTGCTTTGCGTCGGTCGCCTTCCCGTCAGGCGGTCGCTTTCCCATTTGTTTGTGCAGTTTGTAAAATGTGCAAAAAGTCATCTTGTTCGCTGATCGACTGTCACCCTCCTTGTATAATTAATGGAAAAACACCGCCAACCCGGACAGGTGGTTATTGATAATGGATGGATGGACAGTTAGATGGATGGTGACTTGAATTCTTGGATGGATAGTTGGAGCCACGTTTGGACGGATGGTTTAATGCCGCCAACCTTGCTCTGCTCCAGCAACAGAAAGGACTGTCAATGACGTTTACACAGTGAAAACATAGTAACGGAGGTGCTATAATTCTACCCATAGAATGTCATTAGCCTCTCTTTTCTTCCTCCAAGATGACCTGCGAATTTCTGCTCAGGGTCTACAAGTTATGTGTAGCAGCTGCGGGTCTCTGTTTTCTATTTTATTTGATCTTATTTTTTTTTTCTTTTTCTAGTCAGACTTTTCTTTTATCAGTCACCCCCTCAAATGGATGTACGGCAGGAGATCTATAGGCACGGCGCTCTCAGATGTTAATGTATGCGGTTTGGAGTTCCCACCCACCGAAGTGGGACGAGGGCTCCACACAAGGGGGCGTAAGAGGAGCTTTTGAAGTGAGTGTTCCTCAGGTGCCACCCTCTCGCTCCTGGGTGGCCACAGGAAGAATAATGTATCACAGGTTCGCCACGCCCAGTGCGCTCTCCTTCGTGAGGAATGTCGGCCTTCGACTGGCGATTCGCATTACGGGGACAAAGCCTGGACTCTGGGGCAGAGAGGGAAAGCAGCTGGATAGAAGAGAGACTGGACTATAATTACCTCGCTTGGAAGACTGTGGAGAAGAGGATGGGTCGGCAACCTCAGGAACAGATGAACTATTGCCCGAGAAAAAACTGAATAGTTTTCAAGCTGCTTTGGTGAGCAGTATTCCAACTTCTGTTCGACGTTATGTTATAACACAGGTTTGCTGAGGATTCCTACTCTATGACATACAGTCATGCAGAGCAGATAAACTGACTTCAGGTTGACTCTCATTGGCATCATCGTGCTGTTTAGTCAAACCGTGGATTCATGAGTGACTTCCAGTTTTTTCACCTTTGCACAGGTGACTGTTTGTACCCAAGTGATTCAGGTTCTATCCTTTTTTTCAAAGGTGAAACCAAATGGTTGCTTCGGAGATTTAAGCTTGCTCTGAGGACTCGACTCGAAGAACAATCTTATGAGACCCTAATGCTGGTAGCAACTTATCTCTAGTCACAACCATGCAGTGTTTTGAAACACCTGATGAAAATTAAACACTTCATTTTTTTGCCTAAAAGGGTTCGTGATTTCAGTTAATTCACTCTGTTAGACGAATTTCCTTGGCCAAGGTGTCAAAACACCATTTTTCCACGTGGAAAACACAGTTACTGGACAAAAAATGTGCAATTTTCAGAGGTACAAATTCTGCACGTGTAGCACATGGGGTGATGGGGTGAGGTGGGGTTACAGGGACAGGGAGATAATTTAGCTCATGGATGTTTATCATAAAAAGAAGTTCAAGAGATCATTGCCTACTATATTTTTCAGCTGGTAAAGCTCTCGGGCACGATCCTGTTAAACGTCCCAGGTGTCCCCCCCGTCCTGCTGTAGGACCCTTGTGTACATACAGTTATGTTGTCCTTAATCGAGGGCTGTAAATGACTGGGAGTACAGAATATATTAGTTTCATAATAAAATAGAATAGAATCGAATTAGTTTTAAATATCGAAGAAACGTAGGGTCTGTGTGTTTTGCACAGGGAAAGACGGAGCTGACGGAAATACTTGCCGTCTGTGTAAAAATGCTGTTGTACTAACAGATAAGCTTGTTGGATGAAAAAGGGGGTATTAATTTTCAGAGGCAGTTTTGGCGCTTTTTTGTTGAACGGGACCCTGTCGTGAGGACTGAAAGCACATAAAACAGATTTATGAAAACGTTTCCTATCCTGCTGTATATTTTGTAAAGAAATTAGGGGAAATGATATTTTTAAAAAAAACCCATATTTTTCACGTTTTTATTTTTTCATAATAACATGTTGTTTATAGCATTTTTCATATATGCTGCTGCTTTCTTTTAGCTTTGCGTGGGATATTATATTATCGTTTTTGTGGCATTTAGTCCAGGTGAACCCCAGGTTGGCCATTGCCCCCCGACACCTGGGACATTATATAGGAAATTTAAAAGAAAACAATTGTGCCAACCATTTCAAGAAGAAGACTAACAGTAAGATGTGAATGAATTTTTTAGTGCGCATGGTGTGTCCGGTCACTCGTGGTCGCTGGCTTTTTGTTTGCATCTGCCTGCGAGAATTACAATGCAGGGGACAGTTTCTTGTTGTTGCGCTGACAGGCACCAATGACCTCAGACAGAGCAGCCATTGTTAACGCCATGGAAACTGTCAGCGTGACAAGGGCCAAGATAGCAGAGAGTGTCACAGGAAAACGCTCTGGATGTCAATCAGTCCGAATGGAAGACATTCTCATTCCTCAGATGTGGCTTCTGGAGTGAAGCGATATATTTCAGTCTGGTGTATAGGCGGTACATGTGTGTCTGAGACGCGGATGTATGATTAGCAGGTATCTAATATATGGATGGTACACAGGGGTGTGATACATGGGTGTACATGTCTCTCTGACACATAGATGTCTGAAAAACAGGTGTCTAATACACAGGTGGTACATGTGTGTCTGATAAGTGTCTGATACGCGGATGGTAAATACGTGTCTGACACATGGTTAACTGATACAGCACTGTGCAAAAGTCTTAGGCGTGCAACTTCAGTGTGTGCTGAGAAGTACAGGTAGATTCTTATCTACCGTCAGGGGGGTTTCTGGTTGGTCCCAAATTCATTGTGCAGCCTGAGAATGACCTCAAACACCCAATCTCAGTCATACACAACTATGTTGAGCAAAAAGAAGGAATCCTGCAACAGATGGTGAGCCCTCTGAGCCCTCATCTCAACATGGTCAAGTCAGTCTGGGAGGACATGCAGAGACAGTCAAAGTGTGCAGAACAACTGTGGCCAGTTCCTCAAAATGTTTGGAAGAACCTACCGACCTCCACCTTAAACTGCATGCAAGTTTGCATAAGAGAATTGATGCTGTTTTAAAGGCAAAGGGTGGTCCCACCAAATATTGATCTGATTGAGGTTTTTTTGTCTACTGCACTTTTTAGAAGGTTTATTGATTAATAAGTATTCACGGCATTATTTCTGGAACCATCCTCACTTTATAGCATTCTTCCCACAGGTGCCTAAGACTTTTGCACCGTACTATATGCGTGTGTGCATGTATGCCTGACACATGGATGTCCAATACACAGATTGTCTAATACACATGTTGTACCCAGGGGTCTGATACATGGGTGGTACGTGTGTATTTGGAACATGGATAAGTATCAAAATACATAGACTGTACAGGTGTGTCTGACAAGTGAATGTCTGACATGTAGCTGTCAGAAAAATTTGATTCAATTTATTTTTATACAGGTTTCTTCTCACAGTGACTCGTGAACGCCGAACAGCAGATTAAGACAACAGAACGTATAACAGGTAAATAGTGAGGCTATAGATAGAGGTTGTCTAACATACAGGCAGCACATGGAGATCTGATACATCTGTGCTTGACACATGACTGACACACGGATGTCTGAAAAACAGGTGTTTAATACATGGGTGGTACATGGGGATCTGACACATGGGCACCTGATAAACAGGTGTCTACAGGTGTGTGACACATGGGTGTACGTGTGTGTCTGACACATTAGAGGTACGCAGATGTTTCACTGTGGACTAAACAGAAGAAGAGGAATAAATGACACGCTGTGCCTGTAACACAGGGGTTATGAGTGCTGCACTGGAACTCAGCTAGATGAGAAGATCTTTTTTGGCAGAAGTCACTTTCAGCACGCAGTTGTTTGGAGGTCCAGTGCTGCAAAGAGCTTAAGGTCCAAAGTGCTGATAGGAAAAAAGTGATATCGTGCCACGAGTCATCAGCTCTGTCTGTCAGATCAACACCCTGAACTCATGGGTGCACCTTTCACAACTTAAAATATCAACAATAAAAAGCTGTGCTAGTTGTATAGCGGGAGGCGTTGTATTTATTTCACATTATCTTGGTGCACCCATCACAGCTGATGCTTCTGTCTTTGTCCATTTTTCAGCATCCCACGATGCGGCGCCCCATCTCTGCCGCGGGGGGAGGGCGTCTTTCAGACCGATGACAGTACAACATGTGTCCCTCAATAAACTGTATAAAACTGTTAACGAAATCATACGTTTTGAGGGATTTGGTTGCAAGAAATTATTTTTTGCTTAAGCAGGAGGAACTGCGCAAGCCAAGCTGCAGAAATGACAGCACCTCCGGATCTTTCTTGAAAAGACGTTTCCTACGCGTTTCTCGAAAACGAAGGACACGCAGCGCCGGTGCGTTCAACATGAAGCAATGGTCTTCGGCAAATGTCGGGCTTTTTGATGACACACCAATTCCGAATAAAGGAGTTTGGTTTCGGTGGCAATTAGATTATCCGCATGCGCAAATAAATCTGCCTGCCGCCGCCTTCACATCGGCTGCTCCAACAAGCAGGAGCCGCGAACGCTCATTGCCGCTTCCGCGAAATGCCGGCGAGTTATTGTCGCAGGATTACTCCCAGACGCGTGAAAAGAGCTTCCCAGACATCCCTGTTGTCTCTGCGTGCGTCGGGAGAATCCGTCCTCCCTTTATCAGGCAACACGGAAAGAGGGCCTTTCACGCATGATGCTCTGAAAATCTGCCCTGGCCCGCTGTGCATGAGCGTAAAGG
Source organism: Arapaima gigas (assembly GCA_900497675.1). Classification (NCBI taxonomy): domain Eukaryota; kingdom Metazoa; phylum Chordata; class Actinopteri; order Osteoglossiformes; family Osteoglossidae; genus Arapaima; species Arapaima gigas. The sequence continues at coordinate 343,956 of UFQX01000320.1, forward strand.
AGCCCCGTGTTCTTGTGCTTATTACTATTTAATATCCTGCAAATAAAGGGGACTTATAATTATTCAGAAAGGCCTGACCTTTAGAGTCTCAGTGTGGAACACGGCCTATGGCTGCCTTATCGAAGGCTCATTCTGCAAAAAACCGCAATGTGATAAAGTGGCCAACAGGGACTCGGTGATGTTACAGGAACCTGCATTATTAATGGGCTCCTCTGTTTCCCATTGTGTTCGCTTTCTTTTTTTTTTTTTTGTTTGTGGAATAACTTATATACCTCAATTCCACTTTTTTAGTTAGCGATAAATGTAGAGTATTAAATGGCCTGATGTGAAAAAGCGACGAATGCCTTTACATTAATATTTATTCATTCGGCAGACAGTTACCTCAGATTTTCTCAGACTTTCCACTTTCTGCTGCCAGGTGAAGTACCTGGATCAAGAGTTCAGCAGCAGGATGTGGAATTTGAAGCCATGACCTCCAGTTATATGGCAACAGCTATAACTAATACTAGTATCTAGTAACACCTAGTATCAGCTTGGTTTCAAGTTGCTTTTCTCTCTGTTAGCTTGTGTTTATATGTTGGTGTTTCCTTTTCCAAAGAGCACTTTGTAACTGCTTTTTAGTTCTTGTAGGTCTAAACTAATATGCTGCCTTGCTTCACCCACCAGTAATAAATTATTTTACAAATTAAATCATTCATTCACATCTTTTTATGCTTTTTTAAGCTTTCCACAAGATGAAAAGGAACTGCTTTCTCTGAAAAAAAAAATGCAACGTGAAGATAAGAATTTTTTTTTCTTTGCACAAACATAAACACATGTTGAGCAGGCAGAGGCCAGAAAAACAAATTGGACCCATAGGAATTTTGGTTAAAGAGGAGAGAATCAGGATTTTTTTTTTTTTAAGAAAAGACATCAGCGCCTGCAATGGCTTAGTGAAAAGTTCAAACCACCGTCGCCGTACTGACCAGAGACATATAACATTTCAGAGGTGAAGCTGGAAACTTCTGACTAAAGCTTTCTGACACTTTTCCAAAGTATACTATTTACCGTCTTTGCGACAATACCTCCCTACCCCCGGCTGTCCCACACCCGGCTGCACTGATTCCGGTGCCTGGAAATCTGCACGCCGGCACTTTTTAAGCGCTTCAAAGCTGTAGTAGCGACTTTTCAGACAGAAAGGATGAGCCTCAGTGGGAGCAGGAATAGTTCTGGCACCGGCTCAGTCACCTGGAGTCTGACGCGGTCCTAAATCGCCTCAACGCAAGGTTGCTGGGGGCATGGCAGCAGTCAGCGCCCCACGGAGTCCAAGGGGTGAAAGAGACAGAGGCAGAGAGATTTATCAAATTACCGAGTGGATTATCTGCTAAGACGTAGGTCCAGAAAAGCCCAAAGCAGCTCACGCCGAGAAATGGGGAAGAAACACACCCGCTCACACACAGAAGAACAAATATATATGGTCATGTCTACAGCATTTCAGTTTTTTAATACAGCTGCCACCAAATGGGGATTAAGACCAGAATGTGGAGAGATTGTGTCCTTCTTGCTGACCAACACCAGGAAGCCTCTAGAATTAATTATATCCCTTAGTTACCACAATACTGAGTAGCCAGAAACTTGGGAGGAAAGACAGCAAGTTTGACCGGAGCATTTGCTCATCCCGTAACTGTCACTTTGGCTTTGCAGCTCACCTGTGGACATTGTGACACCTGAGTCTGCATCAACATCACCAGACTTTGGGGAACTCTTTCATTTTGGGTTTCTTCCCACTTTGGTCTGACTCTCTTGACACCCTGGATGTCTTTCAGGAGGACTTAAACACATAGAGTTGGCTTCTTTATCATAACCTGCTGAGCCCCGAAGATCTACAAGCAGCTTTTAGATTTGATAGATTTTTCAAAGATTTCAACAAGCGATGTTCTCCTCGGTGAACCGGACCACGATGACGGACAGGTGTTTATTTGTTAAGCTAATACTTTTCTCCAAAGTAACTTAAAATGTCAACGTGCAACAATTAATACCTGAAAACAGATTGAATGTCAAAAAACCAGGTATTGAAATTTATTCCATTATGGAGAAAAATTCAACTTCTTTTCCTAACCCATCCCAGGTTAACCCAAAAACACCATAAACAATGCATAACATCATAGGGAAAAGTGATGTAACATGTTAGAATAGAATGAACGGCAGTTAATGAGAAAATTACGTATCCATCAATCCATCTTGGTCGTGGTTGTGGCAGTCGAGAGCCTTTCCGAGAACCACGGGGCACTGGGCTATGAAACTGCCCCTGGATGTCCATCGCAGGGTAGCCACATGCCCACGCCCATTCACACACGTGCTATACACAAAAGCTATATGTTGGTACACGGCAGAGTGCCAGACTCCCACAGTGCAGTGCATCTCACAGTCTTGCTCACACAGCCACTTGGAGCCACTTTCAAATGTGGTCTCAGTGTATTGTCCCAGAGCATATGTCACAGACTAGATACATGAAAATTCAGATACAGGGAGGATGAATAATGGGGGATGAGAATAATTACAATTATTCATCCATTTATACAGCTGGGTAGTCTCTAGCAGGACGTGGAGTTGAGAGCGAAAGCTGCAAGGCCTGCAACACTAACCACTGTGCTACCTCCTTCCATGACCATCATGCACTCCACAAAACTCCACAATCCAAAAAAAGCACAGTTCCTCCTTAGGTTTATTGATATATTTTGAAAGGCAGCTGACACAGGACACAGACAAGAGCGGTGTGTAAAAAAAGCTGTGTGATGGACCTGGGCTGTCTAGCGTGAACCTCGTGTTCAGATGGTTAACATACTTCCAATGCTGCTCCAGTGTTGCACAAATATAAATGCATTACAGCAACGCTTAGTGAAAAGCCCATCATCGCTGAGGGAGAATGTAGGTTCAGTGGGGAGGTTTGCTTGGACTGCAGCTCATCTGGGCAACGGGGCCACATCCAGAACCCAGAGCATTTCTCACTACCTGCAAAACAGTTGCTCTTTGCTGCCTCCAGCACGTTCCCTACAGTAAGCTGCTCAGTGTTCCCTTTCCTAGCATCTGACAGGCGGCACCAGCCCAGACTGGACAAACGGTTTCATCCAGGGGAGCATGGAGAGAGAACAAGAGGGGACTGTGTCAGAGTAACATTCTGGAGAATATATTTTTCTTTCCCATAACATTTTTTCCCTTGAATACATACACCGCACGGCTGGCCGATAAGCCCAGAAGTCATCCAGAAGCATACACCTCTGGAGCAGCGGTCTCCGCTCAGTAGCTCAAAAATAGATTTTTGAAAGACACACAGCGCTGTTTGTGACAATCTATAGCGCAGTATCAGTGCCAACACTAGACGCTTTGCTTTGTGTTTCTGTTGGCTCCAATCCCAGAGATCCGTTCGCAGCTGAGCCCTATGGGGGACCAGATGACACGGACAATGTCCCTTGTTGAGGGAGTGTAAGAGCTTCTCCCCGAGAAGCGAGAGAAAGGATCCCCGTGGGAGAACCATTCCGGACGATAAGCGGTAAACCAGCTAGCTGTACCTCGCAGACAAAAGTGGATATTTATAATCTGCTGTTAATGGACTGACCACAGGCTCTAATGACAGACTGGAGAGCACTTCACTGTTAAACACTCCGGGCCCAATGGGTGGATGGAAAAACAAGGCATTTGAATACATCTGCGGCCTGAAATCCAGACTGTGAAAATAAAGGCGGCGATTCGGGGTGGTAAATGACATGAGACAATTCGACTGGGAAAACATAAAGTTACTTGCGACCTCTGTGGATAAAATTCTAGGGGCAAATGGGCTGTAACCTTTTGCTGTTGTTGACAAAAGAAATGATAGAAACCGAGGTATATTTCACAATTAGAAATGCACGACTGACTTTGTGGTCAATCTCTGTCACCCAAAGCCCTGTTTTTGCTTGAATGTGAGGAGGGGTTAATTTTAGGAACCAAAATCACAGCTTGGAGGCAAAAATGACCCCTTAACAGCCAGGATTTTTACAAAAATCAAATAGTAAGAGTCTTTTTTAAGCACGATTGGTTACTTTCATATTTTACAACTGTTTCTGACTGTACCAATCTTACTGTCGTGGAAAATGGTCATAGGAGGACAGATTATTACACAGTCAGTTCCTAGACCGCAGTATTTGACAATGCTTCTGGAAAGAACTTTATTATACTTTGCTAGACATTAAACAGTGAAAAGGAAATTAAAAATTAGCCAATAATTTTGATCCATTTAAAATAAAAGTACAGAAAAGAGTTTTAAAAAAAATCTGCCAAATCTGTTTCGCTACTACAGCATTTACGTGAGCAAAATAAACTTTCTTCCTTTGTACTCTCATTGATTTTTTTTTTTTTTTTTTTTTTTAAAAAACGTTTGTCTTCGGGCTATTTTCTGTGACCTTACATTGTCTTTAATTGGTAAGGTTAAATTTTGCTTTCCTGCTTTATCACTTTCTTAAAATTGTGCAAATATGATTGATAAACTCAAAGAAAATCTAACCCGAAAAAAGGGAGAAATATTGTAAATTCAGGACACCCCTCTTGTCTAATGGTGGAGAAAAGGAAGATTCAACTCAGTGAGCCTAAAAATAAGAATTCGCACCATTCTTAAGTCTAACGGGGCTGTTTGTCTTATTCCAGCCCAAGGATGAGATTTTCCCTGTTCCAAACACAGGAACTGACTCCCGGTCAGGCTGAAGAAGGGGGTGACTGTGCAGAGGACACAGCTGGATTCAAGAATCCAAGGTGTATGTTTCTATCGATCCTCTATATAAATGATCTCTGCTGGAATCCAATATAATTTTGCTTAGTTTTCCAGTAACTATGAAATAAGATTTGCCACCCTGAAGCCATTATAAATCATCTAATAAAATATGAGGCTCGGTTTGCATTGCTTCAGCTGATGCTTCCAGAGTGAGTAGCATTAAAGATGTAAAAACATAGAATCTTTGTTAACCTTATTTTGAACTGTATGATATTTCCATCTTGATCTGCAAACATTCTGAACAACTTTATATTCCCCTTTAACTAATATCTTATTGGTCTTTCAGTGATACTGACACCATTTGCCACAAGATATAAATATTTGCAAGTATTAATGTTTGGATTCCTCAAAACATGAATTATCAAAGATTTCTTTTTTGTCAGTTTTAGTCGATATTCTGAATATAATCCTTGCCAAACTGCACGGGGAAGACAGAAACGCAGTCAGAGCCGCCGTGTTTTTGAAACAATTTAGACAAAAAGATGTTGGATTTAATGATTCACCTCTTCGGTGAACTTAAAAACGGTGACTGAGTGCTGCCAAGGGGTTAATGCAAGGCTGCTCTTCTCCAGCAGGATGCTCCCAAGCCGCCTCCTCCCTTCAGAAGCAGTCACGGACACCCCACGGCTCTCATTAGGGCATCCGTAATCACTGCGGACCCCTTCCCTGCCTGTGAGACGCCCCGGGGCTCATCACTGGAGGCGATCATTAGCAGATGACAAACCCCATTAGAAGACACACTTCGAAGGGCAGAAAAGGATGTGACAGTCTGTCCTCAGCCATACCTGGGCATAGAGCACACCAGCAGTGCTGTACCCCAAACACACCCCCGTGCCTCTACTTCTGTGCCATACGGTGCCTCTGCTTTGTCACCTTTCAGAGGTGTTCAAGAGGGCTGCTTATGAGGGAAAGAAGGAATCAATTTTAAATTTTAGAGATCTGGCATAGATCACTCAGAGTGTTCTCCAGAACCTTCTGAATGATGAGGCGGTTGACAAGAGGAGGTTCCTGAGGGTAAGACCAACGGCACGTGTCCAGATTGGGCTCCTCCCGTACCTACTCAACTGAGCTCCAGCTCTCCAGCAAGCTAAACACACTAGCAAAACATGACTTAACACCGGAATAAAATAAGTCTCCCCTTACTGGCATGTTGAGCGCATATCAGTGAGTATAAGCAAGCTTTTGAGCAGTAGATTTACAATTTCTTCAGTGAATTAAAGAGAGCAGGAGATATCGCTGATGTTATAAGTATAGATTTTTTCAATAAAGAACGCACACATTTCAAACTAACGTTTAGACAGCGGTGTGGGCCAACTTGCGGCATAACTTAGTGCACCCTGGGTAATGAAATGTAGCTTGAGGCCGGTACAAATAATGTCCATGTACTACAGTTACAATGCTTTGCTGGGAGAACAGCTCAGTGAGGGAATCTGGACAATGTGGGGTAAAAAAAAAAGAGCCGGGGCATTTTTGGAAGTGCCAGTACACAGAAAAAGTCTTGGTTCTCCAAAGACCGAACTTAGAAGTGCCACTCCTTTGTACCACTAAGAACTGTCCCCTGTCCTGCACTGCTTAACACCATACATTTGTCTGTAAGGCAGATCAAAAAGGTACACTGAAAAAACAAGAGGGTTCGGCTGGAAAAAAAAAAAAACAGGAGACAAAATCCAACCAGGACACCAGGTAAAGAAAGGAGTCTGGATCTTCTTGATTCTTTCAAGTGTTTCTCTGACAAACAAAACGGTCAAGAGCGATGGCGTCTGTGGACCACCAGTGGCAAATCTGCATCGTCTCCAAGTGAGCAAGAACAGCAAGTGCTGACCAGGTACCCACCCCTCTCTGAACCCACCAGAGCAGAAACTGGAAAAGCAGGCATTGTTTAACCTGCGGTTTTAAGACTCCTTGCTCTTTACTGTACCTCTTGTCTGGAGGAGCGCTCGGCTTGGCTTTGTCCTACAGGGACAAGGGCCTAATCTAGATGTCGAGCCTGTAGCTAATGGTATATTATAAAACTGTCATCCAGAGCGGTGTGCACTGCTTTCAAGGGGCCTCCTGGTTTTTCAACTTGCAACTCGGCACTGAAGGTGTCGTCAGTCATCAGGACAAATGCCGCTTCATCCCTGCGGCAGCTTGTCTTGATTCAAACACCACTGAGTGTGTACAACACCTGAAGGCCTTTGCAACGCAGCTGAGGGGTTCTGTCTATAAGCAGTGTCATCTTGGATGTGCAAGTGTTTGAGTGTGCGCTTGTGTGTGTGTGTGTGTGTGTGTGTGAGTGGTGGTGCACTAATAGCTAAAGCCACTTTGTCCTTTGAAGAACACATTTACGATCCAGAAAGGAGTTTCACTCCCTGCTGGCTGCTGTGCTTTAGCTCTTTCATCCCCTGTCGGGGCACAATTGCTCTTCTTGGTATGGTTAATGACTCGGATTAGTGGGCGTCTCAGTGTTTTGATCCAGGTCTTAGCGGCTGCCTGGCTCTGTGTGCGCCCGCGCTCTTTCATGTGGTGGCAGAGTGTCGGACCGATGGCTGCCATGCACCGCAGTCTCGGTTCCCTCCATTCGGGGGAAGCTGTTCCAAGTGGACCACACCACTGGAGATGAGGGCGCCTCTGTGGGGTGGAGGTTTCGCTGAACTCTGGTTATCCGCCAGCTGTGCTCAGCCCTGCTCAGGGCAGATGACTCCACACCGGGGAGTCCTGACTGGTTCCGGAAGGCAGGGGGGTTGGGGGTGGGGATGGCGGGCTCTCCTTTGGAGCGGAAGGCGAGCCTGCAAACCGTGTCTCCATTGTGTGGAAGTAGGTCAATGGCAGAGGGACTGGCCCCTGGAGACCAGCACGTGGCCTTGATGTAGCGTGGCAACAGTTACCTGGATGTAGGCAGGGCTGCAGAAATACATTTACAGCCATGCTCCATGTTTCTGACAAACATCACCAAGACTTGGCAACTTAAAAACAAGATGCCATCATTGTTGCTCACATAGAGAGGCCAGCAGAAGGTGCAAGTGGTATCTTTGACCCAGGAGCCTGGTTCAGATCCCACTCGGTACTACTGTACTCTAGGTTAAAGTACCTGCCTTAACAAGTAGCTGAAAATTGTGTGAGGAAACATCAAAATGTATGTGTGGATTTCACTGATTCTAGCATGTGAAAACACAACTGAGACGACATTTTTACCACTAAGTCACGATAAATTAAAGCCACATAATACAGATTTCCTTCCATTTATACTCCGTAAATTAAGTTCTGTAAAATGTCAGATAAAGGTTTATTAAATCTAAAAGAAAAAATACTCTAAAGCACTTCCACTGATCCATTCATCCATCATCAGTAACCGTTGTCCAGTTTAAGGTTGCAGTGTCTATCCCGTAAAGCAGGGTACAACCCAGATGGGATGCAAAGTATTGCTCTACACATAAGGTTCTTTTTTAAAATTTATACTGCTGTACCAAAAAAAAAAAAAAAATCCACATATCCAGACTCTTTCACTTATTTCCCAGCAAACATCATCATTCATGCAAGTGTGTTCAAACAAACACTCCCAGGTGGACCCCCTTGCTATCCAGGTCAGATGAACCACCCGCAGCTCTCTGAACACTTCTGGTGACCTGACCACCGGTCGTTCTGGTCGGAACTTTTCCCCCACCCCCCCCAGGTGAAACAGAACCAACCAGCAGCCAGCACTACCTGGGAGGAGAAGTCACCTTCACGGTGCCATCGTATGCAGCTGGAACGCATTGTCGTGAGCAGAAGTGTGGGTCGCGTACGTCCACGTCTGAGGCAGCGTGGAAACCGCATTCGTTTCACAGGCCTCCCTCTGCCACCTGAAGACCACTGATCACGCCTTCTCTTTCCTCTATATTCACTCTCTCCCTCTATTTTCCCCCATTTTCCTTTCCCTCTGCTACTTCACATATTGTGCGGTGTAACTCAGATCTTAATATTCAAGGGGGGTAGAGGAATAACACCTAACACAAGCACTTTATTAGCAGAATTTCTTTAAAATGAGACTGCGGGTAATAAACGAAGTATCCACCTACCCATATGTACCGTTGCTTGTCCTTTTTGGTTTATGTACGAGCGTTTAATGTCGGGAAAAAAGAGCGAGATGCTAAATGTTGCAGTGACTCCTGGTGATGCTACTGTGCAACTGCACAGATTCGTGCTGCGAAATTGCAAGGGGCACCATGGTGATGCCAGAGCAGCACTGAAACTGCAGCTGTAAATCCTCACATTGGGGATAATCTCACAAATGAAATTTAGATAATATAGCGTGCAGAGACACTGGAAAACGTGTTCACTTAGTACACACTGGGCTTTCTTTTATTAACCGACTTTACGGTGAACAGTGAATTAACTTCTGTGAAGAAAATTGAAATGCTGTTAATGAAGGGCGGTCCATGTTTCCTAAGCGTTTCATTACATCACTCAAAAAACGCATGATAAACTTGATAAAATATTTGTGCTTTAAACATTCCTGTTTTATAGGCTTGCCTTTCTGTACAAGTTCTCCGTGGAAAAGGTTACGCTGATAAAATGATGCACTTTTAAATCTTATCATGTTAACATCCTTACTATGTTAATGCTAATGTCAAAGTCGCTGACTGAGATTGTTGCTCACTGGGCGTTTTCTTGTATAAAGCCGTTGGGTCACTACGGATGATACACAATAGTGAAGTATTCTACATACTCAGCTGGCAACTCAAACCCACTTCTGCTACACACAAATGCACTTAAAAAAAGAAAAGCATGTTTTGCTTCAACAGCTTACAATGAGCTGCAGTTTATCCCCAGCCCTCGTGCCCATAAAAGTGCCCCTTTTTCATGGAGTTTGACCCGAGGCGCAGCACCCTGGCCTATCTGCTCATGATGAATGAGGGGGCAGCCTCACACAGGAGTGGAGATGAATGAAGCACTCGGGAAAAATTAGGGAACGTATTTATCAACCCCCCGCCAAGGCACGGAAGTGGGAGGCACCTTGCAGGAGCAGGTTGATGACGCTGTGGGGACCTCAGACACATGGTGCTCTGACCATTCCATAGATCTGTTGTTCTCACTCGCTGTTCCCTATTCCTGCTGGAGCCACAAGGAAGCCAGTTGAACATATTAAATAAAAAAAGCCAAGTATAACATACAAAAATTAAGGGACAATAATAACCAAAGACTGTTTTTAAGTTTGAAATAATGTTTTAGCCACCATTAGGAGGTGGTGATCAAAAGGGTTTGTTTCATTCATAATTACATTAAAATTTATGACTGAGTCATAGAAATATATGTGCACCCAATGCATATTTATAGTTAAAGTTGATTTTACATGAAAAAAACGTTGTAATTGCTTGGGTGCCTGTTTTTACAGCTTCAGCCGAATCACTTTAAACACTAAACCAGCTAATAAGTTTTGAGAGGCTTGTCATCACTGTCCACCTTAGTGAGACTGCGGAAGGTTTGGGATGTTGCACATTCCAATAAACACTAACAATGATTATGATCATTTAATCTGAACGCGAAAAGAGCCAAGTTTCAGCGCAAATCTGTTAGTAAAAGTGAGAATTCACTTCATTCCTTTCAGTATTTTTTAATCATGCCTTCCATGTGGGGAGCTGATTTGGGGATCTGAGATGGCGGATGATGCTATGATCCTTCGCTTCACCACTCAGACGTAGAGAAGGGACGGTCTGAAAGGACAGTCATGTGGCTCCTCAACCAGAAGGAGCTGTGGTTCCCAGTGCCCTGGTGAAGTGATCAGGCAGCGGACTTTGGAGAAGAGACACGGCAACTCGACCTTTGACCGCGGTCATCCACAACCAAGACCCATTCCGCTCCTGAAGGTCAGGATGGTGTTCCTCCTGAGAAGTCCACGCCAGAACTACCATCATCTCCCCGCTCTGTTTTCCACAGCTTCTATGCTGCCGATGTAAATATTGCTCATTTTTGGTGGTATCTCTGTAAAACAAAATGTGAAAATATTCGGTTAGTGACTCTCATGCAGCCAGATGACCGAGTTGCTCAGTTTCTCATGTCACAGGCTAAAAGGGACTTTGAAAAAAGAACTTTGCCAAGTGCCATTCAAAACTTCTGCTTCGGAGCTCGGCTTTGCTGAGAGCAGGGAAAACAAAATAGCCGAATTACAATGGATGAGCACTTTGTGTGACTGGAATTGATGTAACGCTTTCATTACTAACATTTATTTTGGCTCTTTATTACCTTAGGAGAATTTAAACAGAAAAAAAAATGAAAACGGTTATTGGGTGTGTGACGTGTCTGTGTCCATTTAAACCCCGAAAGGCCACAGTGAATTGTTCTGGGCCAGTGTGGAAAATCTAATGTATGGACACTTGAAGGTTAAAGTAAATTGCACAGATAATAATATTGTCTCATATTTAAATGAAAAAAAATATTAATCAAGACGTATCATTTTTATTAAATATCATTTTCGCAAACGAAAATGGTCAAATACCCTATTGAAAAATGAACTAGAACAATTTCTAAAGTTCACTAAATATTAAGAATAAAAAATCAAGATTCACGATCTAAAAGTTTCAACTGTACGGTTCCGGTGATACGTGACTGTAAACCCAGACATTCTTCTTTCTTTTTTACTTATTCTTTCATTTTCCTTTTTAACATGTATGAATACTTGTATACATGTTTCCATATATTATATTTTATTGATGTGATTGTATGCACTTGTGTTTTATGTTTGGTTTTCCAATCAAATAAAATACGAAAAAGAGAAAAGAGATTTTTTTAAAAAAAATCCACAAGGAGAGTAAACCATGAAAAAGAGGCGTCGAGGATATTATCGAAAAACAAGTCATTCAAGTTGAGTTCAGCTTATTATTATTAAAAAAGCATTTTTATAAATATAAACACGTATTTAAAATATATATATAAAAAGAAACTATAAAAAAACAAAGTGGAAAAACTTTGATATACACTTTCCACCTGCCACACTGATCATGGCGGAGGACTCCACCGAGTCGCGCGAGCGCACTTCCGCAATGACGTCAGAGCCAAAACCCGCTGCCGATGACGTTGTAAATGGTGAAATGACCGCCGCTCTCGAACCCGGGTCCGAATTTGCGTGTCTCCTGGCGCTCTGTGCGTCCCGGTTTGCTAAGAGTTGCTGTTGAAAAGGGAGTGGAGGAGCAGCACAATGTGGCCGGTGGATCCGGACCGACAGCGCGAGGCGCTGACCGAGGTAGATATAAGCCGCGCGCGAGCTTTTGGACTGTGCGTGGTGTGTGTGTGTGTGTGAGAGAGCTATTTGGGTTTCAGTTGTTTGCAGTAAAGTAGCGAATAAACACAGAGCTCGACTGAGGCACTTTCTCTAATATTATTGTTGTTGTTTCTAAGATGCTGTATTACACGGAAAACTGGAGGGGGATTTTATAAGCTGACATTTCTACAAGGCCCCAAGTGTGTGTGAGAGTGTAAGTGTGTCACAGTATCAGTCTGTCAGTATCGGCATGTTGGTATTTGTGGGTTTGTGCCATTCAGTATCAGTGTTGTTCTTAGTGTTGCGATGGCATATATACAATACAATAATATCATTAATGTCGAGACTCTCTTGATATATAAGTGTAAATGATGGTATATTTACTCTGTGTTTACTATGTGCTACAGTACCGTAGCGCACGGTTTGGAAACACCTCCACGGTGACCGTGATGGAGTGCGAAATGCCTCTTTTGAGCTGATGATGGTCATTTTATGTTGCAAGTCAGTATTCATTTACTAGCGAGACCAGGAGATAACCAGTAAAACCATCACCAGATGTAAGGGACGAGTTAAAACACAGTTCCCGCTCGCACCAGGAGGTGTGTGTATGGGAGAGACAAAGGAGCCCAGAAGCCAACTTGCCACCTGCTGATGATAAATATGCTACTGATACTTCTCCCAGCCTCTGCTGTTAACCAGGGTCGAAACTGATGTATTAACCTGCATTTAAGTACTCAGCTCCCAGCATTGTATAACCAACCTTACGGTGATTTACCCATTTTTACAGCCGCATACTCTGTTTCGGTTCAGGGTAAGTACCTTGATCAAGGCCACCACTGCAGCAGCGGGACTTGAACCCTGAACCGACAAAATGAGAGCCCTATCCGCTGCTCCACCTGTTGCTCCACCTGTTGCTCCACCTGCTGCTCACGTAGGATGGAGGTGATCAATCAGTAAATCACATTTTACTTTGTGTGACATGGCTACAGTCACTGAGCTCTTTCGATATCGTTGTGAAAACAACAGGGTAAAAAAATCCAAACTACCACATAGCAAATAATATGTTAAGAGCTTGTGGCGGATTAAGTAAGAACATCCTGCTGGGTAAATCAGTGTAAATTTGATTATTTAAGCAAATGGGTGAGGTAGATGAAGGTTGATGCAAGTCATATCTTTTTATCTCCAACGATTAGGGAGGTGATGATGGTGGGGAAGCTGCATCTAGACAGGATCTTGCTGGATCCGCCCCCTCTTTCATCCTTGACACCACTTAGCAAACACCCAGTCCTGTTAGGTCTCACCAGGGCTAGACCTGGTCACTGTTTGGATGGGATCTGATCATACTTGGCTCCTCCCCCACAGAAAGCACCTTGACTCAGGGTTTCCACGGAGCCCTGCAAGCTCAGGTCTGGGCTTTAGCCGCATGTCATGCTAACCTGTGTTGCCTCTCTTTGTGTCCGTCTACCCACAGTGCGGCTACTCCTTTCCCACTGAGGTGGTGGCAGATGTGCAGGGTGCCACAGCGACCTACAGAGACCTGCACCTGTATGTGGGCATCTACTGTGAGTGCAGAGCCCATATCCTCCACTGCACTCTGACTGCATCCCTTCACATCACTTTTCTGTTGTCTGTGAAATATGGAGAACCTCAGTCCTCACTGCACTGCAGGGTTATTATTTATTACCACAGTTAATTGGTTGTGTTGCTTTAAATAAATTCATGTATTTTCAAGGGGAGCAACATAGTGAAGTAGCAGGTAATACTGGTGACTGACAGGATCTGGGTTGTGCATTTGGGTGTGGGTTCAAATCTGCCTCACTGTGTGGCATTTGTATGTTTTCCCAGTGCTTGTGTGGGTTTCCTCTCACAGTCCAAAGACATGTTTGAGGTCATTTGGTGACTCTAAATTGCCCACAGCGTGTGTGTTTTCCCTGTGACGAACGGTGTGCACCGCCCCGGCGCACACTATCCTTTCAGAATTGGCTCTGGACCCCCAAGACTTCACAGTGGATAAGCAGTTATTGATGATAAATAGATGAGTGCATGAATTATTGAGAGATCTATTGTGTAAGTATAACTTCTCTCTAAATAAAGCCATCTGTTATGTGCATTACAGTCTTGTGTTGGATAAGGTTGAATTGCGAGATAAAAGAAGTAACAAACACTGAAATTTTTCAAAATAGAAATAAGTTCTTATGAGGGATTTTTTTTTTTTTAATTTCCGTATTACTGATATAAATTGGACAAAAACCTGACAGGCCCCTGAAATGTTGCATTTCTGATTAAGTAAAAGAAGTACGGCTCAAAATTCTTCCAAATATTTATCCACTAAGCTCTCATTAGTAAATTTGCAGAGGTGAGGATGTGGATGTCTTTCGTAAGCAGATTGAGGAAACCTTTGTTCACCTTTTTTCGAATGTAGTATTCAAAATATATTTCAGGAAGAACTGGTCTCTTACATATTCAGATAGAACTATACATTAGATTCATTACCTGTTAAAAATATCATTATGTATGACAAAAATAAAGAATATATCTTGAATAATTTTTTATTAAGATATGCCAAGTTTATATAAATATACAGAAATTCAGTCACTCCAAAACTGCATCACTTACAAAAATAACTTTTCATAGAAGTACTTATTTAAGCTGCAGGAAGATTAAATTTTTGTTGAACAGCTGTAAATATATATTTTGGTATTGTTATTTGGTGGTGTTATTCTCAAGTTTGTGTTGGTATTTTGGAAATTCAAAAAAAAAATTCCCTCTAGGAGTGTTGCTGGTTTTAATGTCAAGCCCATGTTTTCAGATCTTGTGCATCTACAAATGTTCCCAGTAGCTTGTTTACTGTTGAAGTGTCCTGGTTCTCAAACGTTTTTCACTCGGACCCCGTTAAGTTGAGCGAAGGATCTGGTGATGTGACTCTCTTGTCATCTGTCATATTGAGAGATAGGGAGGTTCAGCGTTTGAACTCTTAGTGAATAGGGGTGGATTGGGGATCAAACCCCAGTTTCCCACATGCTACCCCACAGCTATATGTATACTTTATATTATATGTTCTAAATAAAGGTGTGAGTGTGTGTGTGTGTGTGTGTGTGTGTGTGTGTGTGTGTCCACGCACGTGCACGTATGTATGTGAAGTATATATATTCATACACATTCATACACCTATGTAGAAAATACAAATATTCCCACACATATCAATTTACAGTGAATATTTCTTTATCTCTCTAACAATAATATACGTATATACGCATCACCATAGTTAGTACAATAAATGCTCTTTCTCTGCAGGCTACACCAACATGGAGAAGAAGAAGCTGGTCAATCTGAGTGGTACGATTCCTGTCGTATATAAAGGTAAACACTCAATAGTACACAACCACGCCCCACCCCCCTCGCCGTTTCATCTTCTCTAATGTGACTTTGAAGTGTATGAATACCCTTCATGGATTGGTCCATCTCGCTCACCTGTAGGACTCATGTACAACATCCCAGTGTGCATCTGGCTCCATAAAACACACCCCCAGAACCCCCCCAAGTGTTTGGTGCGCCCCTCTGTCTCCATGGTGATCAACACCAACAGCAGCTTTGTGGACGCCACCGGCTTCGTGCTCCTACGTTGCCTCAGCAACTGGACGCCTGTCAGTTCCTCCTCCTTCTCATCCGCATGTAATTGTTTTATCTCTAGTTTCCAAAGTGGCTTATCCGTTCACACAGTAGGATATTTTACTTGAGCCGTTCAAGGGTAATAAAGCAGGACCCCCCTGGGGGTACATTTTCTGGCATCAATCACGTAACATGTCTGTTTTTAACTGGTAAAGGTAATTATCATTAGACAGACAAATTAAAAGATAGTATTCAGGGTTAGGGAGCATAGTGGTTAGAGCCTTGGTCAAGATACTAGCCCTGAACTGATACAGTAAAAATTACCCAGCTGCATAAATGGCTAAATAATTGTTAGTAGTAGATGAATAATAATAAAATTCTGTTTTACTCCCCCCGCCACCCTGCTTTGAATTCCAGGGGCATTGCAACCTGTCTGTCGTCATCGAGGAGATGAGGGCAGCCTTTCAGAGAGAGACCCCTCTTTTCACTGTGTCACCACTCACCCCTCCGACCCCGGCTGCAGCACAGCTCCCTGCGGAGTGCCCTCTACAAACAGGTGAGGGTGCTGTACAGTTGTGATTTTCATGCTGATCTCACATGGCAGGGCTGTGTACATGCAGATTGCTTTCTGAAGGTTTGTGTGAGAACTGCACACCCTCCATAGAGTCCAGAAAAGTGAGGGGTTGGAGTGGGGTGCTGCAGGAATTTCCTTTGGTCCACAGTGGGGAGTGAAATGTCCTGGGCAGATAGACCATCACCTTTGGGTCAGTAAGTTGCTCGAAGGGCCAGAGTGAGCAGCCTTGCAAGATGTGCTTCGCTGGACCTGGCCAACACACACGTACGCACAGGTTATCCAGCGCTCATCTTGAGCTACAAAATATGAACCGAGCTGAATTAGGACAGTGCAGAACAGCATTGTGTATGTAAACATCCATTTTCTTTCTCGCAGTGGAGAGGTATTTAAATCAAGTCGTCCCACAAACGGCGCTTTCACTGACATTTTGGTGGGGGTGGTATATATACCCACCTGCTTTGTGTGAGGAAGCGCAGTTAAGCCCATAAATTATTCCTCATAATTTGCAAATCTTGATATAAATAATAATTAAGTTATTGTAAGCCACTTTCCTTCCTTTTGTGGTGTGCAGTGTAAGGAGTGAGTAGTGCAGTAATAACACATCCGGTGCCGTGATGTGATCCACCCCTCCCGCACCTGGTTAGAACCCCAGCGTGACCACAGTCTCCTGGTGCTTCTCCTCCGTGCAGAGCATCTTTAATGTGGTCTTATCTGTGGTGCTCCGTTGGCCAGAAGTGCTTGAATAATGAACCAGATAATCTGCCCTCCCAAACAAGCACGTTTGTGTATGGAATATTATTACACTGAGCTTCTTTCCCATGTAAAATGTGATGCCATCATGCAGTATCTCCACGCACACCAGTTTTTACACCTGTTGGACAGAGATGCAACTTAATTGCTGGGCTGAGAGAATAAAACAAATGTTCTTCCCATTAGTCTCCAGAAATATGCTATCGGGTGCATCACGGAGAATAATAAAGACAATTATTTAATGGGAGGTCAAAAAGTGGGAGGAATAAAAGTGCAATGCATTGACATGCATTGGATTTGTAGGGAATGCTTTGGCATTTTTTTTAAGATATTTGCTAGATAATGAATGTTATTGAACAAAAATTCAGTTTGGATAAGAAAAAACACTCGGTGATTCTTAGTTCTGATATTTATTATTGTTATTTATTCATTTTACCTCTCAGTGTTTTGTAGCTGTACATCTATTTATTTAGTTGATGGTTTACTCTAAAGCAGCGTGCAGTGTTGAGCTACTTACAATGGTTTACCCATTTATACAGCTTGGTAATTTTTACTTGAGCAGTGCAGGGTAAGTACCATGCTCAGGGATAGTACAGCAGGAGGGGAGATTTGACCGTACGGTGACTCCAGACACAGCAGCTGTAACTGCTACACCACCTGCTGCTTTAATTTAATTTAATTTGTAAAAGCAGTTTAATGAAAAACACGTCTGTCTTCCTCAGGAAACTGCTCTGCCCAGAAGTTCCTGGACCCTTACGGGCAGTATGGTCCAGAGGCAGGGTAAGGGTGTCTCCAGAAATTGCTGCAAAATTTCCATTGAACAATAACCAATATCAAAACGTCACTCTGTTCCACAAGTGAATTTTTTGTTCATACCTGGGAGATTTCCATTTTTGCTGTTAAGGCACAGAAGTTCATGTGTAGAGAGAGATACTTTTTTTCAATTATGATTTATATACTCATGCTTGTATTTTACAGAACTGTCCACAGGCCACACTTTCAGCAAAACTGAGTTTTGCTAAGGCTGCATTTCAGAAAGACTCCTGAACCCTAATTCACAACCCATAATGCTTTATTATTGTATGCTTATGTGCTATTGGACTCCCATCTCACCACTGGAGTTCACGCGCACTTGGGACACCTGGGTTTTTTTTTTTGCCTTCTCTGATTTTATTATTATTTTTTTTTCCTCCCCCCTATTCAGCCTGCTATGTCAAGCAGGCACCTCCGCTCACCACAAGGTGGTCCTGAGCTCTAGGGCCGCTCCGCTTTCTCCTGCACACACAGGCACTGGTAAGAGTAAGTGTTTTTATTGTTCTGACTCTGTCCTCTATCTTTCGTGTCCTTCATCACATAAATGTTACACCGGGTCCTCACATTACACATGTTCAGAGTTTAATGAAAAATGTTTATTTTTAATTGTATTTTCTTCACTGGTCTATATTCTGAATGTATTTATTTATTTATTTATTTGTTTCTGTTTTTTTTTTTTAATTTATTTATTTATTTATTGCTGTGGATTGAACACAACCTGCATGTCTGCTCTCACCTGGTATTTGCGTTTAAATTACATCCAGATAGTAGGAGTTTGAGAGCGGATTAATTCATTTCACTTCCACTGTGTTCTCAGCTCATGTCTCTACTTTGCTAAACAGGAGATTGTGGTGACCATGTGTTTTGGTCAGTCATTTTAAATTAGTTTCAACCTGAATGTACTTCCAAGTTAATAAAAATGTTTAGGTGGCCACATGTTTATTATTTTTGGATTTGACTGTGTGAGAATGGGTCAGCAACCCACACTGAATAGGAGGATGTGAGGATAAACAATATTTTCAGTATTATTAAAATGTTGTTGTTGCTGTTAAATTGAAACAACATTTTAATTTTTAATAAAGAATGATCCAGGATAGTTCTAGAACACAACAGCCTTGATTAGGATCGCCTAAATAAAGAATAAATCAAATATGACAGCACATTTTTAGCACGTTATAGCTTTATTTGAGTACAATGGTGTTTAACAAAATTCCAGTCAACTCACAGTGCTACAGTGGTTTTATGTAGGTAAAAAGTTGACTTTCTAGGTGTGGATTAACATGACTAATTCAAAACCCACAAGTGATTCATGACATCCAGAAGGTATGTGAGACACACAGGAAGCGGAGCAGCAGCAGAGTTGAATTCTCTTGTTTTTTGCTGTTCACAGAGTTGCTCCGGCACCTGCCAGTGTACACAGGAGTGCTTTCCCTTTTGCCTATGAATGCTGCATGCTTTTATTTTCCCTTCTGAAGCTTGTGTTTTTAATTTTTTTTTTATTTATTTTTTTTTTTTCTTTCTCCTAAAGCCCCATCAGACCGCAGTCAGGATCCACAGCCTAGCACCAGTGGTGGGCCGGGGACGAAGAGGTCCTACGTGGAAGAGCTGCAGGGCATCAGATTTGAAGACGTGAGGGGCTGTACTCCATCCCCCTGTAACCCCTTTCTCCAGGACGTTCCAGGTAAAGCTCACCAGCTTGGACTAATAAATCTGTTCGTCTCTGAGAAAATACACTCGGGTGTTAGACTGATTTCATCACTGTCTCCCTCCTAGATGCAAACACCGGTTCCTCAAATTTGGAAGACATGAGCAACCTCTTCAAGAGCTTGCAGCTTGACAATGTGGCCACCATGTACCAACTAAACCACAGTAACCGAGGTTAGTGTTTACGCATTTAACTTTTAAAATGAGCCAAAAGAAAAATACACAATTTTTCTTTATCAAAAAAAAAGTGTTTTATGTAATTCTATTGTTTGCATGCGAATGTTATTTTCTTCAAAACTGGAATGTCTGTGGCAGAAAATTGGACGAATTGGGAGACTAGGAGATTTACTTTCGCACTACATTGCACTGTATTTATTGCCTTTTTAGCATCATATTCTGTTCTTACGGCCTTTAGGCACCTGTACAAATATCAGCTGTGCCCAAACTTTGAAAGTATATTGATCCTAGTCTCACCAACAGGAGGATATTCAGGTAGGGGTCACCAATGGTGTGATCAAGGGCTCCTACTGCTGTAATAAAACTTGACACAACTTTTTCACATTGTTCATTTTCTCCTCCCTGCTGTTATTCAGAGGAGACCTGGAACCCCAACTGCCCATCAATCCACCCATTATCCGTAACTGCTTGTCTAATGCAGAGTTACGTTGGTTTAGCACTTAATCTGGAAGCATTGAGTGTGAGGCAAGGTAAACCTACAACTATCTCCTGCAGGATAATCGCACTCATTCAGTCACACGTACACATTTCAGGTAATTTAGAATGACTCATTTACCTGGAATACGACTTTTGACCGTTGGAGGAAACCAGAGCACCCAGAAGAATCCTGCCTGGAAAAAAAATACACACTTTGCTGCTGTTTATATGATCACATTAATAAGTGCGGCAAGTCTAACCTCAGGACCAGAGGTCAGCTGAGGGCTGATCTGACAGTAGCCACTCTTTTCTTGAAGGTGACCCCATCACTGTGCCAGAGAAGCAGGGTCCCTGGGACGTGGTCCCTGAAGGTCAGGTTCTGCTTGATGACAGGCACAAGATTGAGGTGAACCAGCTTCCCCTGGGGTTGTCCCCAAGCAGGATGAGGAACAAGCTCACCATTTACTTCCAGCGACAGCAGAATGGGGGAGGTGAAGTCCTGGATGTGACGTATCCCGCTGGACAGCCAGACCGTGCTTGCATTACGTTCTGCCACCAGAGAGGTACTAGAGCCCTGCGGTCGACCAGCCAAGGAAGGGGAGGAGAGGGCAGCGTTGCACAGCCAGCCTTGCACAGCCATTCAGGACTGTCTTTGTGCTCTGAATAGCACTGGAAAACACCGCAAGCTCTTCTCTTTTTGTTGACCAATACCTTCATCAATAACCCCACTGATCTACAACACGTACCTTCGAAAGGTCCTTAAAAATGCAAAAAAAAAAGTTAAGGGGTTTGTTTGATTGTGTTGTAAGTTCTCCGAAGCACTACTGACTACTCACCGTTTTTGGACCCGTTATGCTGAAGGTGGCCACAGATCCTAAAATATTACAAAATGTATATACTTTTTTTTCCCTCTTTCTTCATTCAGTCAAAAATTTTTAAGGACCTTGACTTTTTTCCAGCTTTACAACACACGGCTTTGCCACTGAAAAGTGGGATGCGCGTCTCTGTGATTGTCAGCTGCCGGAATTTTCTGCGGTTTTTATCCGACAGCTAGAGCGGTTTAGCTCATGCATAAAAGCACATATTCATTTACATTTAACATCAGATTTTCCAGATTTAATCATCTGCTTTTGTCCTGTGCTTCCCTCTCTGTTCTTTCTCCTTTATTTGTTTAAATTGAAAGGAAATCCGCATTATGCAAGCACTTTGCATGCTGGGGGCTGGCCCGCTTGCTTAGGGGATCTTTCCAAGTCATGAATATACAACGGTAACGTGGCTCGTGTTTTTGGAGTCTCCTGAGTGTGTTATAATAAGCAGCAGTGCAGAGGGGTTTTTTTTTTTGTGAAAATATTAAGCTGATGATGATCGCAGATCCCAGCGAGATTTAAACTTTTGTATTTTAAGTCATTATCCTGAGCCAGAGAAGAG
This sequence comes from Arapaima gigas, assembly GCA_900497675.1. Taxonomy (NCBI): domain Eukaryota; kingdom Metazoa; phylum Chordata; class Actinopteri; order Osteoglossiformes; family Osteoglossidae; genus Arapaima; species Arapaima gigas. The sequence continues at coordinate 365,487 of UFQX01000320.1, forward strand.
ATTGCAGTGTTTGGGAATCTGACTTTGCATATCATCAGCATCTTTCAGCAGGCAAATTTGAATCCCATTATCTCGTCTTTCTATGCTACTAATTACCCATCATGCCATGCTATCCAGCAGGACTTTGGACAATGGTGTTTTAAATTGACCTGATTAAACGATAATACCCATAATCCAACTATAAACTGTGGAGCCCTAATGTGCAGGATGGTGGTGGTGGTGTTTTTACCACCCCCTGTGGTGGTGACATACTGCTGCCCCATACTGCTGGTGACATACAAGAGTCTTACTTTCAGATGCAGAGCAGGTGCTGAAGCAGACTGAGCGAATGTTCACGGTGAACAAGCAGGACTTCTCCATCCAGTTAAAGAAGTTTGACTGCACACAGGTAAGATTCCTGACCTTCCAACAAGGGATCAGTCTGATATAGCTGTAATTTAGGGTCAGTGCCAGGAAAGCCCCCTTTGTTTGTCCTTGATGAGTGGTGTCAGATATGTGTACAAATTTTGTGTTTGTGGTCTGCAGATGGACCAACTCGGTGGTCTGCTAGACATGGTTGTCCTCTCTCTGGGAAGATGTGCCCTTGACAACAATATAAAGTTGTGTTTTGCTAGATGCCCATCCCAGCTGGAATTCCACGGGACAAAGTAGATATGTTCCGGAGCCTGCTGTTACTGAAGGAGCAGCCCTTCACTCCGGAGGAGGTGCTGGAGGCGGTCCAGTCATGCCGGGACCTCCCCTCAGCCCTGAGATACCTCTCCCACGAGTGCCCCATCTGCCGCGAGCGGGTCTCCTTCAGCAAGGTGAGCATCCCTGAGTCCATCAGTTGAGGAAGTTGCCTGGCGGCTGTGCTGTCCAGTTAAGCCACGTCTCTCGCATCACTCGTGGGCATGCCTGTAAGCCGAACACGCCGCCAGCATAATTCCTCATAATTCCTAGGATGCTGCAATGTGTCACTGGGATGAACATCTTCAGAACATATCCCTGACTATCAGTCTATAAGGGTGTATAGAGTGCTCTTCTAAGCCAGCGGAACCCATTGAGCTCATATTGTAATGTTGTTACACCCCAGCATGTGGCTCCACTATGGTGGAATGAGCTCCCTCTGTCACTCAGAGCGACTGAATCCTTTTCAAGAATGATCTCAAAATGGTCCCATTTATCTGCTGACTTCTTAACTGCTCCGTAAACTTGCATCACACCATCTGTCATAATATAATATTTTCTACCTGACTCAGTTCTATTGGTAGCTCCTTGAGTGATGTGTGTCAGAAAATCAGGATCTGACCATCCAACTATACTTTATAATCACGTGTCTGCATTTTGGCCATTGTTTTGGAGAAAAGCGTCTGGTGAATGAATACATGTAAATATTTGTCTTTCTCAGGTTTCCTCAGTCTACCTGCATCCTTCCATCTTGCCTTTTCAATCCATTCTCAACCATCATTCTGTGGCTGTGGAGATTAGTCATCACTTTGACCTCCATGTACTTCTGAACAGGTCATCATCACAACCAACCTCTTCTCCGTGTCTTGAACTGTGCAGATCATCACCATGACCCACTGTTCCTGCGCATTCTGCGAAAGCTGTTTCAAAGCGTACTTCTCCTCCGTCATCAAGGAGAAGAGCATTGTAGCCGCCGTATGCCCCATCTGCAACAAGCCAGACGTGAGAGGGACGGGTCGCTGGGAGGAGGCCATGGACTTTTTCAACCTGCTTGACACACAGGTCAGCAGGTCGCCTGCTCCTCGCCACAACCACTGTGGCTGAAAAGTTCTCCACAATGGGAATAAATGTGCTTGATCTTCTGTGAAACAATATGGTGACAGTGTGGCCGCACTTCCCTGTGACAGATCCGACACTACCTGGACAGGGAGACCCACGAACTGTTCCAGAGGAAGCTGAGAGACCACGCTTTGCAGGAGATGCCCAACTTCCGCTGGTGTGCCCACGTAAGAGCTGCTGTATCGCCACAGTCTCACAACACACAGCCACCTGCACAGACAGCATTGGCTCAGCAGCTGGTTAATGTCTCCTGCGAGGCTATTATACACTGATGCCACTTCTTTTTACACTCAAGATTCAAGGTTCATTTTACTGTCGTTCTGCCTTATAAGACGTGCAGGAGAGAACGCAAGGTAGTTCTATCCTGGTTCACAGCGCACTAAACCGACAGCATGACAATGCAAGACAACGCAGACAAATCGAATTGATAAGTACCATATTTTCCGGACTATAAGTCACATCAGAGTACAGGTTGCACATAGCAGGTATTTTACCAGTAAGACCACAGTGCACTGAATGGCTTCACCATGCCACACATTTGTTTGTATTCATAATGGCTCCCTGTAGACAGATTAAAAACAGATTTGGTAAGCAGCTTCATTCAGTAATAGTTTATCATGTGTTTTTTTTTTTGTTTTTTTTATGTAATGTTACGGCCATATCAGTAGCATACAGGCCTTGACGTAACTAGTAGATAAATGAAAATGTAATGAGCACCGCAAACGTAAATGTGTATCTATGAGGGTGAGGTGTACAGCATCAATACGCTGCGACGGTATATGAACACGATGGTCCGAGTCCTCGCCAGCGTCACTGAAACTGTTGAAATCTTCACCGTTGCTGCAAACAGTTCAGCCAGCAGTAGACACATTAGTACCTCCAGCACGCGTTGTTGGATGTTGCCGGAAAAGCTGCATAACACACTCAAACTCAGCAGTGTAGCTTTTTTTGGCTTTTTGCCGGCAGCGTTTTAGGTCTGTTGTAACTGTTTTGTAATCGGCTAACGAAAGAACTAGTATAGAAAACTTGTTGAATAGACACAAGTAGATAATGAGGTGATGGATAAAGTAAATCTATAATAAATAGTGTAAGAAAGAATCAGTGCAAAGTTAGCAGTGATGGTGCAGTGGGGGGGTTGGTCAGTGGTGGTAGTGATCAGTCCCAGTATTTTCTGGAATTCAGTAGCCTGACAACCTGCAGGAAAAAAGCACTGGAGATCTTCCTAGGGGCAGAGTATGTCTTTGGATGTATGTGGTCGGTGTGGAGACACATGAGAATTCAGACAATACAGAAAAATCCATTAAAAAAACTAACAACAGTGCACCATTGACAAACCTGGAGAAGCCACTGTGTGCTGATGTGCTGTCATCTTCTGGTTCCTCTCCTTCTCTAATTTCCATAATCAGATCTTTTACCTTCATTTTTTGTGGTTCAGCTCTGGATAAAAATCCTACAATGAAAAAATGTGTTGTGCAAACTGCTGCAACACCTCAGCTGCTGTGATTTAGTAGCAATTTACGATGTGATTTGTGCAATAAATCCTGAAGGACAAGATGATGTACCAGGGGCAGACTACTGCCTGCTGTCCCCGTTGTTGCAGGGGGTTAAATTGGAGGGTCAGGCTGCTGCGTGTCCTGCTAACGTGTGCAAACGTGTGTTTTTCAGTGTTCATTCGGGCTGCTCCACGAAGCAAACCGACTGAGGATGGACTGTCCCAGCTGTGGCAAGAGCACCTGCTCCAAGTGCCGGAGTCCTGTGAGTCACACACACTCACGCAGCAACACACACCATCAGCACAGACAAACCTGCACACGAACTTTAGCTCAATTTCGTTCCTGTAACCAGATGGCATCCTGGAAATTTAGGCTGAAAAGACACTTGTTTTCTTCGATCGGCGCAAAGATACGCATACACAATAGGATGCGTGTTCTGCTCCTGTGTCGGTTCACCGTGTGTGTGTGCGCGCGCACGCTTTGCAGTGGGTGCCTCAACACGAGGACCTGTCCTGTGACAAGTTCAAGGAGTGGCAGCTGCACAATAACCCGGAGTACCAGATGGCCCGTCTGGAGCAGCTGCTCAGCTGCAACAAGATCGGTAGGTCTTTGCCTTAAAGTAGCCACCCCCGCTTCCTGGTGGGGGGGAATTTGAGTCATGTGGCTGTGCACATCAGCGTAACCCGTCTTTCTGCCCTTCGTCTCAGACTGTCCAAAGTGCAGCTTTCGGTTCTACCTCTCCAAGGGCGGATGTCTGCACTTCAAGTGCACTCAGTGTCAGCACGAGTTCTGCGGTGGGTGCAGCAGGCCGTTCACACCGGGCCCCGTAAGTCCTGGCGTCCCTCTCTGCGGTGCCACTTGTCAACGTGGTGTTACGCCCTGCGCAACACAGTGCGTGTGGGCTTTACTTCGCTTACACCGAATAAAGCCGTGTGTCACAAGCAAAACCACGTTTTCTGCTTGTATATTTTTGCTTATAAGAGCACAGTTTAGAACCCGTTTTTACCATTTAAATGTCTTTCTGTGGTACCGTTAGGAACATTAATGTTTAGCGAACAAAATCCCAGGTTGTTTATTGGTTTAGCTGATGCTTTTCTCCAAAGCTACTTCTAATGTTTGGTTTATAAGCTGAGGCGCTTAATGATTTACCTATTTATACAGCTGGAGAATTTTTACTGGAGAAATTCGGGGGAAAAAGTTCCCACCCTTACGAAGATGATCCTCACAGTGCAAACTCTCATGACTCTAAGATCTAATTACTGTTAGTTTCAATGGTCATGTGCATCTGCCCCTGAAAATGACCCATTTATACTAAAATATCACCAAGTACCATTAAAACAGACCTTGATCGACTTAATCTCTCGTATCCCGTGGTGGTGGTAACTGGAGGGTTTTTACGGTGTGAAAGTCTCCAATGAGCTTTGTGGAAAAACAGCTGCTTTCTCCGACTTTATGGTCTTTAACGTTGGTTTTCGGTGTTTGCCAGACGTGCGGTTTCTCTGCGGACTGCAGCACCAAGGGCCTGCATGCACACCACCCCCGAGACTGCCTGTATCACCTGCGTGACTGGACTGTGCCCAGGCTGCAAACGCTGCTCCAGGTCCGACCTCTTCCCACCTCTCTTTTCAGTAGTGGCTTTTGTGAGTAGTGTCTGCTGGGGGTTTGTAGCAGTGATCATTGTATTAATCGCGGTGTAGATTTGTCTCCTTAACGTGACAGCATTTTGGATTTCCTTTGCGTTTCCAGAGCCATCATGTGTCCTACGCCCTGCGGCCCCCGGCTCCACAGCAGCAGAGAGGTACTTGTGAGGACTTAGAGCTTTGAGAGATGTTGTCATTGTGAGCGTGAGACTAAAGCTCATATTTACATTTGGAAATAGTTAAATTAAAAGCAGATTTCAAACTGGCTTGAACAAAAATCACCCAAACCTGCCAGCTGCCTTGAGGAGTGCTTCCTCGTGCCTCCCAGTTGCAGCCTCTGGATCACAGGTGGTTTCTTACGGTTTCAAAAACGCAGCCATTTTTACATTAATTTCATTCAGACTTTTATTTCACTTCCCCATCTCTGGGTTTGTACATCTGTCTCTTCTGTGACGGTTTTGCTGGATGGAGGCGCAGCGATCAGACGGCGTTTCTTTCAACAACGGCTGCTTGCTGTATGTGGGGTACGATTATAGACGTGTTTCTGTTGGTACAGTTGTCCCAGGTGTGTGTCCTGTGTTGGAGCACAGAGGGCCTTTGAGCCAGGATGAGGAGTGCTGTGGAAAACCAGCTCCTCCAGAGTACAGCGGCTACTGCACGTGAGTAACGGCACGCCGATTCGCTACACGTGTCGGCGTGAGTCGCGTCTAAGGGTTACCTTGACGACAGTAGTTACTGCTGTAGCCTCGCACCTGGAGAAAAGAGGTTCAAATCAAGGTACTTGCCCTAAAGAAACAGCAAAAGCTGAGTAAATTGCCATGTTAACTAAATAATGGCGTGTGGTTTTGGCTCTTTCTAAGGCTGCACTACAAAGAGTGCCTCGTGGAGCTCATCAACAAGAACCGGTTGGATCCAGCGGAGTTGTTTGACCGGGCGGAGGTGGAGGCAGAGCTACAGCGGTGGAGGATACCCACCCCAAAGGCACGTCCACAGGAAAGCGAGGAGGTGTACCTGCAGCGGCTGAGACAGGTGGGCTTAACTCGAGGCCTGTTGAACAATGACAGCATCAGTCTCTTCATTCAGGGGTCTCACAATACACCTCTGTCAGCCCCCCCTTATCTCCTGATCCCCTAACACTTCTGTAGACTCGCCTCCCACCATCTGTGGATGAGCTTTCTGCTTACTACTTCATTCTCACCTGCCAAAATGAAGCTGTCAAACTAACTGTGTTAATCTAGTGCGAGTAGTAAGATGTAGATGTTCAGGTGGGTTGTAGGCAGGAGATCAGTTCTCCTGAGGCCTCTCACACTCATCAGTTCCCATCGCCCAGGTTGTGAAGCAGCAAATCAAGCTGGCGGGAGACCCAGTCCGTGCAGGGAACCTGTGGGACACAGCGTCAAATGCTCTGGCGAGGGGTCTGTCCCCTGACTCCCAGGTCCTGTTGCTGCTCAGCGACTGAGGATCCCCAGGAAGGAGTCTGTCCAGAACAGCCAATACCAGTTGCCAGTTACCTGCTGGCAGGTGAGGAGGGCTAACTGGTGTGCAGACCCTGCAGTGTGAGGTCTGTACTGCCTGTGCAGCCCCGGTTCTGTCGAGTCCGTTCAGTTTCCCTGCTGCCCTAACTCTGCATGCTGGGTTTGCCTGTGACAGGATCTAATCTTGTTTATGCAATTATGCCATAACCTTCAAAGTCTAAAAATCAGTAGCAACCCTCATGTAGCACCTTAACTGCCCTAAACTCAGCAGCTCTTATGTCCTCAGGTCCGAGTGGAATAAGGGAATTTTTCCACTGTGACACAGAACAATGTACAGTAACAGCACTACTCCAGTCGTGAGGTACAGTAAATGTTTTTACAGTGTTCAAAGACTGTGGGTCGTGTTCTTTTTACCCCAACAAATAAAAATACAGTTGTCAAAATCAACAGCACACTGAGTACGTGAACCAACTAAGACTTCATGTTTAATTTTAAGGTATGGTTTCTACTACATGTTTACAGTAACACAAACACCTGCACAGAATCTGTATGGCTTCTCTACCATTAATAATTTACAGCATTGTTTGTCTTTGGTCACAAATGAAACGAAACAAATATATAGGTATTAAAAATGACTGTCCCTGTAAAAATACTGCAGTACAGTTTAGTCAGTCTTGGTGCAGCTCTGCCAGCAGCCCAGCACAGCATCTGTAATATAACTACTGGCACTGAAATATATTTCAGATGTGTTAACTTACCCTTATATGTTACTGACTAGATGAAGGTTAAAAAACTAGTTTCTCGGTGTGTCGCCCTGGGGAGCGTCGTCTCTTTTTGCAGGAAACGCTTCAATCTCTTTAGCAATGCGTTCGGCAATTGTCCTGTTATTGGCCGCCACTACTTGCCTGGACATGAGGTCCAAAGGTCCTCCTGAAAACGGCAGGTATTGCGGTCACGTAATAATCATTGTGAAGCCTTCAGCACGAAACTAAAACTCAGTACATTCGCCACAAAATTTCACCCCACCTTCTGCATCCATCAGAACACCTCCAGCCTCCTTGACGATGACGGACGCAGCTGCAATGTCCCAGCAGTGTATGCCCATCTCGTAGTAGGCTTCCGCAGAACCCGAGGCCACCAGGCACATGTTGATGGCCGCGCTGCCGATGCTACGCACCCTGGAAACAAAGGCGAGAGACTTTGATGCTGTACAAAAAGGAGCACCTTATCCTTTAGAACCCAGACCTCTGTGGCCACGGTAGCACCGCTGGAACTTAGTCATTTACTAAGACAAGAGAGGAGACACTTCCTGCTGCACATACCCGTGGACTGGGATGCACAGGATCTTCTTCATGGTGGAGAAGATCTTGCTCACCACCTGCGGCTCTCTGTTGGAGCCAAACTCGCTGATGACGAGGCACTGCCTGATGTCTGCAAGGCAAGAAGTGACACTGCGCCTTAGCAAAATGGACCTCACTTTGGGTTTCTGTGTGTGGTGCATAGCCAAGCAGGTAGAATAGCGGTTAAAGCTGCAACCTTGAACCTGGAGGTCTAAATCCCAACTGTTTGTGTAGTGCTTTTGATTAAGATACTTGGTACGGCATCAATTGTTCAGATGTATAAGCAAGTAAATCACTAAGTCAGAAGCGATAAATGTGAACCTGGAGGACCAGTACCTGTCTGCTTGGACACGTGAAGGGGCTCCCCGTTGCAAAACGCCCCTTTCCCCATCCTCCCCGTGTACATTTTGTCCTCCATACAGCTGTATACCACTCCAAACACCAGCTAAAAGAATGAAAGAAAGAAAACTTGTAGAAACACTTTGAACCACTTTTAATTCTGCTCCTTTCTCTTTCTGAAATACTCACCTCTTTGACACCTACTGAGAATTTAAAAAAAAAAAAAAAAAAAACTTCCCCCAACTTCATAATTGGATTTTTCTAGATGTGTTTATCCTAAGAGGACACAGAGCCACACGAGCCCAAGTGGGACCACGAGCTGTAGCTCTGTCTAATTGGCCTGTCTGAACATGGTCTGGGCCAATAGCCACTCAGATGCTTGGGTATAAATGTGGACCAGTGGTCAATTAACAGTTTTGCAAGCGAAGGTCTCTGTTACGGCAGGGAGAGTGCAGACAGGGTAAAACAGGTTATTTCCCCAATGCGGACACTCAGCACAGCTGTCTGGCTGTAGCATCGTAACCCCCCCCCCCCCCCCCCCACCACCACCACCACCACCACGGGAACCGGCTCTCACCTCCTTGCTGACAGCAAAGCCAATGCACACGGCCACAAACGGGAACCTGGACATCAACAGCATGCAGAACACGGCCAGTCAGAGGGAAAACTCACAACTTAAACATTTCTTCTCTACTAAAGCTTTAGGGATTCCTTTAAATTATTCTGAAAGCAGCAGGAAGGACAGTTTTTTTCCTCATGCACGTTTATTAACACAATTATTTTAGTTCCAACTTGTTTTCACTTGTCTTTACAAAACTTCATACTGAAGGGGACTTAAGATACAGATAATGATACATATTTACCCACTGATGAGTCCACACCATTAATATTTTAATAGACGTGGTGAAAAATAACCCCATTAGTAACATTAGTAGTCGCAGGATATCAAAGCAGGCACAGTACCCGTGTACAAAGTTAGTGGTCCCATCCACAGGGTCGATGATCCAGGTGGGGCTTTCCGTCAGGACGCAGGGTTGTCCAGCAGATACAGACTCCTCTCCGATGAAACTGAAACAAAGGACAAGTAAGGACCAGTTGGGACAGACTCCCATCGATATCATTACTTCCAGGTTTAATTGTTTTCTACACATTACACACGCCTGTCTTCCTCAGCACCCTCGGATCTGCAGCTCTCACCTGTGTGTGGGGAATTTCTCCTTTATGGACGACAAGATGAGTTCCTCCACCTTCTGGTCGGTCTTGGTGACCAAGTCTACAGAGGAGCTCTTGCACATGATCATCATGTCGTTCTGCAGGGCATGTCTAATCACCTACACAACACATATCTTTCAGCTCGTGTGCTTGACAGCAGGAGTGTCCAGTTGAGGTTCTCAAGACCTGCAGCCTTTACAGGTTTATGGAATACAAAGCACTATTTTCTTCTCAATTTTACCTTTTTCCTCACAATTCCATCATAGCTATCTATTGTCACCTGGCACCATGATACCTATGACAACCCATAAGGGAAAGGAGACAAGCTGTCGCTCTCTCTCACACATAGCATGTTTCCTTGGCCTCCTCGCAACACGTGGGTGGTGAGACACAGTGATGATTAAAACATACTTTCCAAAACACACTAGATGCCAATTGTTTGGGTCCAGGCACGGCCCTGGATGATGTCATATGAACATCATATGTCTTGGGTAAAAATAAAAGGACCATGAATGGCTGGTTCCTTTAAAGAACTGAGCCAATTTAAAAAAAGACATTTGACACCTTTAAGGCATGACTAAAAGCTGTGGGGAGTGGGGAGGTGCACTGCCATTGCACTCACCGCTCCTGCTTTCCTGGCCACAGCCACAGCATAATCCATTGCATTTTGCCAAGGGTCAGCCATGTTGTCTACACGTGTGTTCTGCCCAAGGACAGACCTTCTTTTATCCAGGGGGCTGGAAGGATGAGAGGCTCTGAGTTACACACATGAACAAGTCCACATTTGTCAAAGTGACGCAAAACAAACAGAAGAGGAGCAAACACTGAACCATCTATACAATAAATTACGCTCCAAATGATCAAAAATACGCCCCACTGTGCTGAGCCGGTGCAAAAAAACCCATCAGGGTAGCAGTTTTCAGGTGGATTGTGGGTACTATCGTTCTGTAAGATGAATTTCAAACACCATTGTTAAAAGTTCTGCTTGGCACAGAGGCACAGCAGGTAGAGCTGGTGCCTCACAGCTCCTGCACTGTGGGTTCAGATATGGGCAAAAATCTGCCTCAGTCTGAGTGGAGTCTGCATGCTCTCCCTGTGTTCACGCGAGTTTCTGCTAGATGCCCGTTTCCTCCCACAGCTCAAAGACATGCATTTCAGGTAAATCGGTGACGATAAAACGTGCACGTGCGTGTGAGAATGCCCTGCAGAGCAGCCATCAAGGGTATTCTCTGTCTCGCACCTCATACTGTGCAAAAGTCTTAGGCATGCAACTTCAATGTGTGTTGAGAAGTACAGGTAGATTCTTATCTACCATCAGGGAGGTTTCTGGTTGGTCCCAAATTCGTTCTGCAGCCTGAGAATGACCTCAAACACCCAATCTTGAGCAAAAAGAAGGAATCCTGCAACAGATGGTATAGCCCCCACAGAGCCCTCATCTCAACATGGTCAAGTCAGTCTGGGAGGACATGCAGAGACAGTCAAAGTGTGCAGAAGAACTGCGGCCAGTTCCTCAAAATGTTTGGAAGAACCTACCGACCTCCACCTTAAACTGCATGCAAGTTTGCATAAGAGAATTGATGCTGTTTTAAAGGCAAAGGGTGGTCCCACCAAATATTGATCTGATTGAGGTTTTTTTGTCTACTACATGTATTCATGGCACTATTTTTGGAACCATACTCACTTTATAGCATTTTTCCCACAGCTGCCTAAGACTTTTGCCCAGCACTGTATGTCTCAGGTAGGCTTAAGACCAGCACAGTCCTGCACTGGACAAGTGTTTACTAATAATGAATTAACAACTGACTAACAAACCCACAAGTGACAAAAACATTTCAATGTTTGCTTCATGTTGGACTAATGGCCACAAAACTGATACGTTCCTCATGTTCTCTGTCACTTTACGGGTTGATAAAGAGATAAGGTGAGGGGTATGTGCCACCGAGCCACAGCTGACTCTTAGTGACCACTCATATCATTTCCAAGGTAAAGAGGGAGGTAGGGTACAGAGTGTACAGTGGTGTAAACTGCCTTATTCTATACCAGTGTACAACTATGAGAAAATACACGCCAAAACACAGAGAAAACATACAGTCTTCACAGAGACTGAGAGAGGATTGAACCCACAACCCAGGAGTTGTGAGGCACATCGTATCTGTCCCAACACACTACTGGTAGCAACCACCTCCACACTGACTGGCAGAGGGACCACAGATCACTTGTGCAACTCTAGGAACCAGCTAAGGCTTTTTAAAAAAGTACCAGAACACCTCCAGAGCATTTGCGGATTTCAAGCTTCAACAGGTCACCGGGAAATGACCATTATTTTGAATATAAAATCTGCAGGCTTAAAAAAATTACCTTAAATGAGGATCAAACCCCAATAAGAATAAATTACAACAGCAGTGGTTTTTGAAGCAGTAACATAAGCCAGAGTGGAAATGCCAGTGACAGCAATGCCAATAATAACAGCCGTCAAAAGTAGCGGTTACCGGTATAAGTTCTATTGTACCAGTAGTGACATAAACAGTATTTAAGGCCCTGACAAGAGGACGTATCCATGCGAATATGTTTCAAACTGAGCAGACAGTGTTAAAATAGTGACACAGCTCCACACAGGTAGGTATCCGCTATATGGCCCCTGAGGCGGCATCTTACCCTCAGTTACCACAGTAAACCACCCGCTGCTGTTCTGTCCGTTCCGTTTAAAACGCCCACATCTGTAAGGGAAAATGAGTAAAACTGTAAAATGGCGCTGTGGATAAAAATATACGTTAATGCACATAAAACAAACGTAAACTTCTGACGCCCCACGGAAAAAGCCGAGGAGGGGATACAGAGCTGCCTCACTTCCTGTTTATCCGAACGGAAGTGGCGTCACCAACACGCGCTATTCCGCAGTTTAAAGACATTTGACTGATATTTACATGAAAATATCCAAACACTTTTACAAAATACTACAACGATAGAAGGAGAAAAACGAATTCATGTCACAAATAAGGAGGGGCTAAACTAACTTCCTGTCCTTCTTCTTTGTTATGCTCTGTAGTCTTCATTTTAGTGAGAACCGTAATAATTGTTATTCATTTTAGAAATACTTTATACTTTTATTAATACTAATTCTCCCTTTTTTGTGACTACTGCTAAAGCCATTTTAGCGACAGAATAATAATTTGTTGTGGTGAATAGGGCAGATTTTTTAAAAACCATTTTATTTTGAATGCCGTCCTCTGCAGAAATTCAGAAATGAAAGTTTCTTAATGCGCTCCTGAATTAGAGAAATAACTATAGAAATAATAGACAAAAATCCAGGACTTGCCTTCTGGATAACAGTCATTACTTCTGCTGCCTTTACGTAAGCATCTCATCTGAACATTTCTCGACTAAGGAGAAACCACATTTACTGACTGCAAAAGCTGTATAATAAAGGTCACCATTTCAAGGCTCTATTTTTGGTAGTGAAGGGATGGAAAATGTATAACGCAACAGTGTGACGTAGATGATGTGAAAAAAAACAGCTGGTTAGATGGGTTGTTGGGAAAGTAGTTTGTCAGGTTTTTAAGTGCCACTGTACGTGTGTGTGTGTGGGTGGGTGTGTGTTTACAGCCCACTGAACCCGAGAATAACTGGTCCATCAAGGCATCACGTGACTCTTAATTGCTGGATTTTTCTTGCTGTTTGATTAATTTTTTTACAGACCCCCCCCCCCAAAAAAAAACCAAAATAAAGAAATAAATAAATATTTGGAGACCTGTACCAAGGCAGTGTATATTACAAAAATCAATTAACATTTCAAGCCAGGCCATAAAAGCAGGAGAGTAGAACAGGAATAGGGGGGGGGGGGTGGTTATGGTCTTATTTATCATTCTGTGGAATGTAAACTAATCCGATATAAGGCATGAAGTTGAGAAATCGGGTTCAAGTGCTGTCATTTTATTAATCAGAAGCACGACTTGTGCCTGTAGCTCCTGCCAAGCCCCATGTTTGTTTTGTCTAATTTGCTTGTTAAAAGGTTTATTTGACACTCCAGCTAGTGTGAGAATAAATGCCTTGAACATGTAAAACATCTAATGAGTCTCACTGCCAGCAATGTGTCTGGAATGAGCTTGATTTTTACTGCACTGGTTTTATGTGACAGTCAGTGCAGTCATTCGAGAGCTATTTATATTTTGCACCACAAAAAAAAAACCTGTCTTGTTTGTAGGGCATTGCTGAACATTTTAAACTTCAGCTGTACTCTTTATTTTAAGTCATGGATGGAAGCATAAACTTGGATTTAATATGAAAATTGAATTCAAACTGGACAAATGTGATACAAGCAGCAGATGGCAGTACATAGCCAAGGATGACTAAGCCGAGACTAAATTCTAAATTAAAATTATGCCCAGTCTAATTTATGGAATTAACAATTCCACATTGTTTGTCAGTAGGTAACTTAAAAACGTCTGATGCATTTGAAGCCCAGTGTCCATCCTGTTGAATAGAGGCACTGTTGTTGGTTCTGTTGGCCGGCAGGGTGTCAGGGAGCCCATCGTCCCGCTCACAGGGAAAGGCCTCCACCACCTGGGCTATTCTCCGGGCTACAGTATGGCTGCTGGCCGCAATCACCCTCCGGGACATCAGGTCAAACTCATCACCTGGACAAAACATAGGGAAGTTATTCTCTTACAAACAAACTACCTTGAGGGAATGAAAAATGAAGGGCTGAGATTAGGGGTTAACTGAACAGTTCAGACATTGTTTTGACAAGCCCGAAAATATGGTGTACAATAGTAGATAACAGAGAAAGGTGGCAGATGCCGGACCTTACCAGTGACATCGAGAACTACACCCCCTGCCTCGGAGACAATGAGGGCAGAGGCGGCAATGTCCCAGCAGTGCATGCCAACGTGGTAATAGGCATCCGCCCCAGCCGTCGCCACCGAACACATGTCCACTGCGGCCGTGCCCATGGTTCGAACTCTATGAGGATGAGGAGAAGACTAGAATGGCTAATGTTCCTTTAAAGAACTGAGCCAAAAACATTTTTAACAATTACATGAAGCCCATTGGAATGATTATGAGAGTAAAATACGCAGTGTGACATTGTTTCTGTTGATGCTATTCTACGCTGAGTTGAACAAGTGTAACTCTGTGTTCTTCGTCAATACCGTTTGCGTTCCTACGTGTTTATCGTTGCTATGAGTTCATGTTGGCGTCCTTAAACTATCTTGTTTATTGTTACCATGAGTTCTATTTATTGCCACTATGGCTGTATGAACTGTATAAAAGCAACGAGACTTGGGTCCTCGGTGAGACTGCGTGACCCTGTTTGAGAGCGCGTGGTTCTCCCCACGATCGACGGTCATTGGTAAGAAATAGACAGAGCTCTGAAGATTTTCTCTTAGCCCAGTGTCCGTGAGGTTTAAATTTCTACCACGCGATGTATTTATAGGCCGGCTTTTACCCATGGACGGGAATTTTCAGCAGTCTGTAGATGTTAGAGGTCAGGGTCCTCAGGGAAAGATCATCCCGCTCTGAACCAATCTCTGTGACAACCAGGGCCTTTGTGATATCTGTGTTGAGGCCAGAGAAAACCTCTCAGCTGCAGCAGTGGTTACCGTGAGATACCACGGCATCAGTTACCAGTTCCAAACATAACGCTGGTTCTTACACCAGGAGGTACCTTCCTGTCCGGAAGTGCAGAGAGGGACATCGTTGCAGAAGGCCCCCTTCCCTCTCTGGGCCCTGTAGAGTTTGTCCTCCATACAGCTGTACACAAGCCCAAACTCCGTCTGTGTTCAAGGACACATACCCACAAATGATCCACTTTATTAAAATTTTGATAAATTTTCCAAAATGAGTAGTGGTTACTCGTGCCAGTACCTGCTTGTTGACCACGAAGGCAATAGACACTGCCACAAAAGGGAACCTGGGAAGAGGAGAAATGGAACAAAATGACAGCATGAAGCTTAAATTTTGCCAAAGTGAAAAAGTAATGCACATGTGTTTAAACAGACTGCACAACTAGCATATTTTCAGCACAAGCCAGAATACACACGATCACTGCAGTGTTGGCATTACGGCCGCGCTGAAATAATAACTTTCGCACTCTTCTATGTATTGAACAGTATTGCCCAGTGTCATTAGATAGTAGATATTTGCATTATATAGCCAAGGTTTTGGCACATATTGCAGAAGTGATCTGCACGTTTTCATTTACATTTCAAAAAATTACATTTCAGTAAAGGAACAAATAGTCTGAGAATACAATAGCAGTACTCGGTACTCTACGGAGCAGATACCTGTGTACGAAGTTGGTGGTGCCGTCAATGGGATCGATGATCCAGGTGGGGCTGTCCGTCAAAATGGGGCGGACACCCGCAGCCACGGACTCTTCCCCTATGAACCTGGAGGGGCGGAGCCAGTGGGCGTTTGTACCTGCTAAGCGTTCTGTACATGAAGATGCTTCAACAGTAAATCCATATGCTGCAGTTGCTTGTCGCTGCACTGAATCACGTACACAGGTACCCACGGTGCCACCAGAAGGTTCGACATTCACGAGGCCATCCTGGGCAGACTTACTTGTGTGTTGGGTACTTCTCCTTGATGGCAGATATAAGAAGATTCTCCACCCTCTGGTCAGTCTCAGTCACAAGGTCTGCAGGGGAGCTTTTCAATGCAACAACTTTTGTGGTTTTAAAAGCATCTAAGATCACCTGTAAGAGCAAAAGACACATGAGGGGCAGGTGCCAAGAGGTGTTTTTAAGTGTGTGTGTGTGTGTGTGTGTGTGTGTGTGTGTGTGTGTGTGTGTGTGTGCTGTTAGTGCTCTAACCCACCGTTCTGGCCTGTATGGCAATAGAGATGCCAAAGTCCACGCACTTTCCCCAGTCGCCCATAATTCCGTGGACTCCTGAAGCTGCAGTAAAAGCAACAGATGTTTGGCAGCCATGTTCAGTGACTGTACAGTTCAGGAACAACCATGAAAATAACAATATATATCCAACGTGTTATATTTTCATGCAAATATAATTACCGTAGTCGGAGAAGCTGAATTCCAGGTTAGCAAGGTGTCCAAGTGACATATGCAGTGGGAAGGTGATTTATACCGCTTCTCAGATAATATGTTTAATTCCTGCCCATCCAAGATTTCTCCAATAAAATGTTATGACAAAGCTGGGGCCACACCCCCTGCAGAACACCATTTCGCAGTAACTGGTTTCACTGTGTACTATAACTACCAAAATTCAGACACTTCTTCCAGAGGCGGCCAGTGGATTAGAATATTCTGCCCAGGCAGTTTAGCAGTAATACTACCATTCTGCGAATTAAAATAAATAAGCAAAATAAAGTTAACTAGACAAAGAATAAATTGCAAAGTGCATTTGATTCCTAATTTCATTCATCTCACATAACAGGCTGCTGTGAGGAGTTAGCACCTGCAAACGGCTCACATAAAGCACGTTTTAACATTATGAATAAAATGCAGTTTATTCTAGGATAATTTTTTTTAACAGTCGTTCTCAGTAAAATTCTTTTTATCCATGTAGTCTTTGTGTCCTGCAGGTAAATGTGAATTGGGAAAAAAAACAGTAACTCTGAGTAGCTGACCCTGGGAACACTGAAAGAGAGTGAAAGGGTGGTTTTCTCCACCGCAGAGTGATGACTGCTGTTGGTTGCGAATATTATTATTATTATTATTATTATTATTATTATTATTGCTATAACCACCCACTTGCAGCTGAACCATGTCTAACATTCGAGCTGCCGTGCCCCGAAGGTTTAGGGCACGGTGTGAAAATCGAGTCTAATTTCCATCTTCTATGAGAAGGAAATAAAACTAAATTTGGTTGAACCTGTGCTGATGGCATATCCTCCCATTTTGAAGAGAAACTCATCTTTATTTTAATTTCATTGATTTTTTCCCTGTGAATTGGACTCCCGCTAGATACAGGAATAATGACATGATGGGAAATGGAATTTTAAATTCACATTTGTTCTTTTAGCAGATGTTTTCTTCAGAGTGACGTGAGCTCACAGACAAGGTAAATCTTACAACACCAACATCAGAGCACGATTTGGTCGATACCGTGTTTTACACATACAGAATGGGTGAGAAATACAGAGGTCATTGAGACAGATGATGTTATGTGACTTTATTAAACAGCGGCTTGTGAGAGGTACGGGCCCACACGCGGCGTGCCTACAGAATCTTCTTCAGTGCTGAAAGGGATTCAGTAGTTCTGAGGGGCAGCAGAAGCTCATTCAACTACACCGGAGCCTAAACAGAGCACCTACAAACGTTCGGTTTTTTTTTACACCTTTCACAGCCGTGTCAGGAGCGCGTATGCCATCTCCGCAGACCCTTCTCACCCTCACCACTGTCTGATTCCACCGCTGATGTGTGGAAGACATGATCTCAGCTCGCAGGCTGACAGCCCCAGTCTCAGGAACAGCTTTTCCCCACTGACAGAGTTCTGGAAACTTCTGGAACCGTTAACTTTGAACCATGACCCATTAACATCAGTTTTATTGCATCAACACGTTTTACTAAAAAGAAAATGCAACATACTTTAAGGAAATGCAGTAACGTTTTTACCAGGCTAATTCAGGGTTAGTAACTTGCTCAAGGGTGCTACAGGATGGCAGCAGATCTAACCACTACGCCCTCTGCTGCCCCAAGTCTGCATTTATAACAGACACAAATGAACAAGTGTCAACACTTCAGTGATGAGTTTTAACTTCCAGCATGTGGACACAGATTTAATATTTTAGCCCTTTCAGCCCCTAGTGTTCGGGGGGAAATGGGGGGATGCGGGTGGCGGCGGTCCTCGGCTGCACTGGTGAAAAGCTGCTGAAACACACGTGACGAATGTGTGAAATGTGGGAGTTTAATTGAGTCGCTCGCCTCTTGTGTGGAGGGCAGCTGCGCCGTGGGGTATAATGGCTATAATGGACTATCCCAGGGATGCTGTGAAACTGCCCTCACGGTGTGACACAAAACGGACAAATGTGAGTTACGTGTGGAATATTTTTGCAGCCAGTGCCACCTCTTTTTACAATTAGAGCACTAAAAGTTGTATATATTTAATATGAAAAGTGGAACAAATGACAGTGTGAAAAGTGGGATGTTTATGGAACACAATTACATTTTTTTCCCCGTTTCATGCCCACTGCTTTGACCCCATAATGACTCAGCTGTAATATAAAAGACTGAAAAGACTACACTGTTGAAAGCAGGGCTAACCTGACCGCATAATATTAATATAAACAAACAAGCTAATTTTTACATTCTTATTTGCTAGTGCGGAGAAATTCATTGCACATGCGACATGGACAACAGCGACAGCTCGCCCAGCCTCGGTGGTGGGGGTCAATAATCTGTTCTTGTGGTTCAAAGAAGCTCGAGCAGAACAAGCGGGGGTCAGTATCTAAAGACATTAAAGACAACAGAATTAAACAGTGTCGGCGAGATGCAGAAGTGACGCGGCAGGGTTCAACATTACTTATGATGGAAACGTCAAGGAAAAGAGAGGATTTTTAAGCGGCGATTTAAAGGCCGACACAGAAGGCGCGTTTTTGACACCACCGGGAAGACTGTTCCAGAGCTTAGGCGCTAAAGGCACGTCCCCCTATTGTTATCTTATTGATGGCAGGTACTTTAAGGTAAACAACGTCTAATGGTCGTAGGAAATGCTGTGGAACATAAGTCATTGATAAGCGACTAGTAAATATTGAATGTGCACATCTGGTGGTGTCCAATAAATGATGAATCGATCACAACGATGGTTCTTATTTGCTGTAACCACATCCCTGCAATATACACAGTGTCCCTTACCTATGGTGAGGGTTATTCCTCATTATGACTTTTATGAGGATCTCGGCGCACTTTGCTTTCTATTATTAACCGGTATTTACCCGACACATCGGGTAAACTTCACAGCAGTGTGAGGTGTGCATTTTGAAGCGCTTATGCTGGTTTACCCACGTGTACGTTTGTGCTTTTGCACCTGTTTGTGTGTTCAAAGGGGTTCGAATGCCACCCCCTGCTGTGGTGCCTCTGAGCAAGGTCATTATTCTGAATTGGTATAGTAAAAATTACCCAGCTGTATAAAGGTGTGAATCGCTGTGGGGAACTTGACATTCTTAGTTGGCAGAATAATTTCAGCTCAGGAATTAAAAAATGCAAAAGGGTCATTTTTACCAGGGCTAGTCAGAGTACGAATCAGGTTTCCTCCTTTGTCCGCTGCTCTCCGCACTCCAAAATGTGAGACCAGTTCCAGCAAGGGAACCGGGGAACATGAAGTTTCCTCTCCAAGAACACGTTGTACTGGCACTTCTATATTTGAGCTCCTCGAAAGTGCCCAAGGTGACCAAAAGCCATCACTTAAAAAGCGCAGGCGGACTCAAAATAGACCTCTGGACAAATGACAAAACACAGACGGGCCACCGCCACACTGAGGAAATGTGCAGAGTGACACTCTCCAAACCTATCATAACAGTCCAGAAATGGAAGAGGTGCAGTGCTGGCCGTGACGGGGGGGCTACTGTAACTGTACACACTGCTCAAAATAGCTGTGCTGTGGATGCGTGTGGTTGGAGGCAGGGCGGCACGCAGGCGCTTAGAGCGACCGCTGTGCATCGCAGCGACGCCTCGACCGGACTCGTCGCTGCTGCTGTTGCTGCTGATGTTCTCAGCCACGGTGATGATGATCCTGCTGGCTTCTACTCTTCACCTCGCCATTAATAGTGCTGTTCATTTTCATTGCTCTCCAAGAAAAATCTTTATCATTCACGACGTGCCGTCAAGGGGGAGACCGGGTGTGAAAACTGGGTACAGAAGGTCGGCAGCTCATCGAGTGGGGCGACCACAGCTGGTGTTAGTAACCAGAACTGGTTGACTTTGGTCAGTGATTTTTTTGGGGTTTTTTTTTAATGCATTGAACTGACAGTTTTCTCCAGAGCAGCTTACGCTGCTAGCCGTTTATTCGGTCATTCAGCTAAGGTCATTTTTACCGCTTCAGCTGAAGGTCAGAACAGCACCACCTCGATCAGCGCTCCCTCCTTCAGCTCTGTTCCTCATTTTAGCCATTTCAATTATTCATCATAATAGCTGACCATATTCTTAAAGATTTCAAAATATTTTCCAACAAATATTCCGGAATATGTGCATTTATTTACTATTATTAAAAATATAATCTATTTTGCTTTATGTGGCAAATGTGAAATTTCCAAGCTCCATTTCTACAGGATACTGTATTAATGACATCTTATAGCACAGTTTTATTTCTCAACAACACACACAGAGTGTAAACCGTGGTTTTACTACACTGGACAAGGCTATTAGGGCAAAAGACTGACCAGTTTTTGCTCGATTTAAAGTTACTTACATTAGAAAATAAATTCAAGAACGTTTTTCTTTACAGACAAAAGCGTAAAAGAGAGTTGACCATGGAATGTGACAAATAATGGACAATGTACTGACCCTTTGGTTGGCACAGGTTTTAAATCAAATGTCACAATTGTTAAGGTTAAGCTGTAATATGCTGGACACATCTTCCCAGTAACTTAGATTCCGGAAACGTAAAAATATTTTCTGTAACATCAGTACAATTATTGTGGTTCCTATTCATACATGATCAATATGTTTTTGTTAATTTATTGCCATCTGTTTTTTTTTGTTTTTTTTTAAATAATTGCAGTAACTCCCCGATAAATTGTATGAATATGTTTTGAAATTATGAACAGAGTTAAGATTTTACTTCTGTACAGTGTCGTCCCCTTGTGGTCATAGAGCAGCCTAACAAAACTGACATTTTAGAAGATGTTACTAGAATAACAGCACAAAACAAAATGAAATGAAGTGTGAGCTGTGTTTTATTTACGGCCTTGTTGTAAACGTATAGAAGTCTTGAGTATTTTCTAAATGGAAAGGGCAGTCACTTTCAACTTGTTTGTGTCTCTCCATCTTATGGGCCAATTTCTTAAACAGTTCCTAGGAGTGAGAAAAAAAAAAATCCCCCCAAAAACACACAGCGACACAAACGTAAAGGATGCTCTGGATCCGTGTGTCTGTGTGTATGTGGATGTTGTGTTTTTGCCCGCTATTGTTTGCGTTGTTACAAAATGTATATATCTGTTAAATATGTGCTTTACCGATTATTATGACCTATTCAACTTTTTAAAGATGCCTTTGCCAAACAAAAAATAAATTATTGAGTAACATAAACAAAGAAGTATTTCTCTTCTCCGGGGTCTTGGCATTAACCTCTGACCACACAGGGGGGCGGCCTGCAAGTGCCGGGCGACATAACACGTCTGAAGTGGAGATAAAATGCAAGAAATTAAAAATTTTTGACAAATGGCTGCCCTCAGAATCATTACTGACTCGCAGAATACGTTTTTTGAGCATTTTCACCAGAGAAATAAACTGCACAGACGTGCTATTAGAAAAGTTGGCCTAAGATTTTAGCTACTTTGACTGTAAGTGATTATTCTGAGTCCTGACCCACGGGAGGAATTGCTTTCCCAGAAATCTCAGTTAATTTTAATTTATATGCAGTCTAGGGGGAAAATGATATATATATATATATATATATATATATATATATATATATATATATATATATATATATATAAAAGTTTTTTGCAATTACTCAATGACAAAAAAAATGGCTCTAAAACAGAAATCATTTAAAAAGATTTTATTAGAATAACTGATCTGCAAAATAATTCCAAGGTATTAAAATCCCTCAGTCCTCTTTTTTGATAATACTGTCATTTGTTTCTGTCTAAAGCAGAGCTTCAGAAAATAAATCATCCATTTTGAAAGGGTGATTGTCTGAAGAGCATTTTACAGAGTGCAGATAAACAATTCGTAGTCTTCAAAAATACAAAAAAGTGGCACTGTACAAAGGATTTTTAAGGGAAATGACACTAGGGCATAAAATAGACATTACAGATGATGTACTGGCAATGGTTAGCAGTTAACACAAAATACACACGATGCGTAAACAATTCTGATGTCCAAAATCCAGATCGTGACTAAAACTGGAATGAAAAACATCCAATAAGTGGAACAACAGAGAGGCTTCATTCCACAATATGCCTCTATGTGATCGAGCGCTCGGCGAAGCCGCGGTGACATCCGCGTCACCTCATTTCATCGACGCATCCTTACGGTGTTTCTGTCGCTGAGGGTCGGCTTAAATCTTACTTTATGCATTGTGACCTTCGTAAAGTGACAGTAGGAGGCAGCTATTAACATATTTTGTCCAGCAAAGCCACCACAGAAATGTTATTCATACTCTGCACGTCTGAGAGATTCTTGCTGCGAATGCAAACCATCCGCCGAAAGTCACGGCTCTTTTGCCAAGATATCAATAGCGTTCTACATCAGTGTCAACGGTTTGCAATTTGACAGAAAACCTCCATTATCATACGCTTTTCTTCTAAAACAAACTGCCATAAAAAGCAGCCCGAGGACCTGAATCCTCTTCCAGTATGAAAAAGGATGGATTTGTCCAGCTCTGCGTTGCTGGCGTGGTGACACACAGCAAAGGTCCTGCACAGGAGGCTGTTTCTAATGACATTTTGAATGCGAATATGTGAGTATTTCATAAAGTTTACAGCAAAATCGCACCTTCTACTGACACCACAGCTCAAGCCTGAAACGCTGCGTCTGCTGAATCCACCGCAGTTCTGCTACCAGCGGAAGAGATTTATGCCATTATTCCATGTGTTGTGCACGATTCTGTGTGAGCTTATTGCACCCTGACACACAGCAGTAGGAAAGCAGGGAGGAGCGAAAATAATTTACAGTTGGGCTACGATGGAGGCTTCCGTTCTTCCGTATAAAACATACAGACAAACCGTATATAAATACAGTAACACCTCGATTAGCGCTCGTGTGTTCTTGAGGAATCAAGCGCTTATTGAAGCAGCGCTATAAGAGGTCAGTAATACAGTATATTGCATAAACGGAGCTTGAAAACTGCACATGCACAACATAACACATAATAGGTGAGTTATACCGTTAATAGTAGTGAAACAAACACAGAAGACAGTCTATTTCATGAATAAGAAATATAAAATCCCTCCCCAAAACTTGCTTTGAAAAATTTTGGAACGTTTTAAAAATGTGCCAGATATTTGGGACAAATTCCTCTGCGCACCGTGGCGAAACAGCGCTGTAAGGGGTAGCGCCAATCGAAGTGCTACTGTGCCTGTGTATCATGGAGACGGATGCGGACGGACAGCTTTTTCGACAACCACGCAGACTTTTAAAAAATGAATATTGCACACCTTTCCCATTCAATTTCTCGTTGCCCCAATACAGACATTAAAAAAAAAAAAAAGCGTAAGCAGGAAAATATGTACAGTCCTGTCTCTCGCCGTCTGGCTTCAGAAGAAGGCGGGGTTGGTGTGCTCAATGACGCAGCGCTTGCAGTGGCGCTTGACGAAACACAGCGCCTCCAGCGAGACGTCGCAGTCCTGCACGTTCAGCAGCTGCATGTCGAAACAGTTGGCCGCCACCACCTGGAGGCCGCGGCCCGTGATGCTCTCGCACGACTTGAGGCTCAGACGCTTCAGGTTGAAGCAGTTGAGCGCCAGCAGCTCGAGGCCGGCGTCCGACACCAGCGGGCACTTGCCGATGTCCAGCGACTTGAGCTTGGGGCAGTTCTTGGCCAGGTATTCGAGCCCGTGGTCCGTGAGGCCCTCGCAGCCCCGAGCGTTGAGGTAGCGCAGCTTGCTGCAGTACTTGGCCACGTAGCGGATGCCCACGTCGGTGATGCGGCCGCAGTGCGCCACGCTCAGGTAGCGCAGTCGGCCCTCCAGCTTG
Source organism: Arapaima gigas (assembly GCA_900497675.1). Lineage (NCBI taxonomy): Eukaryota > Metazoa > Chordata > Actinopteri > Osteoglossiformes > Osteoglossidae > Arapaima > Arapaima gigas. The sequence goes on from UFQX01000320.1 coordinate 389,590, forward strand.
GCGATCTCCCGCAGGCCAAAGTCGCTTATGAAGCGGCAGTCGCTGACGCTCAGTTCGCGCACGGCGGGGCAGTAGATGACCAGGTAGCGCAGACCCTCGTCGGTGAGCCGCACGCAGCGCCGCAGGTACAGGTGTGTGAGCTGGGTGCAGTGCGCCGCGATCGTGTGCAGGCCCTCGTCCTCCAGGGCGAAGCAGTCTGTCATGTCCAGGTAACGGATGGAGATCTGCTGGCCGTGCATGGGCGACAGCTTGAGTGACACCTCCCGCGTCAGGCTGATGCACGTCACCTTGGAGCAGCCTTCACAAGACACACAACGGTGATCCGGTGAGGGAAGTCAGCATCAGCCAAAATGAATTTCACACGCACACTGCTGTTATTGTGCCATTCACGGCCCCCGAACCCCGTCTGCTTCCACTAAACACCAAAGTAACATTTCTAATATTCTAACACCATGACCACTTACTCCTGGTCAGGGATGCAGCAGTCTGAAGCCTAACCTGGTTAACTAGGTTATGAAACTTCCCCCGAATGGAACACCAGTTCATTGCAGGGTGACCCCACACACACACACACACACACACACACACACACACACACACCATGGGTAACTTAGTCTGACCAGTCAAGCTGAAACACCTGTCTCTGGACTGTGAGAGGCAACTGGAGTTCCCGAAAAACAAGCAAACTCCAAACAGACAAATGCCAGCATTGCTACTCACCGAGCCGCTGTGCAATGTGTTATTTTAACAAATTTAAACAAAATTATTTATGTAAATATTTACCTATGTACTTACTTATTTGTCTGTTTGTTCAAATAAAAGGGTGTCAGGATTTCATACGAGGGGGCCTTCATATTGCCAGCCAAAGTGCGGTCACTGGCTCAGCTTTGCCCCCTAAACCCTGCCGGAACCGGGCAACGATCATATTTTATTTACGCCGACTCCTCAACTTGTAAACACAGTTCAGGTAAACTACCTTCTGAAAAGGTAAAATAGTCAATTTCCCAATCGGAACTTACCATGTAGACCTCATTTTATAGCCCACAAACAGTCCCACGAAAGTGTTTTGTTGATACTGCGATGTCTAGCAGTGAAGGAAATACGTAGCTGTCATAAAACACTGGAATCAGAGGCCAAAGGGGCTTCGCCCCAGACCCCAAAGTGTCCCTTTTGCCCTGGATCGCATTGCTGTAACTCCTCCCACTCCAATGTATTCTAATATATCCAGTTCACTGGCTCTGTTTTTTTTTCCTTTTTCGTAAATAAATTACAATAAAATACAATAAGAGAAGATTTAATCTAATTTCTTCACTGGCCGGGCTTCTTTTTTTGCCCATTATTGACATTCATTAGATTAAATGGTACAAATGGTTATTGCTATAAATAATTTAGGGCTGTAAATTCAGCAATAATTTAACGGTGTATTACGGTGTGAGGTGGAGGGTCGCCAACCGAAGCCTCGGCCCCGGATGCTGCTGACCCGACTAAATTCGTCTTTTAACTCTCGCTCTGTGTCCTTCCTTTGGATGCGAAAGGGACGAGCAAAGTGTTTTCAGTAACAGCATCGCGGCACTTGGGGGATGGGGGGGGGGGGCTGAAAAGTCTGTCGACAGGAGGCGGCGCTGAAGCTCGGCGAACGCTGACGCCAAAATGACGGCATCGAGAGGCACGTGCGTCTGCTAGGCTCCTTCCGCACCTTCCCGAGAAACGGTCCAAATGTTTCGTAGCTGCTTCCCAGCCTTTCTTATTCCTGCTTAACTGAAATCGCCATATGGAGCTGGTCCTGTGGAGGAATGATGTAATCCACGTCTGGCTGAGCGCTACGTCTTGTTTCCACCATCTTAGCTCCTCTCTGAAGCGTCTGTACTTTGAGTCGCTAGAAAGCAGTCACGCTGTCTGCAATAGCTTGAGATATAAAGTGTCGTGTGAACTGATACTTGTCCGCTCATTTAAGCGTGCAAAGGGATGGAATCTGGAAAGCGAGTCGGCTCCCGTTTCATCCTCGAACACGGAGGGGTTACGGAAGTTGTGCCAAAAGGCACAACTAGGAACTGAAAAGGAGGAGACCAGCAATCCCCGTGTTGTGGGGAAGTTATTGGGCCGCAGTTCAACCGCAGACTTTACTGCGAAAACAACAACAGGCTGAAAACGGGAAGTGGAGCGGAGGAAGTCCGAAATAAAACTACAGGAAGTGGGCTGAATCGGAGGGGGGGGGCTACGTTCAGATTCATTGCATTCCACTCTCTGTTTTCCTCCCATCGCCCCGTACTCCTCCAGCAGCTCCCATCTCAACAAATATGCGAGCCTTGAGCAGAACGCAGCCCAGGATTTGTGTTCTTTGTAGCCACCTGGTCCTCTGTACCCAGACCTGGGTTCAAATCCCTGCTCGTGCTGTAGCCCCCTTGAGAAAGTGACGTCCCCAGAACTTTTAGCAGAATACAGGGCCTCTTTGTAAAAGGTGGTCAACTTATTCAGAAGCTTTCCTCCTCGCTGATGTTTGTAAGTCAAAGGGGGCAAAGTGGAGCTTAGTAGTTACAGCCAGTGCCTTACAATAAAAGGACCCTATTTAAAATCCCCACTCCAACCGCCATACCTCTGATCAAGATACTTACCCAGGAATCGCCTCGGTAAAAGTTACCCAGCTGTATAAACAGGTAAATCTGTGTAAGCAGCTTAGTGTACAAACCAACCACTGTAAGCAGCTTTGGTGCTAGCCAAGTGAATACATGATAAAAAGGCAACACTTTAACACCCCAAGGTAACACTAACATACTGCTGCACTCCGCAGGTAGAAAAAACAAAACAAGGATTTCTTTTGCTCTTTTAAATATGCAAACTTCTCCTTCTATGACTGTCACGTTCACGCCGTAGCATCAGTCTAGCTCCCGTTGAGAAAAGTGTGGGTGTCCTGCGCTCTTCCACTCGTCGAGAGTACTGTCCAACTCTGGACAAGGCCCCCCCCTCCCACACACACACACACACACACACACACACACACACACACTCACCAGCTTTTTTTAAACTCCTCTGATACATTTCCCAGCTTGGGGAGGAAATGGGGTCTATTATGGATTGGTCTACAAGGAAAATCCACAGAGGCTCCAAGCGATGTATAAAAGCTGTAACTCTTTTCTAGCTCTAAAATGGTCAGTTTTGGGTCGCGCTCACGTGGGCTTTATTCTGCTGCAGTATTTTGTGCTTTTCATTTTATGTTTCACGGATATCGCTAATAGAAAAAAACTTGAGGATTTAAATCTTCTTATACTAAAGAGGTGAACTTTCAGGACCCCGAGTACGGATTCGACTTAGACTTCACTGGGCTGCAGTGTTCGTTTTAGGAATTTTTAATTCTGCCCAGATCTCACGTACCTAATGTATCATATAGAGAGACCTTGTGATTCTGAATCTGAAGACACTAAAGGGAAATGTGGGTATTTGATCTACCTGAGACGTCCAGGTGCTCCAGGTTGGGGCATCGGGAGACGACGTCAAACACAGCCTCGTTGGAGATGTTGTAGCAGCCGGCTACCTCAAGCCTGCGCAGCTCTGGGCAGCACTGCGCCACCGTGTGCAGACCGCGGTCAGTGAGCCGCCGGCAGCCACTGGTCACCACCGTCTCCAGCATCAGGCAGACATTGGGCGTGTCCTGGCAGAGCCGGCGCGTCAGCACCCTCAGGGCGCGGTCCACATGCAGCAGATCGCCCGTCAGACGGATGGTCCGCCACAAGCGGGGGTCCCAGGCCAGGTTGTACCAGCGTCGACACACCCTAGCGCACCGGCACAGCTGGTTGGTGGGTAGGTGGGCAAAGATCTGCAGGAAAGCGTGATCTGGGAGGAGGTCGATGGGCGCCTGTTGCCGCTGGTCCTTCGGAGGCCGCAGTCGCGTCTGTGGACAGAGAAGGCCGGCGGGAGGGGCGTGCACCATGGCGATGGTTTCCCCGGTGACCGACGAAGAGGAGGTGGAAGATCCATTGGCCAGGCCTGGTGGAGACAGGGGGGAGGAACCCGGAGGTAAGATCAGGGCCGGGCTGGGCGTGCTCAACGTCCGCATGCTCAGGTCTGAGTCTGTTGGCAGAGAACAGGGTGGGGGGGGGGGGGAAATCAAAGTTTAAGTTGAGAAAATTTCCCATAGTTCATCCATGTAGAATATTAGGTTCCAAATCCATGGTCATGACCCAAATGAGGGTAAAAATATGCTCCTGGAGGTCACATGTAGTCTCAAAACAAGAAGTATTTCAGCCTTATGAAGGGACTATGAGTTTTTTAGAAGAGTTGTGCACAATACAGCCTTGATATAATAATGTTCAGATGTGTTCATGTTCAATATGTTGTGTGCTTAAATGATCCAATGCAGTTTTGGATGGATGGATGGATGGATGGATGGATGTTTTGATTTTTGTATAGTTGTATAGACTGTTCTGGAAGAGTTTTATCACTAGAGTTTATTTAACTGCATTCTGCCAGCGCCGCAGTAGCCAAGACTTTGCGTAATAAAGTCTTGTGTTAATGCAGATGTTTTTTTTATTTTATCGAATTATAAGCTCTATGAAAAGTACAGTGTTGTATATTGGCAATTGTTTCAATAAAACTATATGCATAAACTATGCGCATCAAAATGGTCGGTCAGTAATACGGAACACGTCAGTGTTTATGTAGGGTTGCCAGGCCAGGACAGCACAGCGTTGAGGGTCGCCACCAAACACGTTCATGAACCTCTGCTCCACAGGGATGGAAAGCTCTTTCTAGTCCCCGCAACGGCCTGTCAAGGTTTTATAAAAAACAGCCATTGTTATATAAGAGGCTGGATTATATTCCAGTTGTAGAATGTGCAGTTTTTAATTCCTTGGCATGGTCTCTTCCATCACGACTCATCCGCTCCAACCCAAGACACAGACAGGGACCGTTGTGGCGCTGTCAGCAGACCCCAGTCCCCGTCGGCCATAAGAATAGGTTGGCCGGTTTCTTAGATGTATGCGACACAGCAGGGGACGATATATAAGCCATTCGCAGAGGGAATCGTAAACGTTCGTAAAAGACTCCACCGGGACACCTTCCAGGTTCTGTGTTCTGTTAGGTAGAAACAAGGTATGGTGGCTGCATAGGGTCTGAACACCAGTGTATGGGTGTTTGGGTCTAGGTCAAAGTGAGACATTCAGTAAATCCCATTGATGGATGCTTTGTTTACTCCCCAGAAGATCAGAGGCCACATCTAAAATCACCTGATGGAAAGTGACCTATAAAAAAGGGAAGGGTAAGAAGGACATGTGACCACCATACGTGCACCTTCATCCTTTATTATCCCTCTGTACTGAGGGACAGTGAGACAACTATCCAGGCTTTGCACTATTTAATATGTAAAGAGGGTCTTTACGCCTTATGCTCATAAAAATGTATGTCATAAAGGTGAGACATAATGACTTTCAAAACATTTTTTTCCATTTCCACTTCTGCTTTCATCAACCACTTGTTCAGTGCTGGGTGACACTGGGGCAGATATATAAGACATGATCTGGGTACACCACCCATCCTGGGATCATCTGTCTCACACACACACACACACACACACACAAAGGGCGATTCAGAGTCCCTCAGTCCACCTGCAACACATATTTGGACTGAGGGAGGAAGTCGAAGCACCCGGAGGAAACCCACACCAACATGAGGAGAACATGTAAACTCAACACAGATTCAGCCGGATTTGATCATTTCCAAATAGTGGCAAATTCAATTTCTCACATTAAGTTTTAATAAATAAACTTAGGAAGTATTTTAAAAATAAGCAATGGCAAAACCTTAAATGTCTCAAAGGTAATTCTCAAATATTATTTCCTTATGTTTTCCCTCAGATGCATCATACGTTTGTTTCCGATAATAATGAGTTACTTCCAGTGTGTTTATTTTACATGTTTTCTCTTTTCTTCTCTGCAAAGTTTCAGGCCTGTCACACAATTACAGCTTCTGACTTTCCTGGAAAGAGCTGTGTAAATGTGTTTATACTGGGCGATGAAACAATACATGAAGTCAGATAATGAAACATTTAAGCATCTCAGTTTAAAAGTACAGTAGTCAAAACAACACTTTCCCTCCTTTCTGGTTGACCACCGTAGTTATTTACCTTCAGAGTTTTTCATTTAATTTAGACCTTTTAATTTCAAATTTTCTACATTTTACCAAAGACCCCAAGCGATGCTCAACAGTATCATAACACTGAAAAATTTTAATACAGTTTGCTTCCACTATGTAAGTTTGCTCTTAACTGGCTTTGGTTTGTTTCCATACACAGCAGTAAAAAACAGAAGAAGCGCCAAAAAGGACAGAGTTTTGTATGCTTTTTGTGTTCTCTCGCCTTGCGTGATCACCAACAGAATATCCATAAATTATGCCAGCACGCTGCTGTCACGTTTCACAAACCGAACAAAAGAAACACAGTCCAGTAAAAACATTCACACGCTCAAAACCCACTTCCCTTTGCCCACTTTTATGTTGCTCTTTAATGCTTTGAGGCAACATTTCAGTCTCCGGTAACCCTTCATTTTCAGATGGCCACCAGTCTCTGTCTGTGAGACGCAGTCAGCTGTTGGCGTTTGGGATTCACCTTTTTCGAGATTTGCAGACATGAAAACTCGTGAAGATCCACGTCCCAGGGGAAGGTGGTCGTGGGGCGGTAAGCCTAGTCTGTCTCAAACAGGGTGTGGGCTCTGACACAGGTGTGGTGGCATATTTGAATTGTTAAATCCCATTTGAAGGCTGAGAAAGGGCTCTGTCTGGGCACCATAGACACAAAGGGGCACTTTTTTTGTTTCCTGAGCCCCCAACATCCGCCATGGCAAGTTTGCACTGTCCTCAAAAAGAGTCCCAGCTCAAATCCAGCCGTAGCTGTGCTTTCGAACCACATCGGAGTCTTAGAATAGCGATCGACAGGGGTGATATAAATAGAAACAAAGGAGCAGATGCATGACAATGCAAGAGCCAGAAGGTGGGGAAAGAGAGAAGAGCAGGGAGGAGTGAGGAGAGCACAGGGAAGAAAGCCTCTACTAAATGAGAAAACAAATCTCCCAGGGTCTGGACTTTCTGAGTCACTCTTTGCTGCAGACCAAATGGTATTTGCTGCCTAGCCAAACCTGCAGCTACAGGAGAGAGGGAAGAAGCCACTAGAGGAGCAACAGCAGAGGTGAAGAGAGCACTGTTCACCTCAGCTCCAGCAAAGACACAACATAAAATCCCGAGAATAGGCTGCCTATTTTGAAGATCCCCTAGGCTTACTTATATTACTTACATTAGCTGGGCTAGACACCTCTTTCTCTGGTTTCTTTCGCAGTAGCACCTTCATGCCCGTGGATTATCTGGAGGCGTTCTTTTCTGCTTTATAAGGGCAGCTCACTGCAGAGCCTGCTTTGAAATCTGGGATGTATGGAACCTGCCTTGCATTGGAGGTTATATGACCACGGCTCTGCCGAAGGCCTCAGACTAATAAAGAAGAGGAGACCGTGTTGTTTCACGGCCTGACAAACTACCACGACACCAAGATGGACCACTGGGCCTCCTCTGCCAGCATCCCATGTGTCTTTGCTTTGGGAGCTTTAACATTCAGACAGGCTTGAAATCAGATTTCCTGTAACAAACATTCCACCGTACGGAAAACCGGAGAGGCCCGCCAAGTGGATACAACGTTAAAAGCAATACTTTGGAGCTCGGTTTGCGCAACGCCAATCAGTTCTGCAGCACTTAAACCGAATGGTGAAATGGAAGACTGAACACATGTGTGTGTCAGACAACGCATCCGGTTTGCGATTTCTGGCTCGGTGATGTGGCGTTCGGCAAGAGTGACAAATCAGCAAAAACAGAGCTGCGTGTGCGCGAGCGGCAGCTGAGACGGTTTGACGGAGGGTCACTGTTAGCCGTGCTCAGCGGAGGTGTCGCAACGAGCCGGCCTGCGGATCTGACAGTTCCGTGCCTTGTGTACAAACTCTGCTTCCTGCCACCGTCTAATGAAACCCAGAAGCCTAACCCTCCCAAGTCAGCAGCGATGACAACTGGCCAGCTTGAAGAGCTCAGCTGGGTAATTTGAAGAGGGAACCGACTGGTGGAACATCTGGGGCGTAGAACACGGAACGTTTTATCTGTGCTGATCAGTTGTGGAGCTTGCGCCCGAACAACTCGAGGTCATCCAGGTGCTCATTAGTGGTAATGACCTCCTTCTGTTTTCCATGGCATCAGACATCTTGCCAAAAAGCAGAACCCACCTGGCCTAACCCAAAAAAGGCAGCCTGCTACGGACCGTGTGCGCAAAATCGTCCCGGAGTCCTCGGGTCTCTCGCGTTTCCATTTTTAATAGGGCGCATTTAAATTCCAGCTATTTTTTACATCCTTGTACTTCAAAGAGGGTTCTAGTCACAGCATTTTACTACGAGATATTACATAAGTGTGGATTCCGCAGCAAAATTCACCATGTTACACCAAGAAGGCAATGTAACGTCCAGGGAGCTACACAACAATTTCACACCAATTTCTACGAAGTATATGATATTCCTGCGATGGATTGTCATCCCATCCAACGGCAGTTTCATAGCCAAGTATTCTATGCTAACAGGATGGGTCCGAACTGCCACGACCCTCCTCGGGATTATGGGTTCATAAAAATGGATGGATGGATCGGACGGATGGATGGTATATGATACTACATCAGATGGAAAATAACATTTGATTTTGCTGGCAAAGGCAGTCGATGAATGCAGTGGCGTGCAACTGGTTGTCTGGAAAGACTGTGCAAACATAAATGTAAATATTCCCCCCTTCTGCTTTAATTCATTTCCATCGAGGTCGTCCCCAAATGATGTTGGTGAAAAAAGCCACCTTCCAGCGCAAAGGATGCCCTCTTGCCACCGTAGTGCTACACTTGGCGGCACAGTTGGCTATAAACACTGAGATGTAATGCTGACGCACTGAGCGTTCGATGGTTTGAACAGGAGAGAACATAGGCAGCTGCATCCTATCGGGACAACAAGGGAAGGGGGGGGGGGGTCTTTCTCACACTCCAGCTGCATCACCATCTTGTACTTGGTAGGTAGGTGAAGCAAACAATCTTGCCCTCATCTGACCGGCAGCAGCTCCTCCCCAGTAGAATTCACCGCAGGAAAACAACTGGCCGCATGGCTCATAGTGAGATACATCTTAGTGAAGAACTGTACATCTGTCTTTCCCTGATGTTCACAACGGGGGTTGGTTTTGAGAGCTGAAGAGTGACCTGCGAGTTCTCGGCATAGAAGCCGAAATCTGCACTTGAAGAGGACCTCGATGTGACGGGGTACAGTTAGACCAAAGTTCTGAAACAGACAAGCTCAGAAAAACCTGAGTCCTGAGTGGAAACTCTCCCTCCCTTCCCCACCTCAGGACTCTACCCCCCTCCCTCTGTCACGGCTTCTCCTGCACCAGAATGGGGATACACCGCGGAGGACTGCGCCAGGGCTTAATAACTGGCTGCCGAAAGGCCCGATAAACAGTTCCGTCTGTGGGCGCTTGGGACTCCTCCAGGGCAGAGCGGATCCAGCCGTGGCCCTGCACAGTGAATCTGGTACGTCAGTAGACAATGAAGCCAGTTCCCATACAGGACCTCTTCTGCCCTGCTTACAGGTCCTGAAGCAAAAAAACAAACATAAAAAAAACAACGTGTTGCGTGCAGACTTTAACTGGAAGTCTTCAAATGTTTGGAAGGAAACCCCAAGTTCATTTAGAGGGCAACCCCAACAACCGATGACATGCACACCAGAAGACTCAGAACTGCCGCACAACTGAGGACAGTTTATCTTTGAATTTTAGGCAGAGTGACATGTTGCGTGGCACTGGGTACTCAGTTCATTTCTTTTCCGACAATCATCCTTTATAAAGCTGGGAGTGATCTTGAAGAAGACAAAAAAATAGTTTAATGAATTACAGCAAAATCACAGATGCCCATAGACATTTCCCTCAAAATAAAAAAAAATGTTCAAAGAAATCTCGACACTGACAGACTTCTGTGGCTTTTAAACTTTTCCCATTTTAATTTTAATATGTCACAGTTTATCATTGCGACAGCAGCAGTTTATGTGATTTCCATGTTTTCTATGTCCAGATGAGCCGTTCGACAAGCAACAGATACTTCACGGAAGTGTGCGTTTGCGTGAAGGTCAGTGGACTTTGGCCCGACGTGAGCAGATGTCTGGGAAGAAGAGATGCGGATTAAGGCGACAGGCTAACCTGCAGCCGTGTTAATCGGATTTATTCGCAGAAATCTTCTTTCCTGGTCCTGTTAACTGCTTATCGGTCCCAGAGATGATGGGATGAACAGCCGCAAAGGACATTTTTAAGTAGGTACTTAGAGACATTTAGTTAAACCTTCCTATGGCAAATATGAACCCAGAATAAAAGCTCCACGGCAGTGCGGTTTTTCTCAGTCCAATAGGGACCACGTCTATCAGACATAACGCTAATTTATAATAAACTAACTATACGGTCTGCGTCGGGATGGAATTTGTTTCCTTGCATAAAGCACAACCAGAATGGAAGTCCATTCTTCAAGGACTTTTTTTGGATGACCTCCTCCAACAGGACATACCGAGTCTTGAAATATAACTTGTCCTTCGGCAGGAAAAGCAGAAGAGTGTAGCGCACCGCAGTAAAGCTTCCTTAATGGCCCCCACCATCCATTCCAGTACCCCCCAGCCCCCCAAACCATGCACTCCACCTCCAACCCTTCCAGCTCCAGAGCTGGACCACAGACAAACCGTCTGCTCCTCCTGTTTGTCATTTAGATTGGAATTCCAGAGCCGTCTGACTCACAGATAGTGATGACATAGCCAGACATGATCTCCCTGGAAATGTTCTGCTGATGATAAGCCCTTCAGGCAGAAGTAGAAAGGTTACCGCTCCTTCCCGTCTCCCTCTCTAGCACTTTCCTACAAAAAAAAAAACTAACAACAACTAAAACAACAACAACAACGCAACACAAAAGTGAGTCCTTGTGCGCTGCAGCCATTTTAACATCGCAGTCCCAGAATGCTCTACACTGAGTTTCACGGCGGCCCCTCTTGCCTGCCCACTCCACCATTTTGTTCCGTTTTTGGCCCTGACATCCTGCTTACATCATGCGGCGTGTGGCAGCATAACAGGCAGCGCTAGGAACGTGGGGGCAAACTCTCAAAAGCACTGGGGCAAGTCCCCCCGTCGTCCCCTCAGCAGGCATCTCCGGGGGGCAGCCAAAACACGGCGCAGCAACAAAGAAGTGGATACAAATAAAAGCCTCCTTTGTTGCCTCACGCGGCGGCACAAAAACAAACACACAACCTAAATACGCGGTGCGGGAAAGAACGGATTTGGGAAGCAAAGCCGGGCCTATTGCCCGGGACCAGGGACGCTGCAGGACCTTTGTCTTGGAGTTCTGTAGGTGGCGTGGTGTGGAAAATCAGGTATCGAGGTGTCGAGCGCTTCATAAGCTCTGAAGTCACCCGAGAAAGGGGGGCATGCACAACAAACAAAATTGCTCGCATTTTTTGTTTTTTTTTTTCGTTTGCGTGGAAGGAGCGCTGTGGGAAATTATTCTCGTAGGAGCGCAGTTTCCACCGGGCCCTAAGAGTTCGTGCCACTGCTCCATTTACGAACACTTTGACCAAGCGCATCTCCTCAACTGAGGCTAATAGTGACGGCGACTGATTCGCATCTCATGGAGAGAATTCATTTTAAAACTAGTGAGGCTGCGGCAAACTTGACTGGCGAAAACGCGAGCTTTGAAAAATGACGGCGCGGCCTGAAATGAACATTCCTCTCTTCTTTAATGGTGGCTGTTTTGGAAAAGCAATTTTAAATGAATCCATCCAATACGCGACGAAAGAGAGTCACGTGCGGGCTAGTTTTACAGATATCCTGTAATGGAGGCCCCCCCAACACAAAAAAAATGCAGTAAAAGTGAAAATATTTACTTCTTTTTCAATGGGAATATTATACAGCGATTTTGCTGCCATACCTGGTACTTCATTCTGTACAATTTGCAACTTAGTGTGGAATTTACATCTTAAACTGCTTATAATTTAAGTCTTCGCCTATTATTTAGCCATCGGTTTTTACCCAGTTGTACAGCAGCTAAATTTTAACTCTACAGCAGGTCATGTAACTATCTTGCTCGAGAGTAATATAGTAGAAGTAAGATTTGAACCTGGGTCATCTGAGTCTCTGTAGAAACAAATTATAATTGTGTAAATATATTAACTCAGTTATTTAAATTATATAAACATCATTCGTGAAATGAACACCTTTAATCTCAATTCAGTTCAGTTCATTTTATTTTTATGGCGCGTTTGTTCTCACACAGCGACTCAGAGCACTGGAGAATCTAACTTAAATAAATGCCTTTCGTGCCGTGTTCCGGTGAAGAGCATCTAGCATCCGACGTGTGTTAGTAACGCTGCACACCACCTCTAACAGCACAGTGTCTGTGCGTTTCACACAGTCAAACATATCAGAAGTGATACTGATACTGGATTTATTTTATTTACATCCATAAGCTAAGCTTTCAGAATGTCTGCTTCCAGGGAGCGCCCTGCCTTCCATTCAGTGACAACCTAGAACAAATCATTTTTAGCCACAAATACTATAAATGAACGGTGGCATCGTTGCCATGCATGAAATTTGATATTTTTTCCTATTTAAATTAATTTTATGTGAGATACTATTGAGGCTTGGTGGCTCAGTGAGTAGTTCCCCCACCTCACAGAACCTGGGGGGTTGACGATTCGAGTCCGTCTCAGTTTGTGTGGAGGTTGCGTGTCCCCCCTGTGTCTGTTTAGGTTTTCTCTCGGTGCTCTGGTTTCCACTCACAATCTAAAGATGTGCTTCAGGTCGACTCCCAGTGATTTTGGGATAGGCTTCAGAGCCCTACCACCTTGAACCAGGATAAAGCAAATGATGGACAGATGGGTGAAATATTTTTCATCCAGGAACCCCCTTTCGTTAAAAATAGCAGTCATGCGATCTCCTCAAAAGAGGGATTCGTGTAAAAGGGAACAAATTAACCTGAAGAGCAGAAGATTCTGCATCAGCTGTAGTCCAGACCATATCTAGGCTACAGTTAATACAGAATGCTGCTTCTAGAACTGTCAGTCGAACCAAGAAGTACAACCATATAACACCGGTTCTTGGGTCTTTGCATCGGCTTCCTGTGAAGTTTAGAGTAGATTATAAAGTCTCACTTTTGACATAAAAGGCAATACATGGCATTGCTCCTCTATATGTTAGTGAGATCATCGACTTTTGTGTTCCACAGCATTGCCTGCGATCATTACATGCTGGTTATCTTAAAGTACAATAAGATTACAGTAGGAGGACGTGCCTTTAGCAAAAGAGCACCTAAGGTCTGGAATAGCCTGCCTGACGCTCTCTCACTTCTGCGTCAGGCTTCAAATCACTGCTTAAAACTCATTTCCTTGGCATTTCCCATATAAGTAATGTTGAACCCTGCTCCTTCCCTTCTGCATCTTGTCTACAGTGTTTAATTATGTTTTTCAATATCAATACATACGAACCCCTTCTTCTTCTGTTTGAATATCTTTGTACCACAAGTACAGATTATTGACCCCATACCTTGTTGAGGCCTGATGAGACCAGTGGCAAGACCAGCACTCCATTCTGCCAGGAGCTGAGAAAGACCGCCGCCATTATGATGTGATCAGCTCACCTGCACCCCAACATCACTTCATTCAGCTTTTACCATCCTACACAATGCTGACCTTAGTAGTATTATTATTGACCTCGTACCCGGGTCTTAGGTGCTACTACTGGCACTATTTTTCTATGTCTAGAATGCCCAGGAGGGGCAGGCAGCTGCTGGCACTTGGCACCTCAGAGGTTTATTTTTCTCCCTCACCTCCTGGTTGGGAGTTCTTTTGTTTTCCTCTCCTCAGTTGCCGGCAGGCTTACTGTTTTGCGCTTATACCCGGTACAGTTGCTCTTGTTACATTTAAACTCTATCTATAGCTTCACTATATACCTGTTTTCTGCACTGACCCTGAATTACTCCAGGAAACATTAGCCTCCTGTATGGACTGTCAAGTCACTTGCAGAGAAAAGCATTACCTAAATGAATACATGAATGAACAGTGGAAGAAACAGACTCACATGTCGGCACTGGTAACTGTGAGATTCTGCTCCTTATTTACTCAAGTAAAAGACAAATTTGTATAACTGGGAAAACCATTATAGTGTTTTGGAAAAAAGTCCCAGCCAAGCAACAACGTAGTAGTCAGCGTGCATTAGGGGGTGTCTGTTTTGTTAGAATTTTCTGAATGATCCGCCACGCACTTCTCCTGATCGGATGCAGTCAAGTTGCAGTACGTTTAGCACGTCTTTATACACTAAGTGGAAATGTGTCTGAACTTTAAAGAATAGAACCTCATACAGAAAACGTGCATTCGGCTGTCAACTTTCCTTTTACAGGGACCTCAAGACGCACACTGCAGTGCATTTCTGTTCATTCCCTGCAGGAGTTTATGATCCTGATCTTTTGCACACATCTAATGTTTACTCGCTGTTGTCCTCTTCCTAAATCCGAATATTAACCATTTATTTATTTATTTATACACAAATCAGTCACTCTTCACTAGTTATGAGAAAATAATTGATAGTAAATTAAAAAATAGTTTTGCTAATTAAATGGCATTTATGAAATAAGACTTTTTCCCGAAAACTGAATCCGTTTTGACTTTGGCAACTGAAACGTGTTTATAAACAGCAGCAACACAAATTAAATGTGAAAACAGCTGAAACCCTCTGAATAAAATAATTGTTTGCAGCAACATGTTACATTTTCTGTAATTTCTAATTCCATGTTCACTCAGTAAAGTAAGCGCGAAGTATAGACAACTATTTTAAAAAGTCTAAGCAATATTTATTCGTTATATAATAATCCATAAATAATAAGTCCAAGAGCAATAAGGGTTTCTAGTTTTCTTTCAGTCTGAACTGTACTCACTCGGGAGCTGTGTGGTTTTACAACAAACACATCTAAGGGGCCCAGAGGCTGGAGGTCATGGGTGAGGGTGTGTTCAGAGAAGGGGACCCCTCAGAGTCTCCTCCCCCACAGGACTGACCTATATGACCTCTCCTGCCTTCTGCACCAACCTTGATCACATCTACATTCTTGTCTTTGCCCTGTCAGTTAATGAAGCACAGACAAACACATTACCCTGAGAAGCTATTTATGTCCTCAAACAAAAAAAATTTAATAATAAATGTAAAAGAATAAAAAATCTAGAGATGGAATTTTCATTAAGGGAGTTAATAAAGTTATATCCTGTCCTGTCCTAGAACAAAACTACTTTTTCAGTCCAGGGACAGATAAGCAGTGGCAGGGGTGAGCACATGTGCATGCATCATATGCTCAGACACTGCATCTGGCTCAACATTATTCTCACTCAATAGGCACCTGCAGTCTAAACTCTAGGATCTTTCTCCTTTCGATGCCAGCATTTTAGTAAACGCTATTAAAAAACTCAATTTAAAGATAGCAAACACTGTTTTTATAAAGAAGTAATATTGTTATCGACACATACAGGGTGATTCAAAAAGAGTTGAACATTCTCATAAATTTATTACTCAGTAAATAAGTATCATATGAACATGTAATACAGTGAACATTTGCAAAATTAATAAAAAACTGCAACAGCTACTTAACATACTGGTTTAGACAACATGTTCATATGACGCTTAGTTACTGAGTAATATATGTATGGAAGTGTTTGAGTCATCTCTAAAAACAGGACAGCACTGTTTTTTGAACACATCATCCATTGCACAAGCTTTGCACGTCAGCACAGGCTGACCACTTTTAAAAGATCTATGATTTATAACAATGGACCTAATAGTGACATTTTTGGTTTTGCAAAATGACAAAAAGTATTTCAATAATTAGTTTTTTTGTGTGTGCATGTACATTTTGAGGTTTTGGAGCCTTCTCAGTTGATAGATGGTCTGGGATGCCATCGTAAATTACAACAAGGAAGGCTGCCCCATAACCGGTCTTCGATGGGAACAGCGGATTCCAGAAAAATGATATTTTAATGCTCAGAGATGTTTCAACATGTGGACTGAGGGATGTGGAGATGGCCTTGTGTGATTGGTGAAGCCAACAGTGGAGCAGCCCAGCTCCAATATCCATTTTTGCATCCATAAGTTATGGCTTGAACTAACTGCCCCTTTGTTTCCCAGGAAAGCCGGAGAGAGCTGGTAAGCTTCAACTACCCAGGCGTCTTAGATTGACAGGTTCTTACATGGGCAAAAAATATTTCCTTGTTGATGTCATAGCAAAACAGAAAAGAGCTCAGAGCCTGCTTATCCAGATGGAATAAGGAAAAAGACAAAGATGAGGAGTTGAGCTTCACCAAAATGTTTACAAGTTGAAAACAGGATACAGAGATTCCCGTTCAACAACAGTACTATTCCGCCAGGGTTATCACACTTTTGCAATAGACTAGAATCAGTTCAGTTCAATTCAGTTCAATTTTTTAGAGTGCTCTTTTCACACAGCAACCCAGACAGTTAAACAAAAAAATCAAGAGACAAAGAAGAAAGATATAACAGATATGGAGTAAGCTTATAGCTACAGTTAGGTGTGCATTTCATTACTATAAGGACTATACCGACTAGTAAAGCTACAGAGTAAGTCAGTTGTCAACTGAGGAGGAGAACACCAACACAAACACTCCCTACCAAAAGGCAAATGAGAAAAATAAACCTCTGGGGGCCCAAGTGCCAGCGGCTGCACACCCTTCCTGGGTATTCAAGGTTGAAAAACAGTGCCTAGTTCCAGCTAAGAAAACAGAAAAAAGCACGATGAAAACACCGTCATCTGTTTCTATGTACCTCTTGTGTGCTTATCCTTTTCTGTCTGATATATCCTGCTGTAGATGTTTCTAGAAGAATGTTCCTTTGCTACTGGTGAATTCCACTTAACCGGGTTTGGCTGAAGGATACCTTTGACGGGCTTCATTTTTGGTGCAAATAGCTAAGCAGTGACCTGCATGTTGACTCACCCATGTAAAAGTTTGCAGTTTTAAAATAGAAAACATTTAGAATTGTCAAGTATTTGAGAGCCTGCTCTTGTTTAAACACAGTATGAAACTTGCTCTCATGTATAACATCGCGATTAATTTCCCTCAACTGACCTGTAAAGCCAGGCATTAGAACATCTATACTACATTTGAACATTACTGGTGTGAAGGACTGTTATTGTGACAGTTTTGTGTTTAGTCCCATGGCTCCTATTGAAGAGCGATTAAAATCAGATATTCACTAGATATAACTGGGTACTCTAGTCTACCACCCCACCCCACCACATCCCACCCCCATCCTCACCAGCTGCCCCTTGCTGGGAGGTCCTGCTTCAGGGAGGAATAAATCTGGATTTCTGTTCAGAATAGGCATCTCAGTGGGAGTGCTATTTCAGCAGAATCCAACACTAGTATATATTGAGTAGAAAATCACCTACACCCCCCGATAGCTGCGGTAGGTATTTGATTACTTTTTTGTGGCATGTGTAGGAAAAAAAAAGATTTTTAGATTCTTTTCATCCAAAGTTTTCAAGGTAATTGCTCTTTACTACATTGAGTACGGGCTGCTTATCTCAGACCGAGATTCCTTCCGGCAATCTCGGTTCAAAATCTTCTCTTTTGAAAGACAAGGCGGAGAAGCAGAGGAGACGAAGGCATATTTCCCTGCTTCCTCCCAACCCTCTCTATTTGAAAAGTTCAGGTCACGCATTGCGTGCCATGCTCTTTGAAAACAACTTATTTCATGGAGATTTTGCATAGATTTTCTACAGGGTCCGTGAAGGAAAACAGTCTGACAGAGATGATTTGGGCTTTGGGACAAAGAACAAGAGCATTGGAAGCTTTCAAAGAAATGCTCCACCTCTCCTTTTCACGCACATGTTTTTTCAATGGTTTTCCACTCCATAAATGCAGAAAAGAGTCAGTGACACTGGACAGAAGGTTTACACACATTGACTTCAGACATATTGAATCACACCCTCAGATGGCTGTTGGAGTTCCTACGGTTTCAGAAAGCTCAACTGACAGACATATTGGGTTTCCCATTTTGCTCATAATTAAACTTCACCCTCTGTAGCCCTCACAGAGAAGGTGCTGGACGGCCAGGGCTTCTTCACTCGTAGGCAGCAGACCATAACTCCCCAGCAGCTTGCAGTAACTCGACCCCCAGAATCGGTTGTGGAGAGGTGGATTGGTGGGTCACCCCTTCGGGCCAGCAAACACAGTTATTCCTCTTGGTTGCTAACCAGCTTCTAGAAGAGCTCTCCATATTGATACACATTTAAAAATATACACTTCCCATAAAAAAACCCATGCACACATTTGCCCGCTACTTTTTAATGTAAACCAGTTTGGCTCTGTTGACTATTCTAGCCACTCAGTTCTTCTTCTTACTGATTTTGCACCTAAGGGTTTATTTGTCCTCAACAAAGACAATTTAACTATGCACAGCAGTTCAGCAAGTCCTACACACCAGTTGATGTCTGAATGTTTTGTTCACTCTATAACCACCCCAGAACTCCTGGCCCAACAACTATCTTTGTCTTCCCAAGAACATCATCTTGGAGGAAGACCAAGATCACAGAGAGCAAGGTGCCTCACCAGGTCAGCGGCTCACAATCAATCGCAGGGCACTTTTAGACATTTTAGGTCAGGCTACATATTATGCTTTTTAATGTCGATAATTCGGTGAAACTGTGATCATATATTCACAACTAAACATTGCCTGTGGGACACCAATGACCCTTTGTCCTCATGGGGTTCTGAGAGGTTCACTGTGGTCAGTAATGCTCACATTATTATAACCATCTTTCTGTAATTTTGTTGATTTGAGTCAACAAATTGCACCTGTATTCTACAGGTTGACTGCAAAAGTACAGGTTGGGCCACCAAAAACGGATTTGTCTTCCATTTTTCGCACTGCATGCCTGCCTGCGCTAAAGTGTTTAGACATACGGTGCAGTTATGAGGAAAGAAGTAAAACCAATATAACCAACACTTTCTTCCAAAATAACTTCAAATTTTAGGTCTGATTTACCTATTTATACAGCTGGGTAAATATTTACCGGAGAACTCAATGTGAGTACCTTACTCAAGGGTATTGCTGCAGAAATAGAGTTCAAACCCGGGTCCTTCTAACTGCTATGCTAACAGCTGCCTTCAAACTGGATATTAATAATGCTGATGCCTATAATAAAGCTAATAATGACAAACCGACAATGCTCATGGGTATTAAAAGTTACCATGTATCCTATTATCCTATTGGTGTTCCTTCATCTTATCCACTTTATAAGCCCAGCATCTTCAGTAAATAAATCCAGCTGGTGTCCTCTGTCCCCACACTGTGTCCCATTCCACCCCAATCCTGCTGCTGTCGGGGTGGTTTAAGACACCTGACTCAGTGCAGGCCAAGCCTGGTGCCATAAGCAGAAGGATCAGGGTCTTCATTTGAGCCCAGGATCCCAGAGAGACACGCTGCCCACAAGCCTGGCAGGGGACCTGCTTCCCTCCACCCTTTGTTCCAGTCCAGGTTTGCGAAGGGCCTCACATGCCTGGAAAGTTTTTGTGGGCTTGCCTTTAAATCCAGCTAAATGAAACCACAGCACCGCATGTGGACCACGCCGTTCTGGGAAGGGCTCTGGATTCGACGAGTTTGGCCCGAGCCCCCCAGATCTTTGGCGGACCCTCATGTACCCCTCCCCGGGCCGCTGTTCCCGCGCCACTCACCAATGGGGCACCTTGCACAAATTAAAATGCTTTCCTCACATCTCGTGCGAGGACCGCCGGCGCTGGCCACACTGAGGAGTGGATGCCGCGCGTTGAAGAGCAGCAGTGCCCGCCGAAGTCACACAGAAGGATCGGTATGGCAGTTTTCACTTCACTGTAGCTGGCGCTACATTTACAGACGATGCCCATTCTGACTTTGCTCTGTGCTCTTGGAGCACGTTGAGGCCGACTCCTCTTTCAGCAGACTGTTACCCATAAGCACCCACCTGCGTTCATTCCTCTTTCATAGCTGAACAGACAGCAATCGTAAAAGAGCTAAAAGCTCCTCATCTGAAAAGGTATATTCCAGAAAGAGCTGAAGGAAGAAGTCACGTTTCGGTTAAATGTAGACGGTGGTTTAGGATGACGGAAGGCGAGTGAGTTTACGGGGCAGCACAATTATGTCCTTGTGGGTTAAAGTATTGGTCCTTCAGAAAAAAAAAAAAAAACACAGGTCTTAGAGAGCGGAATGTGAGGGGAATGGAGAGGAGAGGCGCTGGGTGGGATGTATTCGACAAGTGGACAGAAACCTGTGTTATCCCGGACTCCCCAGATACTTTGCCGGTGATGTAGAGGGGTGGGGAATTCAGGGAGAAAAACCAAAGTGATACTAGGTGATGACATCATCCTGTGCTGGATTCCTGTGGGGGTTGAGTTTCCTGATCCGAAGGGGAAAATTGACTGTAGTTAAAAACAATGAGGACGGCTTTCAGTTCATTTGCACGCAAGAAACGGATATCTGTACAGATATATTCTTTTTAATGTCACAGTTTCTTTTCCGAGTCTGAGAACTACGCGGGCTGCGGTACAGTACTGTCCTGCAAAGAGACATAAGTGCAATATATTTTATTCTTACACATCCTTAATATCTCAGCCAAGGAGGCAGCACGCCCATTTACCCTCAAATGCACACGCAGAACAATGCAAAGCCATCAATTTACCCGGAACACCTGCCTTTGGATCACGGGAGGAAACCCACACAAACACAGAGAAAACATGCAAACTCCACACCTGCCCCCCAGGAGATGTGAGGCGACAGCATCACCAAGTATGCCACCCTGAAGAAGCTATTATTGTATTATTCAGTTGCTTAGCAGACAACTCGCCCATAGCAGTGGAATATTTTTCAAATTTTCACAGCTGGATTTTCAACCGGAGTCACTCTGGCTTCCTTTCAATTCAAGGTTCCTACGACACAAACCAGGTGCCAAGACTTGAACTGGCAACCCTCACATTCCACGTCCTTAAGCACTATAGTACCTGCCGGCCAGAAATTGTACAATTAGAACCGATTACACAATCGCGTACGACACATTCATTTCGACCCAGTGTTTTCTCAGGCTTTCTTCTTGCACCGCTCGACCCTGGCTGAAACAGCTTGGCCAAAGTCAGCATCGAGCTCGACTTCCACGTGGCGGGAGGCCTCGGAGAACAGGTTTCTGCCGTTCACGCGGACAACGAAGATGCCAGTGAAGAATATTCACCCCTGTACGTGGCCAGACGGAGCCTCACTAAATTTCTGCCCCCTCCTTAATGCGAATGACAACATCTCACACACTGAGGAGTTTTAAAGCCACGCTGAGCTGACACTAAGGCTACTGTCATGCTGACACGCTCACCATCCTGGACGCTCATCATCATCTACACGCACCTCCGCTACACACCTCAGCAGATGCTTGTCGAAATTATTTCTGAAGGTCTGTGCAAGTATTGCTGACATACAAGGATAACTGAGGTCTACAGTCTCTCTCTCTCTCACACACACACACACACACACACACACACACACTTTTCCTTTCTCTCTGTAACATCTGCAAACGTTTAATTAACAAAAGACCTCATCCCGTTGCATCAGCTGGACACGAAGTGGAAATGCAAGAACTCTTTCTATGATTATTCATGCATATCTTTTGATTTGAAACATCAGAGAGGAAATACTGGGACATCTGGTATTTAAACTTGCACTCTGCAACAGCAAAAGGGAGTGAAAAAAGAACGAAAAGGATCTTGCGCATTTCAAGTGTCTCAGCTATATACCAAAGCGTTTCTTTTTTTTTTTTTTTAAGTGGCACGGCCATTCCAGTGATGTATAAACCAGAGGCTCAATCTCAGTCACACACTGAAGTCTGTTCCCTGCCAGTCCAATAGGACCTCGCTCACTCCAAGACAAACCCAGTCAGTATGCCAACACACACACACACACACACACACACACACACACACACACACACACACACACACACACACTCAGCTTCCTTTGAATCTGTTTGCCAATTGAAAATTTGATAACAGCAATCGGAGCATAAATGGAACATTTTATTATGGAAAAAATTATCCCATAATCTCACTGCTCTCTTTTAGGTTTGTCTTCACACATTGCGTAAAAGGTAAACGTGTGCATTTCCACTGTTCAGGTTCACTGCGGATGGCCTGGGACATGAGCTGGATGTTTGGGAAAGAGGCCCTAAGTGTATATCAGTTGCAGCTAACATGAAACTAAGAAAAGGGAGGGGGGGGTGAGAAAGTGAACAGGAAAGACGAGCAAGGTTTTGACAGTGGAATAGAAGGAAAATGGGAGACAGAGAGGGGCAGGAATTTGCCAGCTACTGAATGAGTATGTCTGGTGACTGGGAATCGGTTCCACGTTAAGCTCAGCCTCCGGCTCAGATGAACTCAGATGGCTGCGGCACGGTCCCGAGTGCCAGTTTTGGGCACAGTTTGGGGTTTTGGGTCATTTCCACTCGCTTTCCCTCCCCTAGTGGGGAGGTGGTGAACAACACAGAAGCTTGTCGGCAGAGGGCTGCCCCCCCCCCCCTCTCAGCAAGTGGGTTGGGGTGGAGACACTGAATGAATAAACGGGGGAACAAAGTACTCCCTCTGTAACTCAGAATTAAAAACAGAGGACCATATGTCTGTTACCAGGGATGGTGAAAGCTGAGCGAATAAGCTGAGACCGTTTCGTATTCCGCCTGTAAAGGACATTGTCACCCTACCAGGGAGGATCAAGTCGGAGCACCGTGACTGAGCCGAGCGCATGAAGACATTGATCTCACAGCCTCACAGCACTTCACCATCACCCCTTTGGTCTACAGTGCAGACCTCTGTCCCCGCATCACCATACACCTTGGGAGACAAAACGTTTGGCTCGTTGTCTTGTTGCCCATGTTAGGGTCAAAGGGCCTCGGAAAACTAAAGCTCTAAAACCAACTGAGCAAATGTGCAGTCTGGAGCAAATTCTTATGCTTTTCTCGTCACAACGAAGCTGGCCGAAGACCTACAGCAGAAGGTCCCCGGCTCACACGGCGCGAGCACATTCTTACCCTCCAGTGTCCGACTACTACTGTCTGATGAAATGTCGAGCTTCCCAGGTCTGCTTATAAATCTGATGAAAGACTGGGAACAGGATAAAGTGACGGACCGGAGACGAGCAGCCCAGACACTGTTTGCATCCTGGTGTGTTTGCACACGCTGCTTGAGAAAGGATACTGCATGTCCAAGGGTCAATAGCCTAACCAGCAAACATTTGTGTATTTCAAATTTGTTTCAGAAGAATCTCAAATTGAGTGGGAATTTATGTGCTTTTTCACGACACCAGATGGAAGCTAAAGCACATGGCTGCACTCAAAGCTGTTTTTCCAAACGCAAATCATTCACATGACGACATGATACCTTTCCCATATTGCAGTGACATAAAAGTGTGCAGCTCCTAATTCATTTTGAAAATGCAGTTCTGCCTTCAGGCCTTTGACTCCTTCATCGCAGGAAGCTTTGACGTCATCGCTACCCTCGGAACACAATGAGGCCAGTTGCCTACCAACTTCCTGCTCGCAGAGAACTCCGTGGGACCGGAAACGTTTCTGTCCCTCCTCCACCCGGTGATCTCTCACTGTACCTTCACTTAGCCCCCCTTACACTGACCAACACGCACCACCGTGGTCTGTTGGGACTGTCCTAAGTGCTCCAGTGTATGTTTGCAGCTCTCTTCTATGACGGGTCAAAGTAAGTGGACTGGTTTTTTATTCTGGGCTCTGAGGTTGCATACTGGTTAGAGGTGCTGCCTTTCAAGAACCAAAATTCAAATCCCATCTCCTACTTTAGGACCCTTGGAATAAGCAGTAAAAGAACTCCAAATCAGACTAAACATCACATTGTTTTCTAGGAAGGCAGGATAAGGAAGTAGTTTTTGACTACAAACCAGCAAGAACTTGCAAGCTCTGCACAGCTTGAGCTGAATTCAAAGCCATGTCTGCCAAGCAGCTCTGGAGTCGTGAGGTCCCGGCTCGACCCACTGTGCCACCATCCCCGACTAAGAAACTACTTTGAATTGCTCCAGTGAAACATGTCCAACCGTGTCAGTGGGAGATAACTGAGCAGCTTAACGTTAGATGTAGCCGTCGACATATGAGTCTTTGACTGACGTTTCTGTGTGTACGAGTGAGTGAGTGACTCTTACGTGTCTGTGTTGCTCCTGCCGTTTGGTGGGTGTTTTTCTCAGTTTTTCCCCTTTTTCTCTCGTCTGTTCGGCGTCACAGGTGGTTCGCTCCATCCGTCCACCATCGGCCGTCGACCTATCAGAACGTGCCAACCGACGACCCGGGGGGGGCTTTTCCCCTTGATAAGCAGCACCGCGACACCCCAGAAGCTAGTTGTTTGGCTCACTTGTTCGCTTGCTGTATTTGACACTCGTATTTGGCTTTGTTATATTATTACGTGTGACTTCTGGCTTGACTTTGTTTTGGATTACGGATTCTGGTTTTGGATAGCGGTTTTTGTCTAGTCAACTGTGTAAACAGTCACGCACTCGATGTTACATGTTTCGCTGGGTTGTTGGCATGGATTGAGAACAGGGCAGTATGTGCACCCACCTACATTGAACTTCACGTAGGGTTGCACGTACTGTTTAGACACATTAGGTTAGTGGGCAGGTGAACACTCCTGTATTTTCTGTGTTAGTTTAGACTAGCACAGTTAGGTAGGTATTTATTTTTGCACTATGCTAGGAATAGGTAAGACACTAAAAATACAGATCAAGTTAGTGGCAACTTTTGTTTCTTTCTTTGCTTAGGCACCGTCCAAGTTCTCTATCCAGGTTAGCACCTGTGTTTGTATATACTTGTATATTGTATCACTTGTGTCTTGTATCGTACACTGAACAAAATACAAACCACCTATTTCACTGTTTTTGTGTGGGCTGCTCATTGTTTATGCCCCGCTCCACCGCCTAGACAGGAGTCAGTAGTGGGGGCGTAACAGTGATAATTTAACACCCTTTGCTGACTTACAAACAAATATGAGGCTGGTCTTTCATGTGTAAGAATAACAAAAGCTGAGTTTGGGACAATTTTGGAACTTTACGCCGCGATGGTAATCGCGACAACAAATTTTAACTTACAACCCGAATTACAGGAACACATTACACGTAAGAAAGGGGGTTCCTGCAGACGTAAGGGCACGTAGCACATTTCTGGCCTTTTACACACTTATGGACCTGGTCTTCCAGGGTGGATGTGCAGAAAGTTGCGAGCGTTGCCTTAAGACCAAGAAAACCAAAGGGGCGATCGAGAGCAGAACCGACGGTCCAATGAATCCCTTCTGCTGGTGCCAGCTTTTGCATTGGCTCAGCTGCTTTTGGACGGCCAGCTTTCACCATCAAAGCAGCTCCCTTTTCAAAATGGTTTACTTAATCCTCAAAAGAGGTCAGTACGAAAAATTACATCATTCCACTGTTATGGGCAATACATAAGAGGGGCGCTTAAACGTTTCCCTGAAGGAATAATGGGTAAACATGGCTGAGATCTGTCAGACACATGCAGTACAAAAACAAATTGGATGTGGACTGTTGACACAGGCCAGCATTTAATCCTTTAATTCTCCAGTTGTGATTGATGCAACAAAATGACTGTGGCCGAACCTAACATCTATATGTTCAAAAGGGCTTTGTTAGCAGTTTTCCTCTTCATTTCACGCATCCTGTACACCTTGCAGCGCTTGTCCTCGTGGTCATTGTGTTTATTTTACCCTGCCCACAAAAGAAAAGCGTCAATTTATCGAGCATAACTCCGGACCTCGCTCACCAAAGACAGACTGCGGTCGCTATAATCGGCCAACATCATCCAACTTAAAAGTGCAAATCTTCAGATGGAATCGGGACGGGTCTATTCGAAGAGTCGGATTGTGTGCAATGTTACTGTCATGCTTCCCATAAGCTGGTAGTCAGGACCAGTCCCTTGATGGGACCCCAGTCTCACTGTACAACGTCTAAAAAGCATTTGTTTGTAATACCTGTTGTTTTCTCGTGTGTTTTTGAATTCACATGTCGACAAAAGCTCGAAGACTCGAGGTTCCGTGAATGTTTCTGGAAGTATGTAATCGGCGTTAGTGTTGATTTGTGACAAGCTGAAACCGCAGTAAAAGCCGGGCTTCGGCTAGTAACAAACGCAGGGAACAACACGACATCCCAAAAATGCGGCGGAAAAATAAGACTCAAAACTGACTAAACTGACTAACTCGCGTTTGCTACCACGGATAACTGGAAGCGGGTCAGGCTGTGTGTGATGTGGTGTGTTGGGAGATGTGGAGTCACGAGAGGGGGAGACCGGCACCCTCAGCGCTGTCTTCCACAGAGGCTGCCGGGGCCTAGCAACAGAGACACACGGGGTGCGCGGGAACACATGTGCTCAGCAGATTGGAACAGCAGCTGGGCTGGGAGTAGATCCAGGGACCAGCACTTGGCTATGCATAGCTTAAGGATACATAATTACATGGATAGCGGCTAGGGAACCCAGCGTCTTCATCAGGGCTGCGTGGCCCGTGGGGTGGCTCATGGTGGGGGGGGGGTTGCGGGATGGCTTCTGACAAGATTAATCTGTTGGTACATGCCTTTTTCCCCCCTTTTGCTCCGGATGTAACTTGGATGAGGCGAGAGAAGAATGCAGTAGAACCTGATGGGATAGCTTCAAAACCCCTCTCGCCATTTGGAATCTATTAGGCCGCTGTTGAGAACGTCTCTCCCTGTGAAGGAGTTCCGTTACTGCTATAAACAAAAGATAATGAGCTAACAAAGTGTTGAGGAAGCCAGATTAATCAAACAGGACTTCATGTTTAATCTCTTTCCCAGATCCAGTTTCTTCTCCTCCAGGTGCATTCAAGAGTATTCCCATCCTTTATCTGAAAACATACTTTTTGATTAATACCCTTCATTAAACCACACTTAAGTATAAATCTGCTCTGCAGAGTCGGCTTGACGAAACCACTGCAAACCTCAAAAATGTTGGACTACAGGTCCACAGGCTTCTTGGTCTTGAAGTTTACTCAGCTGAAGCTGACAAACGGTTGATCCAGACAAATGCAGCGAGCTTCTACTGTTAAAATAATGATTCGGGAGCATTTGGAGAGCCTCTGCCTAAACTAGAGGGTTTATCAACAAAGACCATTGCAATAAACCAAAATGCTTTAATCCTGGAAAAAGGAATTCAATATGCCCTGGAACCATGTGGTTTTCATTAAGAGAGAAGCAGTAATCCATCTTCTCACTAGGGGATCAAGCAGTGGAGACAGAGCCCGCGCACGCTGTGATGTCATAACGCCGGAAGGGATCGCCGCAGCCCAGGTGACACGCCATTTCAGCCACACTTTCACGTGTGCGCTCCTAGCTTCCTTCTAATAGGAGTCCCACCCCGCGCTCCCTCTGTACGCTCTCCAGTTAAAGCTCTGTATCTCCAGATGTGGGGACAGCTAACAGGCCAAAACGCAAATGCTTCGGCAAACTCACAAGCCATGGGACCCTGAGTACCAGAGCCAGCTCCATCCCATAAACCCCCCCAGACCCCAAAACCCAACTGGCCTCCGTGAGCAAGGGGGTTGGCAATTCGCACGGCGGGCGTAGGTCCTTGCAGCCCAGTTAAGCCTGACTTCCAATGTACAAATGCTATGGCAAAACAAAACAAACTCGTAAATCAGGAGCAGGGCAGGACTAGAACTCAAGACGTAGTGAATCAACCTCTGTTAAATATTAGACTTCAGGTTTCCTACAGAGGCTGCTCTTTGGTGGGAATAACCTTGTGGTCTATGCTATGGGTCTCTCCTTGGCCATGGTTAGGCCGCAGACAGAGGTTTTTCCAGAGAAAGCTTTTTAAAAATTCACAGGCCTTTAGATGATCAGCTCTTCTTGCTTCTAACAGTAAAGTGAAAACATTTTTGGTATGGCTTTTCCCTTGCCGATGCTGCGCAAATGTAATACAGAAAACGGTTTTGATCGTATATTACTACAACTGTCTGTCCATAAAACATCCGCAGTCTGTAAAGCTATAGTTATTCCACTGGTGTCGTTCCAGCTTGCAGTATTATTATTCTAAGGTTTAAACACACGGATAAAAAGGTATTTGCTCAGAAAGTAAGTTTATATCTCATTGAGAAAAACAAAGAAAGATGGAGCATTCTATCGCTCCTGCTTTCAGAGGGTAGGCGGCCTACGCCATTGTTCTTTCTCAATATCGCGGTTATCCTCATCTCCTACAGCCGATCACCTGCAGCCCGCAGATCGCTTCCTGACCTCTGCCAGTGGATCACTGAGACAAGGTGGGGGTCAGGTTAGTGCGGCCCTTCAGATAGGCTTACGTTTATGGGCGGTTCTTTATATTTGAGCAGCTTGTAAAAGCAGTCGCTGTAATTCATCATTTCCCACCTGACGTCTCCCAGAAACTCCCGTGGTGACAGCTAAAACTCTTTCCGAAGCTTGTTTAAAATGCCCTTTAACAGATTTATCACCCAAAAGCGAACGCCCACCTTTTTCCTCATTAACTTACCGAGTTTCAGCTTGACTTTGACTACTGCTTGCGTTATTTTTTAGATGACAGGGATACCAGTTTTCTCTGTAGCTACTGCAAGCATTCAAGCACAAGGAAGATTTGTATATTCTATCAATCTTAAATGGCAAACCTGCTGGAAGCACAGTCAGATGTAATGCTCACGAAACGCTTATTGAAGTGAACGCTACAAAGCCAGTGACGTAACCAAACATATAAGTATTGAGAGGCACTGCTGCTGCTGCACAGCAAAAAAAATAAGTCATTCCCAGAAATTATGACCACAGACTTCAACACGCTGGGGGAGGACTTCCAACCAGCTGTAGAACATAATCATACAAGCAAATTGTACATCACTAGAAGAAGCTGATTTTTGCGAAGGACTGGTGACTAAAGGGATGTTGACTGAAGCCCTAGACAATGTACAGCTTCAGCTGCCTTGAGGTGGCTTCTGAAGCCTCATCTGTTGAACAGCTCCTAGAACCAAGGTAAAGTTGCTTGTGCATGAGACCCTTTTTTGGGCCTTTCTTTACTGGTTCTCCGCATGGCTGCGTTTACCACACCATCTGAGCACCAACTCCAAAGGACCAGAATGATAAATGGGAGTCCTGCCAGGTATACAATTGTTTTTAGTTGCGATTATGTGGCACGTCACTCAGCTGGTGACCTTCATTGTGAGCGGAACTGTGCTTTTCCTCCTTTCCCATAATATCTTGCTTCTTCTTGTATTCTTGGAGTGTCTTCCAAACCACTTCAATCATGAAGACCGTTCTTTCTTTATTTTAAGATACAATGACTAGATGTGTATGAGAGTGCTGTCTGGTGAGCGACACCACGAGCTATCCTCCCACAAAATTGTTTTTTTTAATGGCTGTACAAAACATAAAGAACCATTACCCTGTACAGTGACCCTCAAGATCTCTTTGGTATCATTTTCTAGGCAGACACAGTAGATAAAGAGAACAGAGAAAATTCTTTAGTTTCAACTTTGATGGAGTCCTCCAGTAAATGGATATTGGATCCAATCAGGCCAGAACTCTCAAGAGAAAAACAAATACCAAGAAGCTATGACAACTTTGGAGACAACATTCAAGGACTAGAGTTTCCTGAAAAGACCGTAATGCTTTGGGGAAGTTCAAAGAGAGAAAAGAGAACGAGCAGCAACCAGATGGATGGACTCAATCACAGCAACAATGAACCCCGTTCAGTACTAAGGACACAAACGGAGGGCAGACATGTCTGGAGACACCAAAAGTCAAAAGCAACTTGATGCCACTTAAAAAAACAAGATCTTCAGCACAAAAAAAGAGCAATTTGTAAATTTTTCTTCTTTTCTGGAGGGGTTTATTTTAGTAACACAAACAACTTTGTTTTGTTTGTCAAAAACATTATGATACGTGAACATTTGTCCACGCTAGCAACGTGCTTTGAATTAGACTTAATGTGTGCAGGAGGTAAGAGAAGGTGGTAGGTGGAGCAGGTGCTTGGGATTCTTATACTCTAAGGATCCATTTACAGGCGTAGTTTCCTGTGAAATGAATCTAGTTTCCCGGTTAGGGAAGTTATATACGGTATATATCATTTGGAAGAAAGCCCCTTAGGGACAGATCGATATTATTTTGCCCTTTTTTCACACTCTCGCCTCACTGTGCGTCTGTATTTGTGCTGTGAGAACAATCTATAAGAGTCTGTGTCATGACCAACCCAATAAAAACAGGAAAGCCGTTGCACTTTTTTCCCCCCTCTTTCAGGTGTATTCACATTCAGCACACTGGTTTCTCCTCCAAAATATCCCGAGAAAGGATCTTTAGGAAGAATAACTCTTTGGCATTTTTACAGCAGTCGAAGATATCAGTAAAGACACGCGTCACTCTTTCAGAAAGCAATGAAATTGTGAAAAAAAAGCCAAACAGAGAAACTGCCACCTGAATGAAATAACGCAAATATAGTGGAAAGTCAAATAAATAGTGCAAATACCACCAATCCAGATACAATAGTGTCGCTGGATATCCCTTTCTTTCACGACTCTCCTCTCTCGTACTTTATTAGTTTGCACACCCCGTTGGTGTGTAACCAACACCGAGGTAAAGGCTTAGCATCCAAGAAGTCACGTGTCTGAATTGCCGTCGATCCAGCACGTGCAACATCTTAGCTCACTCCAACCACAACTTATTCTTTGGACGAGGAGAAGTTTTGTTTTGTTTTGGAGGAAAGTCAAACCATCCTGAGTTGTAGCAGAGGCACCTGAGAGATGTTTCCTCGCTAAAGTAGTAGTTTCCTCTTTCAAAGACTGCTGCTCTAGCTGAGGCAAGGACTGCAGAAAAAAGTGAACTTGACTGCAAAAAATTAATGTAGACAACACCTTCTCTGCCTAAAACAGGAAAGGATCTATACACAGGACCTACTTGTCAGGTAGTGGAAACAGTGTTTATTATCCACTGGTAAAATGCTGTCTGGTTCGAAAAAATGTACTGATGTATTTATCTCAGCAAAATAATGAAGACAAAACCTTAGCAAAGCTTTGGACATGTCTTGTATTGGCATTTAACAGCGTAACAAAAAGTGCCTTGGTTTCCAATTACCTTCAGATACTTCCGGAAATGTTGGGATCTATGACACGTACCTATAAGTGACATACATGTGCATAAACATTTATATTTGTTTTCCGCATGCTTTTACATCAGTGGACCCTGGGTATCTGAGGTTTAGCAGAAAGCAACGCATAACTGACCAATAAAAGAATGCCGAGCATGGAAGATGTTTGCAGAACTCGAGTCAACGTCCCGTTCCAAAAAGCAATATGGAAAACTGGCGATAATTTAGCGCAATCTTACAAGAGGAACGACCATTTTTTCCGTATTTTGTTCTCTTTCCACATTCTCCTTTCTTCCTTCATCTATGAGTTCAAATAAAAAGATTAATAAAAAACTGTTTTATTTTTTTTCCACCGGCTTTTCACGGTGCTTCAGATTTATTCTTGGTACTGTTAGCCAACGGGTACACATTACTTCTCGGCTTTGCGTAAAACAATTTCCTGATTCTGTCCACCGCAGCTGAAGGTGGCTGTCATCACAGCAGCAAAGCAGCACACCCGCCACCTCTACATTTCACAGCATTCTAGTCTCAACCATGGCAGAAACAAGGCTTTAAAAAGGCTTGGTTGCTGTCTACACATGTGGCCTCTATATGGCTCTCCCTCCTTTATTTGAGTTTCCCACATATGGGACGAATATGCAATCCGATTTGTTTGTGCAGTGTATTATCTGTACATTCCATTTGAATGCCAGGCACTTGTGTCCACAATAACAACTGGAACTAAACCATTTTGAGGTTAAGAAATTTAGGTTGGGCCTCCTGGACAAGCAGTGCCCTTCTCTACAACTGAATTCGCTCATGAAAACTGCAGAACCTAAACCACATGTCAGACTAAGAAATTATTGCTGTTTTAGCACTTGAGCCGTCACTCTTCCCGATTCAAGTTTCACAACAATTAGTCTCTTTTTCTCTCCTCCTGGAGAAGGAAGAGTTTGCGCGTACATTTCCAGCAAAAAGTGGTGGACACAAGCTCTGCTTCACATGAACTCAGTTGATCAGGAAATGAGCCACCATATCTTCCCAGGACATCTGTAGGTCTTTTTGCGTTCATCTTCTGTCCAACTGGCCCAAAAAAAGTGTCGCCCAGATTGCCTGTACAGATTGGTACTAGATATGTACAATGAGCAGGCAGATTCTGCAGTCCACAGGCTTGAAAAGACATCATTTTCCATGTATTCTTACATATGGATGGATCCAAGGCCTTCAAGGGGATGGTGAAGTTCTACAGAGACTGGACTGTAGATGACGAGAGCCATCAGCTCAAAGTATTGTAAAGAGTGCTGAATTCTTCAAAGGGATACAAGTCAAGTAGAACAGATGGCTCTTAAACCTGACAACAGCATGTCTTTAGATTAATATTCGTCTGCATAAAGCGTGCGAACCTCCACACACCTCACTGAGGTTTCAAGGATCCTGAATGGACCAGGAGTGTTGTCGTGCATTCCTTAAGTAAGATTCACACCCAGTCAAATGAAGGACCGTTATCTTCTTTCTACTATGTACATGATGTTTCAAGAGCTCGGCACGCCCCACCTCCTCTGGTTTCTGTGATATCCGGGACCTCAGGAGAACGCCACAGAGACTGGCGTACCAGCCGATGCAATGTGCAACACCACCACTGGCGGTTTTTCGTTTTTGTCTTGATAGTAGTCAGGAGATTTGGTCCCACTTGATGACACATTTGGAGGGATTTGCGGGAACTTATAGGGGAATGACAGAAAACTAAAACCAAGCTCTTGTAATAATATAATAATAACGTTGCAGTCCTAGAAGCTTTGCTAAGAGGCTTTGGTGAAGCGGTTAGGGTTACTGCCCCTGCCTTGTGAAAAGGGGGTTTGGTTCTCACTGCGGGTCGTCCTCAGCAAAGTTACTGCCACGAAAACTACCAGCAAGGATCAAAACACAGAGTTTCATCACTGCCTTCAACTTTTCAGCATTATTCTTATGCGACAATTTATCAACTGCCATTTACCCCAACACCATTCCACCAGATCCATCCGATTCTTCAGAGCCAGCGGTTCATCTGTAAACTGTGTGACTCACAGCATCCTCATTAAACTCAGCGCTATTATTCAACTGCTTTCTATGGCAGGAGTGAGTCAAGGCCAAGCCTTCAATCGATCAAGAACACAAATGTTCTGACATCTGTTCTCATTACTTCACTGTTTCTTTAATGAGAAACCAACTGATGTTTTTCTTGTCCGCCTTTTCCTTACCGTGCCGGTCAAATCTCATCCCCTACCACCTGCAGGCCCATAAAACATTATTAAGTTAAACACAAAGAAGAAGTTCGTATATGTCGGCAGTACTCATGTGGTGAGCTTTTTTGGGGCCAGCAACCCTTTACCCGCGTCTTGAAGACATTCAGCCCCTCTTCTCAGGAGATCCCAGCCAATGTGTGATGAATCCGAATGTATAATTAAAAGCAGTCTTCCGCAGAGTTGTTCCGAAACACTCCCCAGCGTTGCTCTCGAGCACCCGCCCCCCCTCTGCCTCTGCCAAAGAACGTTCTGCCTGCGCCACACTTTCCAGGACCAGGCCTTAGATTTTTATCGTGTGTCCCGAACCCCACCCCGGAGAAGGAATGCGCAGTCCCCAGCACAAACCCTGATATATACCCTGTTATTGCAAAGGACTGTATTATCTATTGTTCGTGGCAATAAAACAAGAAATAAAAGCAAATTATGACCCGATATTATTAAATGGCGGTTTTCCCAACTGACAGATGAGGAAGGGCCGACATCTTGATACCAGCGAAGAGGAGGAGAGTTTGCTTTGCTTGGTTTCTCCACAGCACTCAAGGCCATTAACCCCTACATACCCTTCCTTCTTTGCCTTCCATACACTCGCACCCCCGACACACACCCATCATTTTCGCAGTGAAACTCGGCAAAAGTCCTCTCCACATTCTTTCCTTTTGCTGCTCGTGATTTACCACAGGGATGCAGCTTTGAACAAGCCCTCTGCGATATTATTACTGTAAATCAAAACCGCTCTCTGTGTTTGCACAGAGCTTTTTCTAATGAACAGGGGAGAACATGACCCTCACTTTGCCACATATTTCTTGAGTATTAGTATGGAGAGTGTTTATTGTTAGAATTTGCCAGCATGGTTTTCACTTAAGGATCCCATCAAAAGCAGAAATGAACACGACGTGGTCAGCAGCACTCACTTTGGCCACCACACCCAAAGCACGTCTACTGACTTGAATTCATTTACTAGATGTGTTACCTGCAGCTGCCCATGTCAGAAAGCGGAAAGGTAAATAATAATAATAATAATAATAATAATAATAATAATAATAATAATAAATTAAATATCACTGAACTGTAATTCCCCTAAAATGGTTACATTCGGGATGCAAGTATTATTATTAATGCAGCTGAACAGGCAGACGTTGCAGAGAGTGATGCACCGGTCATAATCCAGTGGAAAGGAGAAAAGTAGTTCCAAAATACAAAGTATTCGACCAGCAAAAACCTCACTTAGGGTCAGAAGTACCTGCGTGTCAAATTTCAAGTTCATGGCTTGAAAAACAAAGCTGTTTAAAAAACAAAAACGGATAGAGATTGAGCTTGATAGGTGTCTGACACCTGTGTCGACATACTAGTGTTAGCTCTGTATGCTGAGCTACTGACAGCGCTTTACCTGTTTAGAGAACAGGATATTCCTACAAGTACTTTACTCAAGTTCTGCAGCGGGAGTGTAGATTCAAACGCAGGGCAACAGCACTAACCTCTCCGGTAGCTGCTGCTCAAGGGGTTGTTAAATGATACAGGTTGTTTGGTTTTGTACGGAAGTGAACATTTCATAGCTACTGTTCAATAACAATTTTTATTCAGCTGCTTATTCCATTTAACCAGATGGACCGGTGGACCATTGGGCATCGTGGGAGGTCCAGTTTGGGACAAAAGCCCTATCTAAACCCTGATTTCGTACTGAAGTGAACATGTCATACAATTTTTATTCATTTAATCGATTTAAGCACTTTCTTCAAGACTTCTATAGAAATTCCATTCTTGGGACTTGAAACAGAAACCACCCCTTGACCTAATGGTCCATGTCAAGAGAGAACACAGGCAGTTCAACCTTATGTACACATGGGGTTTACACACAGGTGTAATTTAAAACTAAACAATAAAAGGAAATGTGTTAAAAATGATACCAACATGTATCTTGCACCTCTGCACCTATAAAGCTCAATTTTGGTTCTTCTGTTTGTTTTTCCTCTATACATAGTTTTGTTTTAAAGCCACACGCTTGAATTTTGGCACACAGGTATTTCTCACCCTAAGTGAGGCTTTTGCATAGTCGAGTTTATTAAACTCCAAAAAAGCTACTTACTATTTTGAAAATGTAAAATTCGGACTCGGACAAGACTTGGAGAGGCGGGAGTAGTAAAGTCACACGGAGAGCGGACGTACGTGTCTCTTTCCACACACATGCGGGCGGAAACAAACGTACTAAATTTGACAAGTTTGATGGTAATAAAGTCTGGTGATATATATGTTGCTATTACTGTGTGCACATCACTACAGCCTGCGTACCAGTTGCTCTCGGTGCCATCTGCGTGTTTGGTCACAGGAGCCAGTAACTGGTCTACTGTATGTGAGCAAATGAAAATGTAAAGAGATAATAAGAAATTGTACAAGATGCAAATACCTGGGGCTGCACACATCATCGATGTAAGGGTAACACAGTTTAGTGATACTCAATTTGTTTTTCTTTCTTCTCTGTTCGTCTGCACCTGGTGTGCATGTCACTCTCTGTGGCTTTCACCTGCTCCGCAGCACTAACAATGCTTCTGTGCAACCACTTTACTGGTAGAACATTTTTGTGTTCAATGTTTAATGCACTTTTGACCTAGACAGTGCTGGGTAACTCAGCTAGTACATGAACTAAACTGAATCAAGCTTTTAAGGAACAACCGCAGGTTTACACTGACATCCTTGCTTTCATGGGAAGCTCAATGAATGAAATGGATACCCCTAAGGCTAAAACAGATTGTTAGAATTCTTAAAGAAGTGTTTTTCACATGTAAACCACAGCACAGGAAAAAAAACGATGAATATTTTCTACGAACAGTTAACACAACACAATTTCTGACGCACTATTTGCTAAAAAGTCTGTGAGCTGCATGTCTTTGCCGTTGTTGCTCGCGGTTCGCCAAGTTCTGCTGTTCAGTGGCGGGACGCTTCTCCCTTGAAGTTACTCACAACGTTTTCATATAGAAAAAGAGTAACACATATTGAAGTGCTTTGCAGCATGTTTTTCTAAAGAACGCCAAGAGTTTGAAAAAATCCAGATTGTCTACGAAATAGAGTGTCACCGTGAAAAGGCCGCGTGTTGTCCCGTTTCTGTCGGGCGGGTAATGTGTTTTTCCCACACTATCGTGCTCAAAGAAATATCAGGAAATAACAGCACCAGTGCCGGGTTCTTGGTTGCTCTTCTTTAGAGGGAAAAGTCAACACTCAATCCGAAGCCACAACAGAGTAATGTGGAGTAGCAGGGTAAACCAGAAAGCGCTAACAATAGAAGCTGTAGCATATGAAGCTGAGAAACTCCCTCCAGAGACACACTGAGATAATCACAAAAGTTACGCATCAAACCGCGACTCATTGCCTAACAACGTTATGCAATTTGCTCAAAGTTAAATTCTGTCGGAAGGATCAGATGCAAAGTGTCCTTGAGATGCAGTGATGCCCTGTTGTCTGCAGACAGGGTGTGCGCTGTGCCCAAACTCATGGGGGTTGACCAACTGTGACTGATGTGAGGAATTGAGCGAGCACGGTGTTGGGGTGTGAAGAAAGCAGTTTCAGAGACCCCCGCCAGGCCCACCCCCTCCAACGGCGCCTTGGCGTACTCCTCTCACCATGACCTCCAGCTCACCCCTCCAGTCCTCCACTGTGCGCTCCAGACACCCGGATCAGATTTCTCTTATAGACAACCGGCCATTCTGGAGTCAGGGAGGGAGAGGCCTCCTTACCTCGCTTTTACTGTAGGAGGTGGCCAGACCAGGCTTTCTCCTTATACACTTATACGCTTATTTACTTGTCCAGGGGTTCTGTCCAGCCAGACCAACAAGGGGTCTTAAAAGAGTCAGTCAAACTCCAAGACAGTATGGGCGCCAGCCTTGCTGAAGGTGACGTTTTACAGATTCGCCTCCCCCCGCTCTACGACAGATGCTATCTAGGTTATGAAACACAGGACGTGCAGGGCCATGAGCTGTAAAGCCCTATGCATGCAAATAAATCACAGCGTGTAACATTTCAGTTTCCTCGTCATGTTTTAATCCAGCCAGTCGGCCACAGTTTTTTTGTTTTGTTTTTTTTTTTTTCCACGTACATTTTTAAACAGCTGGAACACGGGAATGTCAACGAATTTTCAAGGAGTTTTCTTCTTTTCTGAAGAACAAACTTGGGTGCGGTTTGACCAGTGTGTTTGCAGTAATGAGAAACAGGAGAGTTTGCCGTAAAAACCCAACACACTTCCTTTGTCTCCACAGTCGGAGAGCACAAATTCCTTCACTCTAATTCGGACAGCATCTGTGTTCCATTGTGCTTCGAACAGATTTGACACGACGTCGTTGTTGGGCAGAGATGGACCAGTGGACATCGTGAAAGGTTCAGTTTGGGACACAAGCCCTAACCTAAGCTCTGAGCCCTCTGTCTGTTGCCAAATGCACCTTTGTTTACTGTGATTTGTCCACTGCTTTGTGTCTTGCCCAGTTTCTATATTGCCCAAAGTGTGTGTGTGTGTGTGTGTGTGTGTGTGTGTGTGTGTGTGGATACCCTGCAATGGACTGATATCCCATCCAGGGTGTAGGTTCATAGTCCAGTAAGCAGTTATTTGAAAATAGGGTCTGGGCTGCTATGTCTCTGACCAGGATAAAGCCACTAAGGAAAACGGAAAGATGGATAAATTAAATGAATCAATTGTAATACAAAATATGTGAGTTACAATTAAAAATACTGGACATTATAGTTCAGATTCCTTCCTGTTTTCTAGGCATTTACTGGGAGGGTGGTTCTGACTCCCTGTGGACGTTCACCTGGTGCTCAGACTCTTCAGGATGGACAGAAGCTGCACTTGGTGCCCTATGCCGCCCTGGAGAACGTTGCTAAAGATCAGTTCTTTTGTGACCATGTGCTTCACCTGCAGGCCAGTTAGGGAGCCATAGGTGAGCCATGGGGTTCCTGCATTCCTGAATCTTTTTCCTTGCACCACACACCCCTCTACCCCCCATTCTCACGCATTTAAAGTCCAACACTTGGACCTGACTGAGGTTCACCGTGCCAGCCATTTTGCAGGTGTCGGAGTTTTTCATCAGATTCTTGGAGGTCAAAATAATAACAATAATAATCGATACCCAAAACCACTTGTCCGGTAAACAGTCACAGAGGTCCAGAGCCTATGCCAAAAGCACAGGGGGTGAGACAGGGTATGCTCTAAACCAATCTACCGCGAACACAGTCGTTCATTCACACGTTCACATACGAATTAATGTAAGCTCACCTATCCACCTGAAACGTGTTTTTGGACTGTGGGAGGAAACGCATATGAAAACAAAGAGAACAAGCAAACTCTGCACAGCCTCAGCAGGATTCAAACCCTCATCTAAAATCACAGCCCAGGAGCCACGAGGCATCATTACTACCTGCTGCACCACCACGCCAAGCCGACCCAATAAAAATAGTCATTTGGCCCTAAACTTCAGTTATTTCTGATGTCTTTCCCCTTCTCTGTCACCACATAGTAGAGAGATGAGCAAACTGGTTTAATGGTAAAACACGGTGTCATAAATTTCAGAAAATTGTCCATAATATTTGCCTTGGGTATTAATAGTACCCAAGGCACAGCCCCATTTCTTTAGCATGACTGTCATTTAAAACCAGACATCCTTCTCCACAAATAACAGGAAAATGTGATTAAACCGCCTGTGGACCAGAGAACTGTACCTTCTCAGCTATGCTGGCGTTTTCTACAGGACAGGAAGTCCACCAAAAGCTCAGCCCAAGCATCACTTTAAACCCCACGGGGGCCAAGCTGCGATTGTTTTGCCAAGGACAGCTCCCACCCACAAGAACCGCCTTCTAAAGAAACAGAAAATAACAGACAAGAATGGCTGCGGTGGACAACTAACACAAACGTGTGCACGGCGAAACAAATGTCCAGGCGTAAGCTGGGTTAAGCTGCAGCTGGCAAGCCCCCTGGGGGGCACTTAGGCAGAGACCGTTTAGAACGGGACTCTGTTCCCCAGCAGTGGGCTGTGATGGGATTTTGATGTTTACCGGCCCAGCAGAACTCCCTTAAGCTGCGGTGAGCTCATTGTTTATTGTACACTGTTAAAGGCGGACCAAACAAGCACACGTCTAAATGAATTCATGCTGGTTTGTGAAAACAGCCCGGCTGTTTGACCCCGTCTCTGCGCCTATCACCAAATCCACGTAAAGAACCTTAGCGTCCATTCAAGGACTGGAAGTGTTTCAAAAGCAGAGCTGTGCACCCCCCCCCCCACCCCTCACTCCTGTCTTGTCCCACATTTTGGGTGCACCTTTATTCTGTCATTCCATCACAGACAGACAAGCAGATGATCCACAGGGCCAGTGGTCCTGTTAAGTCCCTGCCGATGAGGGGATTACAGCCGAAGCGAGACCCTCCAACTAGAGACGAGGAGCGTGTAGCCCACGCTAATGCTAAATACATCCAAACGTGTGCTCATACAGTCAGGCCCTGCTTCTCCTTCTTCCAGCTTGGCCTTTCCTCACCATGGCAGGAAAACACACGTCTCAACAAAGATGCATTCAGCACCGTCCTGAGTTAAAACTACCACCACATCCTTGTTAAACGGGGAACAAAGACTTTTAATTTAAAACTGATAAATCTGTGCTATGACCTCTTTAGTGCCTGACATTTCCAAATTACTGCTTTTTTCAGCATTGTCAATGTTAAAAATTGTTTTATTTCTCAACTGCGACACTTTGCAGCTTTACTAGTAAGGCTTTACTTTGTGAAGGGCACCGGGTGGTTAGTGGTGTGGTTAGCGCTGCCATCTTATGCTTGAAAGGCTCAGTTTGGAACCTGGCATCTAACTTTGGTAGCACTGAGCAAGGTCCTTACCCTGATACACAGATAAATCACTGTAAGATGCTATGGAGAAAATCATCAGTTAAAAAAATAAACGCAAGGCAATTCGAAGCCGGCAAACCATGGTGGGGTTGAATACTTTAGAGAGGCCTGCCGATATACCCTTGGGAAGGGATTTAACCAAAATTGCCTTAGCAAAATATGCAGCTTCAGAAAAACGAGCAGAAAAATGAAATGGTAAATGTGATCTAAAGTGGGTGCAAATGTAGCCGAAAGAATGTAAATAATGGTGGTGCACATGGTGAATATTACTACAGCTGCAAAGTCATAAAGTACACAACATGATCCCCTAATCGTGGGTGCCTGTCCCTCACGCCAATGTATGATTTCTGATACTCC
This sequence comes from Arapaima gigas, assembly GCA_900497675.1. Lineage (NCBI taxonomy): Eukaryota > Metazoa > Chordata > Actinopteri > Osteoglossiformes > Osteoglossidae > Arapaima > Arapaima gigas. The sequence goes on from UFQX01000320.1 coordinate 430,310, forward strand.
ACAGGAGAACTGGCCACAATGATCTGGTCGGCCAACAAACGTGGCCGGAACCGGAGCGTGCATCCATTTCCCAGATGAAAACGGTCTGCTTTGTGCAGCACCACCAACATCATCTCATTTCCTCCTCCACGAAAGTCAAAGCCGTGTCCCACATAACGGGGACAAACATACACGTGCGCATCCATTTGTGGCTATTGAAGGAGCACCACTCTGACCTTGGGTGGGTTGAGAGGTATGGCCTGAATGTAAAGGGTACCCACCATACAGAAGCAGAGCACTGGACTCCCCTCCAACACTAACAAGGCACTGTGGTTCCAATGTTCTCACTGCCACCGCTGCGTGCAGTTGCTCCCTACTCTTCTCCCCTTCCTTGTTGGTTTGTTTGGGTCCTCCCTCCTCCTGAGTTCTTTCGTAAAGTGAGGGATTAAAACGCTGTGTTGCATTTATGTGTTGTACATTTCTTCTGCAGCAGATTTGTAGCCTTCCAACAGAATTCCGTCTGCCTCTTACGGATTCACGCTCCAACTGAGCTGTATTTCATCCATGTTTGAAAAGCAGCATTCGAGCAGTGGACTGCAGTTAAATTTTGTATCTTCTGAAAGGTTCTCAAGGACACCTATATTGTCCCTTTCAATGCAGTGCATACTTTGGTCTTCACACTACGTCTTCTTTTTGGACACCTTGTATGCATTAGTTCCACTTTCTCCACAGCAGTCAGACTGCTTTGGGCAGAACTAGCACCTGTGTTGATGGAGGACAGGATATTTCTGGACACAAGCCTCAGCAGGACCCACTCTGCATACCCCACCGGGTCCCAGGGGCGAACTGATCTTCCAGGTGAAGGGTACAGCAAACATCCCAGCACCTGCTAAGTCCCCCAAAGTGGAACTGGGGCTCTCAAAATCTTCCATGAATTACAGCCAGAGCTGATATATATATAAGGTGCTTAACTTCACCAACTGGAGGTCTAAACTCAGTCGGCACATTTCTCAGACTAATTCAAATTCCTCGTTGTGGGTGAGCGAGTTAGAATTACATGCTACATATAGAAAAACAATCTATTAAAAGAACAGAACAGAAGTTGCGGTCCACAGATTCCTTTTCAACAACTGCTTGTCCCGTGCAGAGTCACAGCGGCCCAGAGCTCATCGCAGACGCATGAGGGATGATTCACTCGACAGGATGCCAGTAAGAGTAAGAACATGCAAACTTCACACAGACGGGATTGGAAGCCATGTTCTATCTCACAGTACAGTAGCTGCTGAGCCACCAGCGCTACCTGCTGAGCTGCTGCACAACTTGCTTTGATGCCATGTTGCCTTTAAACTGAGTTTAAACCGAGTTCAACTCCTTGCATCCACAACAGAGCTGGTTTGCAGACACAAGTCACAAAGACTCAGTTGTGCCCAAATGTGATATCTACACCTCTCCACGGCAGGTTACCTCCAGGATACCAAGTCAGCACTGAACACACTGGTAATGTCTGACTACAAGGAATATATGTTTTATATTTTCCTAAATGAAATCTTAACTCATTCTCTCAACACTGCAGCCTGAACAAGACCGAAAGAAAGACCCCGGTTATTATAGTTAATTTGTTACACAAATTTATTCATACATTTTTTTTTTGAAAAATAATTTCACAAGTATCACAATTCTGTTGCAGGAAACTGAAAAGTGTAATTTTGTTGCTGGTGCTACTATTTTGCTCTTGACGCTCGAATGCTCTTTTCTGCCACCCAGACGAACAGAATCTCTAAGGTTTAAACCCAGTATTCTTCTGCTGTAGTACATGGTCATTGTTCATAGCATCATCATAGCTACATTTCACTGCTGTAAGTTACACTGCAACTTGGTTCATAAGCTGCTGTCTCAGCACTTATTTGACATTTTTGTAGTGATGTTTCTGACATGAACATCAGCAGTGTCTCCTTGTATCTTTAGTTCACTGTAGAAATTATTACTACTGCACTTTTTACCCCTTCACCTTAATTTAGCTCTACTGTATTACCTTTTCATTGTCGTTCTTTAAATTTTTACCCTTCTCTTAACTTCTACCCCCTCTTCTGAGCACCATGGATCTGAGGATCTTCGTGTAGTGCTCCTTTGTATACCTGTTGTATAGCGGGGTTTGTCAATACACGGTTTTCTTGAAATTTAAATGCCAAATTGTTTACCGATACGGACCGATACGCTGCTAATGTGCAAAGAGAGTATTGAGAATTAATTTTTTCACTTGAAGAACTGAGCCACAATATTCACAAAATCATCCAAACAAGATGATGAGGACAATGAGGACGAGTTGACTGAGGACAAGCGCAGAGGTTCGTGTAACCAAATCAAAGCCATTTTTTTTTGATGTTTTTAACAATCTTGGCTCCAAAAATGGCACTCAGATGCAGTCTTCGTGATCTCGGAGAAGCCACTGAGAAGGAAAACCCACAGCAAAACTTTTTATTCCACTAACACTCCAGGTGCGGCTTCTCAGGACAGCAAACACCAACCACCCTGGAAGCACTTCACAGAAGGAGTGTGCAAGGCCAGGCTGGCCATCTACCAGGGCAGCAGGGCTGGGCACTGTCCTGAACTTGCAAACAATGGAAACTTGTAGCATTGAGGTGAAAAAAAGGCAGTGTAGTACAATACCCTTTGAATTGAGCTTATCGGGACTGTGCTGGGCCACCGCTGACTCCCACCCAGATGCCCAGTGTGCAACATTCCCACGACGCACACTGGCCTGGGAATGGAAATGGGATTTTGAGGAGTAGCGCCAAGGAATTGCAGTGGTGTTTTCAGTTTGACATCTTCACTCACACATCATGGTGCACGCCAAAAGTGTGCCTTCAGAGTGGTTCTGGACGACAAGTCCCCAGCATTTTACATCAAATACAACTTTGGGAATTCAGGAAGCTAAACCACAAGCATATTTCCTTTTTTCTCTACAGGAAATCCCTCCGGAAACATCAGCATAATGAAATGTGACGTGAATATATACTTCCGTGCCAGCAAGAAAAGGTGATAACTCTGTCCAGATACCCACCGACAACCCACCAATACTATCAGATATAAGGTTTCAAAGCCACAGAGGGAAAATCTGTCATAGTGGTAGTTAAACAACTTTACTGCAACCATAGAGCCATAGATCTACACTTCTGATGAAATACTTGCATACATGAAAAAGATACCCAGATAGAAGCATGCTTGACAAATGTTTGACACCCCCAAAGAAGGTGAAAAACTGTGACATAAGAGGAATGTGGCAAACACACGGATTCTGAAATCACAGTGCTGTACAAACCAACAGGACCAGTCAAGAGTTTGAGCCGACTTGTTGCAAATGGGTTATTCAGCTAACAAGTTTGACCAGGAAACACCTTTTATTGTAGCACAAACAAGTTAAGATGCGAATTTCAAGAAAACAAAAAAAAAAAAATAATAATAATAATTCAAACTGGACTATGCAAAATGCCCGGCACGATGAACGCGTGTCCACCAAACATGCCGAACGCCTGCAATGACCCACCAAGATATCCCACCTAATCTCCCGCCCAGGGGTGTCTGCTGCTGTAAAACCCACAACAGTCTGTGGGAGTCATATTTTCAGTGTCAGCCCAAGGATTTCTCCAACAACTGGCCCTTCAGCCATGATAGCCTTATCAACTTGTGAAATAGCACAGCATGGTCCACTTGTGTCTGTCTTCTCATGATAACCAGCAAGGTAAAGAGCACATTTTCCATACACCAAACCCCTACTTTCTCCCCCACTAACGCTTTATCTCCATTTGCCCGTTTCGGTAAGATTGTGGCCAGGATGTGCCGCTGTACCCGTGAGTAAAGTCCTAATCAGTTCTGTAACTCGAAGGGTTAACGAAAAATGGACGAAAAAACTGAAACGACGTGTGACTTGGGGACGAGAACATCCTGACACAAGGAGGGAGAGAAACAAAGTGCCCGGTGTCGGTATGCGCTGTCCAAAATCATGGGAAGGTAAGGACCCCAGGGGGTGCAGGTGACAGGTCTTTTCTCACTTGCTAAGCAGATGTTGTCCTGGAAAGCCCAAAGGTATGGCCTGTGTGGTGTGACACCCTCTTTGCCCCCTCGAAGCCAGTCGTAGAGGATCCGGAGCTCAGCCTGACGGCTGGATCTCCTTTCGTGAGTTCAGGGCCAGAGCTGAGGCTACCCTCCTTACAACATCACCCCCCACTCCTGCATAACATCATTGTTATTCTTCAGAAGATGGCCTTCCCCGCTATTATTCCAGTGGCGCCAAGTCAGGGAAGACAAATTGCGGTGTGTGCAACCCCAGAATAGCCATCAGGGGCCTCCATGTGAAGACTAGCAGTCCTGGCTGCATCCATGTGTTGCATATCTGAGCATATGTGTGCTTCTGTGGCATTTCTACATGTGTGCATCCCTACAATGGTACTAAAGTCTGCAAAACCTTTAAAAGAATCCACGGTAGGTAAGTTTTATCAGGAATAGTCTCTGTATGTAAAAAAATAAAAGAGCCAAAATACAAAAGTTCCACCAGGTTTCACGTTTCATTGTGGCTGCTGGTAAAGGTTTTTATTTTTTATGTGAAAGTCCCTACAATGATTGACAAATAGAAACACATGGTCTGGTTGTGTCTATTTATGCCTCAAGGGACAAAAGTGGTTAGAATGTAAATGAGTAAATGTGTGTGTGTGTGTGTGTGTGTGTGCGTCTCAAGGGACAGAGAGCAGGTATGGACTGTAGGTTGAGAACATCAGTGCTGGAGTGTTGGTTTATCGGGTGCTTTCATGTCAGCCCACAAAGCCTCCCTTCCACCTTGCATAAACAGCGTATTAACAAAAAAAAGAGGACACAAAGATAAAAGTCAATAAAAGCCATCAAATGCCTGGTTTATAACCAAGTGTGGATACCCAGGGAGGAGAATAATGAGCTTGGCATTTGTAACAGCAGAAAATGAAGAGCTGTGAACTGAAATATGAACCGGCACTCACTTACAACACGGCCCTTAACTTAATATTATAAGATCATTGCACAAATATGATAAGTGGCGTCATTTCCCAGATGCAAATCAAATAACACCGACTCTCGGCAAATATTACATTGGAGTCATCATAACTGGATTATTAACATTCCTCAAGCGCACTTTTTGGCCGCCACTATTTCTGCCTTGATAAGTAAGGCTGGGTACGGATCTGTGGTAACACTAAGCTGCTAAAGGAAAACAAAACTCCCATCACTCAGCACGCCGGTGTATTGCACATTATGCCAGGCTAAGGTAAGAACTATTCAGGCACTGTTATTTTGCATTCTTCCTTTCCAAACAGAGAAACCTTCCAGCAAAAATATTTATTCCCCCTGGTAATCGCACAGAAAGTTGCAGTACACATTCTCTGTGCACCTTCTCCAGCCCCACAGCCCCGGAACCCAGCTCTTCTTCAGCCGTGTGCTACACACACACTCACAGACGCGTGCACACGAGCACACGCGGTTGTTAATGTTCAGATTTTCTAATCGCTGCCGATTCGGATACGGATCCATTCCCTCGAGTGGAGGCGACTTCTTTCAAACCAACAGGAAGATCTTTGAGCCTCTCCGCAGAGGAGTGATGGCAGGGGCCGGTTTGTTTTCAATTTAAGTCACTTCCAAAAACACACAAGTTTTTCCAAAAATAGTCATGGCTGTACCAAAGAAGAGGGGAAAAAAATGGGGATGGGGGAGGGTCAGGCTATGCAGCAATCCCGTAATGAAGACCAGATGCCTACCTTCGCTGGTAGCCGCATTCTTTGGAGCTTTCGTTGATGTGTGATCTGTACTTGAACTCACGTCGGAGGAGATGCTGGAGCTACCTTTACCTACAGAGCAGAAAACACATCAGAACAAGTCGCCTACGACCAGACATACATCAATGCATTTGTGGTCTGTGAACACGGGCAGGAAGAAAGGAAAGATGGAGTCCAGGGGTGGGATGATGGGGAAGGGATTCTGTGATGCGCTGGGACACAGTGCAAGTACACAAACTGTGGGGGGAACACCAGGGCCAAGCCAGATATCAGGCTTGGAGACAAGCACACACAGCCAAACAAACAAACAGAGGCCAAGGCGAGCACGCACCATAGGGGAAACGGGTGCAGAACCTGAGATGTGCACTGTGGGAGAGCAGAAATAATTCCGGGCGATGGTCACGCCACTGCTGTGCATCCTTACTCCCTTAACCTCAAACTGAACCAAAACAACAAACTACAGGAAACAAACAAACATCTCCACAGCACCAGCAGAGTCAGAGCAGGGCGCCTACGCTGCAGACCTGCGGCGCTGACCCTGTGTGTGGCCCGGGATGAACTAAACTTGTCATTGACCAACCCTCGTGGAAGGCGGTTGAGAACAAGAACGTGAGTGGTCAGCATGTTCAAAAGTAACTTGTTAGACACACACAAGGTCGAATGGCAGATGAAAAGATAAATGCTATAAAAATATTCATACAACAGTCTGAATATTGTTCGGTTGCAGTCCCAGAAGAGGCCCTTTAAGCAAGACACTTAGCCTGCGCTGCTCGAGTGAAAAATGCAGTTGTAGAAACGCACGAGTTTCTGCTTTTTTGGACAAGAGCACAAAGCAGGCAAAATAATAACATAACACAATAACAATAGAAAATAATCGATGCCCCTGCTTTTGCAGATCCTTCCAAAAACTGGCAGAACTCTTGCACATTTAATGAAGATGTATCCCAAGAGGCTCAGGACTGGTCTGCCAGGGGTCTTCGCTGTGAATGTCTTTATTCAGTTCTCCTCCTTCACGTAAACCACAGCACTTTTTAACATGGTGACTCCTCCGAGAAGCATCTGCGCATCTTCTAATTAAACCGGTTATCCGGGGAAAAAACAAAGTTCTCCGCTCTCAGAGCTCAATTTGAAGGTGTATACAATTACACTGTAGATATTCTGAGGCGCCAAGGATGAAGAAACTCACAAACAAAATCCTGTTTGCTGCAGTTTTTTGACCATACAAGGAGAGACGGGACATTAGTTGCGGTATTATAAGCCGCCGTCGGGCCTGCAGCTCCACGTCTTTTTTGGTTATCATTAAAAAAGACGTACTCTTTAAGAAATAGTCCGGATTTTTTTCCCATTTTGTCTTAAGTGAGAACACTTAAAAGATTAATGGATCTATTTCAACAAAATAATTGGTACATTTCACAATATTCCATCCATCCACGATCAATAACCATTTGTCCACAAATCAAGATGGTGGGATGAACAAGGTTCCACCATACCAGAGATTAAGCTGGCAAAAGTGGATCCAAATCCTGACTAGGTTTCACAGCAGGAGACACTTCCATTCCAGCAGTAAACCACAGAAAGTGGTACAAAGATTCACAACACACTGCTCTTCTTAAAAAAGATGGTGCTGACTCACCCTCCAAAGAAGGTTTAGCAAGTCCTGCCAGGAGAAGGGAGCCAGAAGAAGGCCGTGCTACTTTTGTGAGTTCAGGGGACTCGCAGCTCATCTACGAGATCCCCTCTGCCTCATTTCTACAAGTTCAGTCACATCACAGACCTTATTGCCTCACATCAGTGGAGTCACAGGGGTCGCTGTCTCAGCTGGGACGTGTCCTTTCTTCCGGCACTTTCCAGCACACCATCCAGCAACGGGCAGCTTTGACCAAAGGCAAACTTTTCAAATGTGCCTTATGGAACGATCTGAGGTTAACAAAGCAATTTTTGGAGGATATTTATACTTCGTGTGACAGAGGAGTGAAACATAAGGAACTCGTCCAATTTTACTGTCATCCACTGACTTTCCATGTTGAAAAGGAGCTCCTTTGTCCTTAATCGAATTAAACTACAACGGACTTAGAGTACTGTTGATGGGTTATGAAGAAAGGACGTGCAGCTTTTATTTGAGGTCATATTTGTGTTGAAGTGGCTCCATAATCCATTTTCTCATCTCTATATTAATTTTTTGAACTGGATATACACTGCGCTCCATTTTGTACGCAGCTCTATTGCGTTTGCAAAGCAGACACAGAAACAAAGACAAGAGAAGTTCAGTGATGTTCCCCAGCTCTGCCGCCTGTCACATACGTCAGTCAACTCCGTCTGCATTTTTTTCTGCCTTGGGGGTCAATAAGTCAGTATACATATTCAATGAGGCCCGCTGCTGCTCTGCACCATTTCTTTACTTTAGCTGTGCCTCCTGCACGCCCCTGTTTGTGGAGAACAGATGAACACCAGATGCCAGCATGAGCCAGGAAGCCTGTACCCCAGGATGAATATCTTCAGATGCGGTCCATGCCCAAAACAAAAGCAAGAGTTACATCTATTTAAAGCTCACACTACAATATAATGGTCACGTGACCTTGCCAGTGCGATCTCATGAGAATGTGAAAAGAGAACTGTGGTGACACCTCGATTCGCATTACCTCCCATGCTGGGGTGGCAGTCGGGAAGCTCAGGATTTTTCCATCCAGAGCCTGACTGAAAGTTTCCAGGCTGCACAAAGGATTTGTTGCTTATCGCTCTGGCTGATGTGCACACATATACGTGCACCTGAACCAACTATTTAATGCACTGAGCAGCCTGGTTTACAGTTTTGAGAATTTTGGGACACCGAGCCTTAGTTTTGAACCGCAGAAGGCTGGTTGATCGCATGGCGGTGGTGATGTGATGTCAGATTTTAATATTTCAAGGGAGTGTTTTGAATTCTGAGGCAAAGGTTAAAGTTGGAGTGCGCAGCGGTGAGGCCGAAAAACAGGTAGAGGTGGGGGAGAAAAAGGCCGGATGAGAAAGAAAAAGAGACTGGATAAATATGTGAGCAAGTGTACTAAAATAACCAACACATTTTGAGCCAAAAGATCGGAGCGATGGGGCAGGCGCACAACGTGTAGCACAGTTTTGAGCCAAGTTTCACACACGGTGCTAGTTGTGGGGGTGAAGAGTATAGCAGCCCGTCGAAAAATAAAAAAATCAGATAATGTGCTCTAGTGGTCAGCTATGCAATGAAAAAGTGTGAATATTCTCCTCGTGTTCACAAAGCCAAAGAAGGCAACGGCAAACCCCTTCTATAACCTCCCTTAACACGGGTACTGACATGATGCGCCAAGTTTGGAGAAAGGCGACTGATAAATAAAAAAAGGAAAGGGAAAATGAGGGGTCACCGAGTTGAATTTGGCCCCACGGCGATGACCGAAAGAGTGACAGGACCTGTGAAGACCAGTTTTCCACAGTCGGTCCACTGATTCGAAAAGATACTGTACAAAACAATAAAAAAAACACACACGCACAGGACGCAATTTCTCGGTACAAATATAACATTATACTTTTACTTTAGAGAATGACAGCAGTGTTATTAATAGTGCACATGGACATGAGACATGCAGTCATATATTAAGATCTCATTTTGAAACTTCAAAAAAGAATTGCAGTCGCTTATTCTCAGATAAAACGTCTTCTTTTTCTTATGTCCTCCAATAGTAGTAGTTTTGTTCATTTCTGCACTCGGGTGTATAAATAGATGAGTAAGGGCCACCACAGAAAGAGTTAGAAGCATTCATGTCCACAAAGAAACAGATTCTTATGTCCTTGAACAACAACCAAGTGACAAACAAGCTGGCAGAGACGAGTGGCCTTCTGAGGGGCTACTTGTGTGCTTTTGTCAACATTTGCTAAGAGGGCTGTGTGAGGAAAGGTGTGAGGTAAGCCTCCTTGTGTAATTTCATCTTATAATATTAAAGTGGTTAACTGCGCTGGATGTTCATTTGTTTTTATTTTATGGGTCATTGTTTAGCTTATCATAGCATAGTGTATAGTGGCATGACAGCTACAGTACTGTGCAAAAGTCTTAGGCACCTGTGGGAAAAATGCTATAAAGCGAGGACGGTTCCAGAAATAATGCCATGAATACTTATTAATCAATAAACCTTCTAAAAAGTGCAGTAGACGAAAAAACCTCAGTCAGATCAATATTTGGTGGGACCACCCTTTGCCTTTCAAACACCATCAATTCTCTTGTGCAAACTTGCATGCAGTTTAAGGTGGAGGTTGGTAGGTTCTTCCAAACATGTTGAGGAACCGGCCACAGTTCTTCTGCACACTTTGACTGTCTCTGCATGTCCTCCCAGACTGACTTGATCACGTTGAGATCAGGGCTCTGTGGGGACCATACCATCTGTTGCAGGATTCCTTCTTTTTGCTCAACATAGTTGTGTATGACTGAGATTGGGTGTTTGAGGTCATTCTCAGGCTGCACAATGAATTTGGTACCAACCAGAAACCCCCCTGATGGTAGATAAGAATCTACCTGTACTTCTCAACAGACACTGAAGTTGCACGCCTAAGACTTTTGCACAGAACTGTATGTTAGCAGAAGTGTGTCTTTGGAGCGTATAGCTCTCGGGCTGACAATGAGTCCTTCTCCAGGCTTGGCTTTTTTAATTCTGTGTATGTTTTCTGTGTGTATTCACTATTATTAAAGGTACAACTAATCTATTTTGTATTATACTGCAAAGCTTTTAAGCTCCATTTTATGCAGTATGCTGCATTACTGACCTCTTATGGGACTGTTTCATTAAGCTCCATTTCCCAAGAACACATCTAGAGGTATTATTACTGTGTTTACAGGGTCAACGTAAACACATCCGTTAATTGTGCACGACACCAATGCAAAAAGCCAAGGGTCGTAACAAAACCATTTATTAACTGAAAGTCTTGTCGTGAGAGTCTCTGACATTTAGTGAAAGATAAGCCAAAAGTTAAATCACTGCAATGGATCTTACGTGAGGCCAGGTTCATCCTCACTTAAAAAAAGACTGGTGTCTTTTTATAAACCAAGCATCAGCTGAAATGTTGAGCAAGTTTGTAGGTTTGCAAGCCTAGCTCCAGTTACAGTCATTGCAGCGCCTCCTCAAGCATCTACAAAGCAGCGTGGCAGACACAGATGCTGCAGTGGTGGCGAACCCACAGCCAGGAGCAAAACCACCACACTTGGAAAGGAGAATGACACTGTGCGATTTCAGAGTAATTTCTGATTGCTCAACTTTCCTTTTTCCTTCAACATTGTCCTGGAAAGAAAAGAAGTTTACGGACGCATGCTAATGGATATAAATGTCTGTCCCTCCCTGTGCTCCAGCTGAGCTATGGGACTTATGATATTACTGAAGGCAAGGTTTGGCTCCAGTTATTTCCAGGATGTAATATAATTAATTAATAGTCAACCTTTTGGCCAAAATTCAAGTCTGTGCAATTTTTGGAGATACACGGGCTGTTTGGAGATGAATGCTTTGTAGAAATATATAGGTTAATAGCTGAAATAAGCATATTGCTTCAGTCGTATATACTGTTTCCATAGAAAGGTGTATCTATTATTGACACACACACACACACACACACACATACACACACGTGTGCGTGCAGACTCAAAGGCCAGTCAGGCCAAGCCGAGACTGCGGTAGGAGCTGTTTTTCGAGCCCCGTTCCCCGGTGAGGTCTCAGACGAAGCCCGAAACACATTCTCTAGGAGAGGGGGTCAGAGTGTGCCTGAGGTTTTATAAAGCTGCATTCTCACACTAACTCACAAACACACCGTCCTGGCCAAAACAAACGCGGAAAAAAGGGCTCGGATTATGCGGTGATTTTTTTATTTTTTAGTTAATTGGGCCGTGTGGTCTCAGCTGGCACAAGACTCACAGGCCAGCATTATTTCACACCTCAGCTTAATAACTGCTGCAATAAAACCTAGTCCACCACACCTCTCATTTTCAGGTTTATTTACCCACAATCACGGCTGTTTTCACAAAACGCTCCCCACACCCTGTAACACAGAGTCTCTAACAGATCGCTACTACACAATGTATTTTCATAAAGTTACTGTGCCCCTCTCAGTTTGCCATTTTTGTACCCCCCCCAGTAAGCACTACGTGACGGCAGCTGTAATACAGGGATTATGGCTCAGGCTGCATAACTTCTCATGTGTTTCCTGGTGGCAGGTGGTTTGGAGGTCGCGGCTTCTGTGACCAAAATGAGGTTACAGGTTACATCCCCGAATCACTGTTGCACTCTTGAGCAAAAGTTGTATCTTAACTACAAGACAGAAAGGGGAGAAAGCTGCAACACAGTTAAGGATCGGGAGCTGTAATCTGATGGCTGCCACCTCAAGTCCCAGGTGAAGTCACTCTGGTGTATCTTTATGTAAGATGCTTCACCCATACCGGTCCAGTAAAATGTCAAGTTTGATAAATGAATAAAGATCTAAACAAATAATAACATAATAATAACACTGCGACTCAGACTGATTTGTTTTTACTTGCGTTGCCAGTCCCTTGTGGCCAACGGGATTCCAGAGCGTTGCTGGGCTTAGTATTCCAGATTAAGTCCAAACAGGGCATTCAGGTCAACTTTCTGCTCCGGCTCCACGTCCAGCCTTCTTAGTTGTCTCTGTTATTGCTTTCTCTCACTAAACACAGACAGCTGTGGCTCTTCTTTATTGCTCCCAGCTGTTTGCATTAAATTATATCCTTTTTTTTTAACCTTGACACTTACAAGGGCTCTTTTTTGCAGAATTTTATCTGACAGTGATTCGTATTAAATATGGCACTGCCTGGCATACACACTTATTCTTGGACATGTAGTAATTGCTAAAGTAACACCTGGATTAGTGCTGTAGATGTGTTCTTGGGAAATGGAGCATGGCTGCACAAATGGAGTTTGAACACCGCATGGCATAATACACAACTGACTAGTTGTACCTTTAATAATAGGAAATAAACACAGAAAACAGTCTATTATGTGAATGCAAAATACATCGTACAAGATATTTGCATTTTGTAAAAGATGGTGAATTATAATAGATGACTTAAAGGGCTAAAATAGTGCAGCCCTTTAAGTCAGCTAGTGTGAAACAGCACTACAGGAGGTGGCAACATTCGAGGCGTCGGGGATCGCTCAGATGCCGGTGCTGTCTAGAACCCAAGAGCAGAATTTATTGACAAGGGCTGCAAGTTCCCGGGTAACCAACAAACCCGGGAAGAATGATGAGAGTTGGAAAAGAGGCGGTAGGACTGGGACGGCTCCTTGGGACCACGGAACTGTGAAGACACTAGAACACTGAGATGAGGCGAGGCTGTTTGATGCACTTGGGTTGTAGGTTCAGGGAGCGCGTACTCTCCTTCGAAGTCCCGCGGGTGGACGTTATGTCGACGCTCCTTATACACACGCGGCGCTGCTGGTGAACAGGTCCGGCGTCGAGGTTTGAGAGCGGCCTGGGGCGTGACGTGAGGTATTACTGTGCTGGCGTTTATGGTAATAAGAACAGGTGATCTCTCAGGGATGCAAAAAATAAACCGATGGTCTAATTTTTGAAAAAGTGCTCCATTGCCCGAAAGTGCCATCACAAATGGAAAATGATGAAATGATTAAATGTCCAAACTTCTCCCTGCTGTTACTTTAGTATTACTTTTGTAATATTCATCCTCATCCATCAATTTTAAGCTGTGGTTTAGTGCGCCGCAGAACAACTGTTTCTGAACAAAAGTGACAGGCTTAAGAGAGTTCTTTTCCATTGTTTAAAAAAATGTTGGGCAGACATAATGAGAGACAAAAAAAATAATTTTCTCTGGGAAACTGAAAAATGAATAATTCTCAGTGCGTTGGTCAGTTACCATACCACATACACACCTCTGCGATGTCAGACTTTTTAACATAAAACACAGCGTATGAATAATTTTAAGTACCTTGGTACGTTAAGCACCAACAACATGACACAATTATTATTATTTATTAATGTAGCAGTTGCTTTTCTCCGCAGTGATTTACGGTATTTCTTTAAAACTCATAATTATTTACGCATCTATACAGGTGGGTCATTTTTACTGGAGCCATTCAAGGAAAGCAGCTTATTTAAGGGGCCTACAGCAGGAGGTAGGTTTCAAATCGGTTCCTTCAAATGCAAGGCAACATGTTATGTTTTACAGTAACTGTATCCATCGTATCCACATTTTATATCATCTGTGTATCTGTAAATCCTATTGCACAAAATATAAGATCAGAAACCTGGTTGGGACAATGACAAAACCATGTTTTAGAACCGAGGAGTAGGTTAACACGAAGGGTCTTCATGCAAGGATGGGAGGAGAAGTTGGTGTTCAAAAAAAACCTGAACTAGAGCTGCATTCCTTCAGTTTTGCCGCCTCATGCTTAAGCCGTGGTGCTTTGAGAGCATATGAGGCTAATTTCCCGTCCTGCCAGAGACTGTGGGAGATTCAATAACATTGAGCCGTGGAGACCACTGTGCCTCAGGGAAGCTCAACAGGGAACACAGGGAACACAGTCACACACAGAGAACACACACTTGGAAGAATGTAGACAGATGTCCAAATGCTGTGGAATATAGACACACCACAGCTCACTATATCACTGTTACAGATAATAGTGTACGTTCATATACGCTTTAACATCCTCCACATGTTTGGAGGCTCTTCTCTTCAAAAGCCGGCATTAACATTACAGAATAAATAAAACTGAATACTGCTGTCAGATTCTTCAATGATGGAGAAGCTGAGGCTCAAAGAAATGGCTTTAATCAAGGCAGAATTACTTGAATTATAGGAAATCTTGCCAGTTTGCCCCAGTACATTGCAGGTATTAGTACACAGTGCGGTGAAAGTCCCGACAGGAGTGGCTGGGGGAGGAAAAGAAGAGGAACCTAGCATCAGATCTCCAAACAACGAAGAATCTCATCGAGACCTGCAGGGATCTGTAACCATGACAACAAGACAACTCTGAAGTAAAAGACTGACTCGGGTTCACGTCGCCAAAGTCAAGGTGACAGCACTGCGTACATCTAAACTCCAGAATGGCTGAATGACTACTTTTTATCACCTGCACATTCCACTAACACCAACAAGATTTCTTCTAAAATGCTTCAAGCATGGCAGAATTTTAAATGTGGCTGCTATTCTGTTAATAATTATAGTTAGCCAGAAAAATACCCACTGATTTTTTTCCCCCTTTTGACAGCTCCAAAAAAGCCGCCCGTAAAGTTTTCCGCGGAAAGCTGTTTTCGTGAAAACTGAAAATCCTGGACAAGACCCCAGCATAGTACCCTTTGGCAAAGCACTTAACCTGTAACTGCTCAAGTGAAATATTCAGCAGTATAAATGATTCAAACGATAAGTCACTTGGCATTGTAGCGTAAGCTGGACAACAAAATAACTCCTTCTGTAGGATAGAAAAATGGACGCATCATTCAACACCGCTCCCTTAACCAAAACTCGAGCTCGGGCTTTAACGCATTTGGCAAGAGTTGCGTTCTCTTGCAATGATCCAAATGTTTACCTCCGTCTGTTTAGATTCTTGCTCAGAAACACACATACAAATGCAGACGGACACCCACAAGCACATGAGCACAGGCCGATGCACACGCACCCGAAAAAAAAAAAAATCACCTTTCTCTACCCTACACCGTGTTGAGTCATGAAGCACAATTTTGGTTTTAAACAGGATCTCGCTGTATAAAATAGTAACCTATTTTCCATTGTATACAGTACTGTGGAAAAGTCTTAGGCGTGCAACATCAATGTGTGTTGAGAAGTACAGGTAGATCCTTATTTACCATCAGGGAGGTTTCTCCTTGGTCCCAAATTCATTCTGCAGCCTGAGAATGACCTCAAACACCCAATCTCAGTCATACACAACTATGTTGAGCAGAAAGAAGGAATCTTGCAACAGATGGTATGGTCCCCACAGAGCCCTCATCTCAACATGATCGAGTCAGTCTGGGAGGACATGCAGAGACAGTCAAAGTGTGCAGAAGAACTGTGGCCAGTTCCTCAAAACGTTTGGAAGAACCTACCAACCTCTACCTTAAACTGCATGCAAGTTTGCATAAGAGAATTGATGCCGTTTTAAAGGCAAAGGGTGGTCTCACCGAATATTGATCTGATTGAGGTTTTTTCGTCTACTGCACTTTTTAGAAGGTTTATCGATTAATAAGTATTCATGGCATTATTTCTGGAACCATCCTTGCTTTATAGCATTTTTCCCCCAGGTGCCTAAGACTTTTGCAGAGTGCTGTATATGCTGCACTCAAACACCCGTCATGCTCACTATCTAAATCACACACATGAAGTCGATGATTCATATTGAATAGCTTAATTGGAGTTACATCATTCTCATTTTACCTAAAAACTACATTTTTTTGAACCAAGATCAATATGGCATTCCTGTTTAGTGGTACGTCGGGTACATGTTTGATAAATCTTTAGTGCAATTCTCTGCAGTTGTGTCATTACATAGAAATTACGAATATTCAGGATAAATTGACAGATATCCTGCAGCCTGGGATGTAGCATAGAGCCCTACCATACCCATCTAACACCCTACCTATCTACCCCCCTCCTCCCCTAATACACCACCTTGTAAGCTCTTCACAGGGGTCATCAGGTAGGCACCATCCTTCATCGGCGTTTCGCCGACTTAGGCCCACGACACCTCCGGATGGCTCAGCAGTGCGGCCTGGCGTCCCAGACCCACCCCCCTCCAAGCTTACTAGCTCAAGTTACTGCAATTCTCTGCAGTTGTGTCATTACACAGAAAAAGAAGTACACAAACACACAAGCAAAATGGCAGGTAGGGCCTGTAAAATAACTGTTTTGCGGAGGAGCCATAGTTGCACAAACATGGTTTACATCACCCACAGTCACGTAATTATTGATTAAAATGTCCTCTTTTTTGTATTTGTAAACTGCAGCCTGGTCTAAAGAATGGGTAATTGTGACATGAAAACCATGAGTCAGACTGCGGGCCTGGCGAGGTTATGGCTCCGTGGAACACGTGCCTGGAACGCTTGCTAAGCTTAGAAAGTTGAGAGCGACCTGCTTTCTGTGGAGCTGGGTTTGTCTGGGACTCCCATACGGCTCCAGGTTTGATCAACCCTGTATACGCAAAACTCAGCGATGGACCAAAAAAGGTTTATACCGTCTGACGGTGAGACAGGTCGATACTTCCGAATTGCTCTTGTCGGCCTTTGTTTCCCCCGTTTAGTCACTATGAAGTCTTATCTAACACTAAAAGGTCCAAACAACGCTGCAATTTGTTTTCACCACCAATATACACAGCACCGGGCGACTTGTTTTTTGCCCTTTCATCTGAACTGTTTAGTGGCATACAGCACTAGTCAAAACTTTGAGTACACCTGCTGGAAACTATATTTATACAGAAGACATTTGTTCAACAGGTTTGATCAGGAAATGAGGAGCTCTGTGAGCTCAGCTCTTCCCAGAGACGTAAGATACACGTGTGGCACTTTTCATTCAACCTTCTCTCGAGTTCCCCCCGTGCAATTACAGTGACACCTTGGTCAGCGCTCCCTCCTACACCGCTGTTTTGCTGGAATTTTATATTTGTTACCCATAAAGTAGTCCACTTTCTGTGTTTATTTGCTATTTTTATATAGCTATAATAATATATTAGTATAATCTATTTTGTATTGTTTTGCGGAAGTGCAGTTTTCAATCTCAATTTTTGCAGTATATTGTATTCCGGAATTTACTATAGTGCTGTTTCATTAAGCTCCATTTCTCGAGAGCACAGGCAGAGGCATTACTGTATACCTGGCTAGTCCAGGCGTGCTCAAACTTTTGACTGGATCTGTATTTGATTCAGCGTGCATCCAACAGACACAGCGGCGTCTCCTTTGCATTCAGTGATCCATAAACACAGACCACAAAATGCTGGCCTGCTGAGAAAAACAGCTCTGCTCACAGCACTGACACCCCAATAGGTCCCCTTTTGGATCCGGTGGGCAGAGCTGGTGCTTCAAGTCCAAATGGCAGGCAGTGCTGTTTAGCATGCAGTAAAGGAAAATTACCCAGAAAACGCTTTCTTCCTTTCCAAGCAGTTGGAAGTGATGAGGATATAAAAAGGTAGCGTGGAAAAGATGCTCTAAACCTGCTGCAGTGAGCGCTGGCTGGCAGCGGCCAGGGGGGCCGTCGTTCTTTCTGTTCTTGTCGTATGCCGTTTTTTTTGTCGCCGGGCGCTCGCTCGCGTGCAAGCAGGAAACCCAAATTTTAAACCTGCTCAGGCTCTCCAACTATTCAACAGCTCAGTTGGCCATCGCTGGTGGAACTGGGACTCATCCAGCTCCTGACTGGAGAAAAACTCCCAATTAACTTCAGCCTTAAAACGCCATAAATGTGTACTGAAAACCTCCTTTCTTCCTTTTTTCCGCTTTTGTCCACAGAGCTCGGAAACGTCTCGACCACTCGGACGTCAGAAAGCACCCATGGTTTCCGCGGAAGGTCTGTTTACGTCCTTCTAGGCCTGTTTCCTCCGTTTCATTCCCCACGGAGAGATACAGCACTGTGGTTTTTCAGATAATGCCGAATGCCAGATTAAGACAACGCAGCTTTTGCTCTCCGCATTTTATAAAGAGCCGTCCCTGAAAAAAATCCAACCGAGCAAAAAAGTTTAGAACGCTGCAGATTAACGCGAGGCGTGCGTATTTAAAAACAAAGCTTGTGTAAAATTGTTAAAGAAGAGTTGAACACGAGACTTCAGAAAGCATCTTGCTAAGTGTCAGCCTAAAAAAAAAACTTCAAACATGAATGTAGAATTTGCAGATGGACACCTCTCTTTGGTTTCCAACATACTTTTTCCCAAAGTTCTTCTGCAAGCCTTCTGGAAACAATTAAAACTTGTGCAAAAAGTGCAGTGACTTCAAAAGAACCACCCTATAAAAATATGGAGAAACATTTGCTAAGTGTTGAAAAATTAAAATTGACAGAGAATATATTGCAACGAAGTGTTATGAGCGGATGCCAGGACAACAAGGATTTGTGAGACCTGATTGTGCTTTGGAAGTTGCCCGTGTGTTGTTGCTGTAAGAACTGAGAGGTGGAGACAGCGAGAAAGACCAAACCACCTGCTCCATCATGCATGTGCAGCAGGGAGACCAGTAAGCGATCTTCAGTCTCTCCAGGTAGACATCTAAGAGCAAATCAAGGGCTTCCCAGTAAGGGAACAAACCGGTCATCTCTCAAAAAACTCTACAGATGTGCCCATTTTCTTCTCTGACTCGAAAAATACATCATAAAGATAACCAGGCCTAATTGACCAGGGTCTATTCATGATAAAATCAACAATTTCTGGAATAGTCCAGGTGATCTGGATCCCCTGGATGTCTTCTTTGGAGCTCCTACTGTGACATCATATTGTTTTTCCAACACACCAGCAGTTCTGGTTTAGACCGTCCTTGGAACTTGCTGTGGGAAGGGAGTCGACAGCATCACTGCCACAAGGCTGTTCCTCTTCCTCCATTGAGACCCACTGGGAACAGCCGTCTAATCCCGGGGCGTGAAAAGGAGAAGAATTCAGGATGTTTGACCCTAATACTGGAGCTCCTTATGGTGGTGGACAAACTAACAACAGCCTTGACAGGTTTGCTTTCAGTCTCCTTTCATCGCAGACCAGCTGCCACCCCCCAACTCTTCACATCTCTGCACTCCCTATATTGCCACAAGCGTGTCCCTCTCCTTCATCACGAGGCCATCAGCTCAGGCAGTCTTCTTCTCGGAGCAGATGTACGGCACGGCACACGGTGCAGCACGAAGGTTCAAGGTTCCAGTAAAACACCGACAAGCTACAGCTGCAGCTGTAACAAATCTTCCCGCCAGCTTTGCACAGAGGGATCCTGAAGAACACTGTCCTTCAACTCAAGTTACGCTGTTCCCAACAACGCACTTGTCTTTTCAGTAGCTTTTTTCTCTAAAAATATGGAATATCAAGATCTGACTGACTGATGCGAAACAGATATGTCTGGGAAAACTGCAGTTTTGCCTCCTTCAATGTAAAGCACTGATGTCACCAAACGTTGCTTCGCATTACACCAGAATAAAGCTGCCCAGATTCAAAATATGCTGCAGTTCCAGCAAAAATCTGGTGTTAGGCATTGAAGTACGGCGCTACCACAGTGCAGAGATATTTTCCAAAGAAACTTCCAGCGGGCTTTTGGACGTGATCCCGTGACCGGACGAGTAATGTGTTATTAATTTAAGATTCACAGAGTCGGGTTTCTCTACAGTCCCTCTGGCCACGGCAGCAGGTACAACGAGTGGAACCGGGGGCACAGGTAACCAAGATGCTCCCTCCATCGTACGGTAAGCTCACACATTCACAAAAAACATCCCTGTGAACAGTGGTAGGTCCTGCAGCTTCTGACACTGCGTAACGCAGTGTGACAGACCCAGAAATAACAAGCATGCGGAGAAACCTGCGTGGGGTTTGGTACAAAGGCAAGTTTTCTAAAGAGACTTGGAATCACTACAGGTCACCGAGCAGTTTTGGAATTGCCAAGGAAACAAAAAAACAATGGTAATTTTATTGCTCACCCCAACCAGTTTACAATAGAACACGCACACAATAGAGTACAGTAATCCGTCCTTTTATCGCTACTCCCTATAGTGCCATTTCACTATAACAGTACTCCTTTATTTTGGCCTTTGAAGCCATTTGTCATAATTTACCTTATTCTGAATTTTAAAAAATAGCTCCAGTTTTTACATTGTTTACGTTTGCTTTCCATAAAATAGATTTTCTGTGTTTATTCACTATTATTAAAGGTGTGACTGGTTTGTTTTGTATCATGCGCATGCGCACTTTTCAAGCTCCATTTAGGCAATATACTTTATCACGGTTCTCTTATAGCGCCGCTTCATTAAGCTCCATTTCTCAAGAACACATCTACAGTGCCAATCCACTTGTTACTGTGTTTTTATTTAGCTGATGCTTTTACCCAAAATGACTGCCCATTTAAACAAGACACAGTATTCATGCAGTTCAGGTTAGTGCCTGGCGTAAGGCGCTATAGCAGTAGCAGGCATAGGATGTATACCAGCAACCTTCACGGTACAATGCATCATCTCTACCTGCTTCACCATCTACTCCACAGGAGAACAGCAGGGCCTCAGAACCGAGGGTGGCAAATGAGAAACAAACACAAGGTGCGCGTGTACCGAAAAGGATCTCATCGAGGTAACAGAATGTCCGATAGGGAAATTTAAAATAAATGGAAATGTTTTTATAAAAAGAGCAGGTTAAGTCTGAGCATTTGAGCTCCAAAGTGCTGGACGCAGCAGGACAGCATCAGTGGACAAACCAGGCTTCTGGATGCTGGAGTGATGGTTGGGAGGTAAGAACTTTAAAAAAATAATCTGAATACTGAAGTTCCCCAGATGTCTCAGGCCCACATGTTGTTAAACGTTAAATATTGTCAGATTCCTGTATGACCACCAACCTTCAGCCATCTGAATCAGCCATGCTAACAACCGGTTTTGTTTCTGGTTGCTTGGTATTTGATGGAGGAGCAAAACTGCTCAGGTCTGTGTAACATGGTGACCCTGCAGGCCTGCAGGCTGTAAAAAAACAGCAAGTTGTTTAACTTACTCTAAGTACAGGTTTCATCCCTAAATATAACCCTGGATTTAACAATAAGCACCTTGTTCCTCTTCTTGCTGTTTCCAAGTACAGCCTCGCATGTATAACCTGTTAAATCTGTCGGATTACTATAAAACGTGAGTTTGTAAGTGTTTTATGGAAGCTGCATCACCTTGTTAACGCAAGAATTTCACGCATTTCTATCTGCATTCTGTGTCTGGGTATTTTTATCCTAAAGTGCTGCGGGGAGCAGGAGTTTATCGACAGGAAAAGTTGACTTAAGTCAACCATAAACCAGCTTTACATCGCAGTGTGGTTTACTGTCCAAAAGCCTTGTCTGCCATATTATGAAAATGATAATCCTCAGAAGCCTCTGCAAAATGCTTGGAGCGATTTGCCTCTGTTATTCTTGCACGCTTTCATGCTATTCGGCATGAAATTTTATGTTCTTTTTCCGAATTTTATCGTGTACAAGTGCACCTTTCCGCCCCCAGTTCACCTGACTAATGTATTTTCCTAACTACACCAGATTCCTGTCTTCCTCCTTCTTCTGTACACATAAATACACATATAGACACAGTATATGTACAAATATATAAAGTTTAAAGCATTCGTTTTCAACTGCCAATGACTATTTAAATTCACTTGTCTACTAAAAAAAAAAAAAAAGAAATCACGTCAATTTTCTTTTCCCTAGTTTACCAAGTTGTGCAAACTCGGTAAACAGAAATCCGGCACATGTTATGCATCTGTTATTTATTACTTGTTTTATTTGCTTTGCGACAATAGAAAACAGAGGGCTGGTCAGGTTAGGGTTTAAAAAAGGAGAATGAGGGACACCTCCGTCCAGCAACGGGGGGGCCATGGGGCAGATCGCACTGAAAAAGACCAGCAGTGTGAAGGAGCGGGGTGGAAGAGAACAGCAGTGTTTTCATTCAACAGGTTTGAGTTAAAAACAAAGCAGAAAGCGCACAAAACGGCTGCAGAGAAGCCGCCCCGAAGCGACATTATTGCAACATGTTTGCATGAACTTTTGAACTATGTGGGGAACGGAGTCACGTTTTTCGCATTAAAGAGAAAGGGACTTTCTTTGGGTGTTTATTTCACTTACCCTCACTTCCACACTGTTTGCCATTGTTCGCGCCCATCCTGCACAGGACATAATCTACCCACGCAATCCCGCGACATCCATGGCAGTTTTTATTCCATAAAGACCCGGGACCCGGAGCGGCAGCAAAGCCGCTGTAGCGCGGAGCGACCGGGAGGAGGGAGCCAGTTCAGATCGTCGCTCCGGATCGCGACATGGTGCCAATCCAGCAAAAAAATAAAAAATAAAAACACCTTTTCTTTTCTTTTTCAGAAAGTCTTTTGACAGCGACAGGGGTCCGAGGAAACGTGCGCTGTAATCCGGACGCTCATGGCTGCAAGGAGCGCGCGGGACCTCGCGGAGGCTGAAGGGGATCAGCGGAGGAGCTCAGCATCCAGGCGCCTCCAGATGGTCCCTCCACGCAGGAAGCCCCGCGGCCCATGCGGAGCTCGGAGGAGGCGCTGGATCCTCACTCCTCCCTCGGCAGTGGGTTGGGGCACTTTTAAAGAGACCGTGAATTTGACGCGGAGGAGAGGGGGCGCCGCGCAGCAGGGGGCGCAGTAGTTAGTGCCGCCGCCTTGCAACCTGGAGGTTCCCGACTTTAAGCATAATGCAGTGAAAAGCCATCAAGTTCGTCATCTAACAGTCAGTCAGGGAAATAAATAATAAATAATGTTTTATCATTTTAAAGTTTATGAGCTCATGTCTGGGCCGGCTTTAGTGTTAAACGCCATGTTAAAAACTAGAGTAACACTGGGAGGGCAATATGACCCTTTTATCTAAAGAGCGTCCAAAAATGTATACAAAAAGATAAGAGGTTTTATTTAATTCCCCCCCCCCCCCCCCCCCCCC